>CM039726.1:29901968-30295075 GCA_022539455.1 Dendrobium nobile | reverse complement strand
ATAATGGCCCTAGCTCATATCAACAATAGTATTAGTAATAGTAGAAGAAGACGAAATAGAAGAAAGAATTAAGAAGAAAAGAGGAAGTAAGAAAGTGAAGAGGATAGATGTTTTTTTTGTGTTATTATTTTATTTTGTTTTATTTTAGTTGAAGAGGGTTGTAAAATGTGTTAAGTATATTTCTATATATAAACTTGTCTTGTTGTTATCTCTTTATCTGTGATATTGTGCAACTTTATTTAAATAACTTGTCTCATTTTTTTTATTTAGCTCTAATTAATCTCAAATTTGATAGTACACACATATAATTTACTACTTTAAGTGGAACAAATTGGATAATAATACATTATTTAACCAAATAACAACTATAATTTTATTGGAGTTTTTATTAAAGAGAATCTATGTCACTAAGCACCTAACTGATATTTTCTAGGATTAATTAATTAGGATAAATTAATGATTTGGAAAATTATTTTTTTTCTTCTATAGAATAATATAGGCAAGTACTAATTGAATATAAAAAATATTCAATATTACATTAGTTGCACTAATTTTGACTCAATGAGTGAATGGAATGACTATTGGGTATTCAAAATTATTAAGGCATACTTAGTTGACAAAAATGTTATGTGAAAAAAAGAAAAGAAAAATGAAAAAAAATCAAAGCTAAGTACTAATAATAAAAAATTGTTACCTATTTTAGTTCTTTTATCACCTTATGAAGTCTTAAGAAGTTCAAACCTAATGATAATTGATGGAATTCTGTGAAGTTAAGAAACCCGAGCTATTTCTATTTAGAATAAATAAGTTTGGAATACTAATAATATATAGTAAAGTTAATATTAAAATTCACTCTTACACTTAAGGAATTCAATTTAGAAGAGGAATATAATTAAAGTAAAATATTAGGTTTAATTAGTTGTATTAAATTGGTTATCAATTATTTAGACCAAAATAAGTACTATTTATTATGATTAAGTGAACTCAATATAGAAAGATCCTCGCACTAAAAAAATGAGGTAAGATATTAGTGCACATCTAGATTACATGCGGACAAGTGATATATAAGTTTGGAGGATTTTATTATGTTAGAAAACTTAAATTGTTAATTTTATGTAGAAAAGTTAATTTTTGTGTAGGAAAATTTAAAAAAAGAGGCCATTGTAAGGAAAATTCAGTACAATGTTGCGGTGCCACACAGCTCAACTTGTAGGATTTTGGACAAAAAATATAGTGTCAAATAGAGAGCTCAATGACGTAGTGGCTATATGAACCATTTCACAGTGCCATAGGAGTGGAAATTTTAGGGCTAAGATGGGTCGGTACAACATCAACAAGCACCATTGCACTAGTCCTTCAAACAATGCTGCGTATGAAGAGGGAAAATTCAAATTTCAAGATTGAAAGCTTTTTTGTTTATGATGCTATGATGATCATTTTAGATGCCCAGGTTAGGAATATTTTGGATGCATGTTTATCCACTAATCATATTTTTTATGGGCAGCCATGCATGCAAGGCTATTATAAAAGAAGGGTGTGGGGAAATTAATCTCTCATTTTGGCCACAAAAACGAACTTCTAAAATTTGAACCAAAGCTCCTTTGAAAATTCCACAAACATCTTATCCTTGTCTTAAATATTTAAAATCACAAAAAAATATTAGCTATTATTTTAATCAAGAGTAATGTGAAAGGACTCACTCTCTTAAGATGCAATTAATCGTAAGGGCATTATTTGTATGGAGAATCTATAACTCTAGATAAAAATATCTTTATCTTATTCCACTAAGGTAGAGAAAAAATCTCTAGGAATATAGATAATTTTAAATAACTCATTTTTATTTGAATATTTTTGTAGAGTATCATTTCATCTTTCTGGATGTATACCATTCTCTCTGCTATATTTGATTACAGAATGACAAAATACTTAAAACCCTATTTTCATTTTCAAATACCGTTTGTAGAATATTATGTCTATCTTTTGATAATATATTATATATTTTCCTTATTGTAATTTATTTAAAATAGCAATTCTTTTAAAGACTATTATTTTTTCATTCATCCATTGATAAATACCATGTCTACTTTCATGATGGATGTTATTTTCTATGTAGTATTGATAAAAAAAATAGAAGCGTTCGAATCCACATGATATTATTTCCCCACAATATCTTTAACCAAAAGTTTGAGCATAAACCCAACATTGCTTGATTATGGTTTGAATATTTTTTAACCATAACTGAATCAATACGATTATAGGTGAATTTTAAATAAGTACTCCTCTGCAGTTAAAATTTTTTGGTATTTTTATTTAAATAAAATTTAGACACATTTTCTTCATGAAACAAACAACAACCATAGTTCTCAAAGTTCCTGCTATTATGAAGCATTTTCAAAATAAACATTTTTAATCAAGATACCAACACTTAATTAAAAGGAAATCATTTTATTATGTGTTGAAATTAAATTCATGCCCCCGGTGTGGCTGGGGGTTAGAACCCACTAAGGAATGACTGATTTGGGATTAGAAAACTTCTAATATGTAGTAAACCTTGGGAAGGTTGAAAATGAGTAGGGTTCTAATTCCCATGCAAAAAAAGTATGACATGTTAGTTGAATTTTATTCGTTTAAGGTTTCAAAATATGGGGATATTTCTAGATGTTAGAAACTATTGAAAATGAAGTGGGAAATGAAAGAGATTTTGTTTACATCAAAATTTAAAAATTTCAGTAACCTCCCATTAAGTTTGGATGTCAAAAGGATTCTAAAAGCAAACTAGGTTTGATGTACCAAGCTTTGCTCAAGAACCCTTATTAGTTTTTTGAGTGAATTTTGGTAAGGAAATGGATGAATGAATTAGAAAAGTGTAGAAATGTTTTACCACGAACGGTTAAAATCATTTATGATGATGATAGACTTACTAGTTACCACTCACTAAAATAGTAATGTTTGAATGAATCATCAAATTCCCTCTAAGAGTGAGGCTAATCACCAAGCACCTTCTCCTGAAATAATTCCAACTTTTGCAACACAACAAAGACCCTTCATTTTTCAATCCAATTAGACTTAAATAGGTTTACAATACCACATTTTGAATTGCATAAAGAGAGGCAAAAAGTAGTTTAGTGTATAAGAGAGAGTGACGTTTACTATCAAAATAACTATTCTCTCTCTTTTCATTGGTCAAGCAATCATGCTAGGGATCGTACTTATTTGGCTTATTAATTCAATTAAATTTGCACAAAATAAAAGCATAGCACTCAAAACTTGAAAAATCTAAACTTCAAAATTTTATAAATTCAAATTTCAAATATTTGGGAGTTTCATATTTTTTCATCATATAATTGTCATCTTACTAAAATCACAAATTTATAGTCTTTCATATATTATCTCATATTAATAGAAATAACTAATTAAAAAGTTCCATTCAGCTCTTGTTCAATGGGTCCTTAATTCTTTTAGACATTCTTGGTGCTTTGGGCTCTCAATTGTTAGTTCAATTCTTCTTAGATAAGCAACTTGTGTTCTTATGCCACATCATGGCCTCTTCTTTCCCTTTTTTTGGAGATTTATGTCACACACACAACAATTTTTAAAGCATTTATATGTATAACTAAAAAATTTAATCTTTTATTTTATGTGACACTTTAATATGTTAATTTACATTATATATATATATTCATATATATATATATATATATATATATATATAATATATAAATATATATAATATATATATATATATAAATATGAAAATATATACTTTGTATAAAAAAATAATACTAATGATATTTTAATTTGATTTAATTTTTTTTGGGAAATTTTAGGGACTAAGCCCGTATATTATAGAAAAAAAAAATGATTACACGTAAAATAGAAAATAGTAAAAACCTCAAAACAAAAGGCAAAACTCCAAACAATAGGAGTTGAGACAGCCAAAAAGGGGTCTCAGGGAGTGGCTAGCCTCCAAGCAACATTACAATATGTATTGGGAATAAAAAAAACCCAAAACAATCAGACGACTCAGTCAGCAATCGAAGTAGAAGTTAAATTGGCCCTCTAGGACACGCAGGTTGCCAAAATAAACACATAGGGGCAGACGAGCATCCAACAAGCTGACGAGTCCAAAAAATAACGAAGGCATTAGGTGTCAAAACACAATTTGAAGTAAGTGCACAGGCCAGCCTCAACATCATAGACCTAGCCAAAAAATCTCGCATCCAGCAAAAATAATCCGACTAAAAGAAGCAGAAAATCAAAAATAGCTTCATGTGAGCAAAGCAAACCGAGCAGATAACCTGTCCAAACCTTTCTAATTTTTGACTTTTTGAAGAATGGCAAATTTAATAATCTCCATGAGTTGAGTGAGACTATTCCACGAATTAGCAAAATGCATTCTATTTCCTTCGAGCCAAAGGTTATAAACCGTGCACGAAACAACTAAAAAATAGAAATTCTTCTCCTCCCCATTGAAGTGCGTAACATTATCCAAAAATTCAAAAACTTGAAGGAGGTTGAGCCTTAAAAGGAATTTCAGTACAACTAGAAGAACCAAGGAAATAACTAAAAAGGAGTAGTCACAATCACAAAACAAGTGTTTATGTGTTTCCAAATGAGCTAGACAAGGAGCAGTTGGGGTTCACTGGAATGGCCCTTTTAATTAAAACATCCGCACACTTAAGCTTCCCGATAGTGGCCATCCATGAGTAACAAGCAAAACGTAAAACATGCCTTTTATGTCAAATGTAATTATGCTAAGAAACATGAAGCAAATGACTAAAAAAACTGAGCAATGTAAACTTTATAAGTGGGTTTGCCCGAGCAAATCCAAGATAAGGCAGGTTGCTCAACAATAGGAATCACACCTTGAGGGTTCATGCAGGGATAGCCCAATTGTGATTAACCTAAAAAGAATAAACCTTCAATTCTCAAAATTTGCCACAGGAATGAAATCCGCCAAAGAAGATCCATTACACTAAGGGTCCCAAGCCATTGAAATGTTACCATGAGAAGGCATCGAAATATCATTTTGGCTTTTGATTTTTTGAGCAGTAGAACAAACCAATTTCCAAAATTTAGAAGCAAAGGTGGTCGGATGTTTCCAGATAGAACAATATTTAGATCTAAACCAGTTACTAGCAGTAGATTGAACATTATAAAACCTCTATATAAAGGAACAAGAGGAAGCATGGTATAAAGCCTCAAAGAATTAATGCCTAAACCACCAAATTGTGTTGGGAGGAGCGGTATCTTTCCAGGCTATAATGTGCAATTTCCTATCAGCCATGTTACCATGATAAAGAAATTTTGAGCATAGTTTTGAAATCATGTTTTGGCATTTTCAAGGTATAATGGATCCTCTAATCTAGTAAGTGATAGAATTAGCAATGGCGTATTTAATAAATTGGACTCTACCTGCAAAAGAAAGAAAATTGACTTTCCAACCATCAAGTAGAGTAAAAATTTTACTCAGGAGTGATTGGAAGTGAGAAAACTTAAGCCTTGTGTGGGAGATGGGGAGACCCAAATACTTTAGATAGGATTCCACCTTGGAGATGCCAAGGATGTTGCAAACAACTTCCGATTGAATTGCAATTTTAGAGAAAAGGGTGGAGCTTTTGTCAGGATTGATTTAAAGACCAGATGCTTTGGCAAAATAATTTAGAGAGTCCTTGAGGATGACAACAGAGGAAGGCGAAGCATTACCAAAAACCAGCAAATATTCACCTCAACACTATAGCTTTGAAGAGAGAAAACAGAAAAATTCTAAATGAGGTAGCAAGAGAGGGAATCCATCACAATATAGAAAAAGAAGTGGGGATAGGTGGAAACCTTGACGGAGACCCGAGGAGGAGGAGAAAAATCCTTCAAGGGTGCCATTTAAACAAATGGAAAAGTGCACACCCGATAACCAGCCATCAACCCACTTGATAAATCGTTTCAGAAACCCCTTTTGTTTCATCCTATATTTTAGAAAGTCATGGGACACAGAATCAAAAGCTTTCTTGATGTCAAATTTGGCACAAGAAACATTATGGGCTGAAGAGAAAACTCTGAAAACTTCAGTCGCTAAAAGGATGTTATCTGTAGAACACCTTCCCTTAACAAACCCCGCTTGACTACCATGTACAATGAAAGGCGACACCAGTTTAATTCTATTGGCTAAGACTTTAGACACAGTTTTGTGGAGCACATTGTATAGAGAAATAGGCCTATAATCATTGACATTGGAAGCATGAGGGCCTTTGGGGATTAAAATAATAGCCGAGGCTTTGACACCTTGGGGAAGATGTCCAGACTTATAAAAATCCTTGACGGCATTGCATACCTATAAATTGATAATGTGCCAAGAGAGCTTGTAAAAAGCAAAGGTGAACCCATCAGGCCCCGGGGCCGAATTGCTTTGTCTAGAAAAAACCGCATCTTTAATCTCCTCAATCGAGAAAGGAGCCAAGATGGAAGGAAATAGGTTTTCAGAAATAACCTCCCAGGGGGAGTTAAAATTGACGGAATTAAAGAGGCTTGGGGGCATTAAAAGATTCTTAAACGGCTAATAAGACCCTCGGCAATGTCCCTTGGGCTATTGTGACGTCCATAGAGGTAGGTGATTTCCCTGATGTTTATGAAGATTGGCCCTAGCCCGGATTTTGGCATAAAGGAAACCAAGGTCGTCCTCCCCTTTAGTAACCATACTCTTTAGCACTTGAGAAAACCAGGAAGCCGGCGGAGCCGAGCTTGGCGTCTTAAGTAGATCTGCAGCGAATAACTTCAGAGAGATTGGAGATTTACGACCAAGGAGGAGAGTTTTAGACAGTGCCAAAAGACAATCCTGCTGTTTACTTTTAATTCCAAAATGGAATAGTAAGATATGGAAGAAGTCCAAGTCTTGCTCTTAAGCTTAGCCTTGAGGCATTGAAGGTTTCTCATAGAAGGAGGGCAGTGGGCTGCAATGGTTGCATTGAGAACAGGAATCCAAAACATCCTCCCAATAGCCATCCATATGAATCCAACTATTTTTAAAAAGAAAATGGCAAGGCGTATAGGATATGGGGAGTAAGCATAATAAAACCAAGGGGGAATGATTTGAATTAGCCGTTAGGGAGGTGTTTGTAATAATCTTGAGGAAATACTTCAGAAATTCGACATTCACTAACATCCTGATCCAATTTTATGTGAATAGGCTGACTGATCCGAAGATTTGACCGAGTATAAAAGAGGCCAATAGAAGCAAGGTCTTGAATACCCCCATAAAAAATAATACTGTTAAGTTCCCCCAATCTGCTAGGCAACAACTCATAACCACTAACTTTATCAGAAGCAAAACGACAATAGTTAAAGTCCGCCAAGATGATCTACGGGGGAGGAGCGAGAGAAACTAAACCCCTTAGATCATGCCAAAGGGATTTCTATTCCTGAGCAGTATTCGCAGCATAAATAACTGACATAAAGATGGAGGGAAGAGAGCCAAAAGAAAGAGAACCATAAATCATTTGAGCTGAAGAGAAAAGAGGAGTAAAGGAGAAAATTGAGGAATCCCATTTCAACTAGATTCTATCAGAAGTAGAGAGGTTAAAGTTGTTACAACTGTTCTCATTGCTAAAAATGATGTGATATATTAACAAACCAAGATCCTGAAGAGCAAGGGCTGGATTTAGCTTTGAGGAATGCAAAAAAATTAGACTTTGAGAGGACACCAAATCTCACTACAAGCACGGACTTGTCGGGGTGTTGTTAAACCCCTCACATACCAACAAGCTAATGAGGCATGTACATATGATTAAGTTTTTGGATGTTTTTGCCTTCCTGACTTTTTTCCCTCTGGTCGGCTTCGAGGAAGGGGATGGTTGAGCATTCTGTTTAACCACAATAGAGGAAGCTATGTAATCTTGTGGGGGGATCTGATCTGTGGAAGGTGAAGAGGAAGATTCTTCGTTAAGGGAAGCAAACTTATTGTTAGTTATGATGGGTTTGGTGGAGAGGGGAGGGGATGGGATAATGAGATGAATAGGGGAAGACTGTTCGGGGTCAGGGTTATGGTTGGCTGAAGAAGAGGAATCTTCATCAGTGGTAAAAATAAGATTAGGAATAGCTAGTTCTCTACAAGAGCAGGAAACCCCCTCATGGATATTAGGGGGTAAAGTTTCAGTGGCTGCAGGAGAAAAGGAGTTTGGACTTGTAAGAGAGTGAGTTAGGGGGAAGATTACTGTGGTGGGGTTAAGACGGACAAAAAGGGAATGGATGCTTTAAAGAACCACAACCTTCACAGCGAGAAGGTTTCCAATCATACAGGACTTTTAGGACAAGATCTTCCCCGTCAATCTCATATTGTAGAGGTGAGTCTTTGCTAATTTGGACACAAACCCTAGCATAAGTTAGCCTAGTTCTCTTGGTCGTGAGGGAGTCAACATTGAGCGATATACCAGTATAACTGGCAATCTTAGAGATCCCAGACGGAGTCCACGGAGCAAGGGGAAAATCCACGATTTTGATCCAAATGGGGTAGGAGGCGGCTATCATCCGCCTAGGTTTGAACTTGGGTGACCATTTTTGGTAAAATGAATGGTCTCCCAAGTAAAAACCAAGGACTTGCCCATCCAAATCATAGAGTAATCTCCCCCGAGTGAACTTGATAAGGAAAAACCCATCAGCATAAGGAGAGAGGGATATCAAATCTTTCAACTGCCAAACCTTATTCATGGTAGCGAGCATACGTTCATAGTATGACCACGGTCCAAGTGAGTAGTTGACTAAAGACAACGACCAGAGAGAGGTGCCTTTAGAGAGATCTTCAGCAACGAAGGAAAGCTTCGGTTTTAGGGGAACAAAGGACATCAGGAAGTCCTCAGAAGGGAGAGAGTCATTGAAGAGATTGTGTGCGTAAGAACGGTCGAGGGGGGGGGGGGGGGGGGGGGAGGGGGGGGGAGGGGGAGGGACAGAACTCTAAGGATGGAGGAGCCCAACGGAGGATAATCAACCTGGTTGAGAGCCGGGGGGGGGGGGTTCGGAGAGGTTGGAGTCTTGGGAAAGGAAATCTCTCCTGGAAAGACTGCGATGGAGGCAGGGGAAGAGCCACAAAAAAACCCTAAATTTTTTCTCTCGAAAAAGCTCTAATTGCCCAAATGTCTCTCTCTCTCTTCTCCTGATTTAAAATTGTAAAATTATATAATTAAATATTAAAATCTGGAAATTAAATATATAAATAAAGAAACATCATTTATATGCTGGTAAATTCGCCCTAATAATCTTCTTTTTTTTTTTTTTAACTTCCGCCCCATTTTCCCGCCTTCCTGCCAGTCTAGCAGCGCGCGGATTCTCCTGACATTGTCAAACCCTAATCCATTCCTCGGCACGCGAAGGAGGAAGACAACCACCATTGTTTTGTATTGAAAGTAGGATGAGGGGTGGAAACAGCCAATCACTGGCATGACACGAAGCCAGTTCTAACCCTAGATTTTCACTTCCTACGGAACCCATCCACGGAGGCGGCGACAATGATATCAAGGTACATATCTATGCTTTTCTATATTATTTTAGTGTTCTCACGTAAAGATAAGATGGGATATTGATCGGTTCTTTGTGATATTTTCATTGTGTTTGGAAATTCACTTATTGATTTACTTGTAAACCGTGGATCTCTGTGGATAAATGGCCTTGAAAGTTATAAATATTCAAAATTTTTGGTTAGAATCGAGACTTTCCGTTTAGCAGCTGTTGCAATGTTGGTTTGTGAAAATATTTAAAATGCTGATGCTATCTTTTATTTTGGTCTGGGTTTATTTGTTTCAAGAGAAAAATGTTGGCAAAATTGACATGCAAATTTATTTACTTTATTGGTTTGAACTACAACTACTTACTTTGTTTTCTGCACAACTACTTCATTATCTATAATAATTTGTTTATGCACTAGATTACTCTCTATGTTTGGTTTAAAGTAAAGTTATTTCTCTCTATAGTTCAATTCTTTCACAAAACAGGCACATTCAATTTGTAGGGTTTACTTAATATTTTGCTTCAACGATTAAATGGGCTAAACTACTTCAATAAGAGGTTAAGGCTATGAGCCTAATGTTTCCAAGACTGTTTATTCACGAGCTCTTAGTTTTGAGTACTTGTGTGTTTTAATGAGTATTGCAAATGAAAGCACTTGATATGTGATGTTTATTTCACTGAATATAGATTGGAATGAATTGAATTTCAACTGGTTGTACTTTTTCCATGGTTTAAAATTGCGCAATATGAGGCTCGCCTTGAGGCCCGCCTTTGCGCAATTCCAGTAAAAAACGCCTCTATGCTTACGCCCAAGTTTTTTTTTATACTTGCGCCTCAACTTGGTTGAAGCCCCCTTGAGGCCCGCCTCGCCTCACTGGCATGAGGCTTACGCCACGCTATATATTTAAAACTTACATAAATCTTGAAGTAAATGCCCGACATTGACCTAAGGAGAGGTAGGAGGGAGAGAGTAATTCATCATAATGATGATTCAAATGAAGAACCCCTTAGTGATGACAGTGCTGACGACTGAGTTTCTATGTGATATGTCATTGCTTTTATTTTTGGAAATTTTGAATTATGTGTTAATGAAAAGAGTACTGGGATTTGGGAAAGATAGAATTTTGAGTTAGAACTATATTTCATATTGTTTATTATGGGATATTTTGATTTCACTTAATATCTTATGCTTTTTTATGTTTTATATTATTCACTCATTAGTAATAAAAAATTTTATCATTTTATGTTTACGCAATCTTTTGATTTTGAGGCTTACCGCCTCAAAACGCCTTGAGGCTTACGCCTCGCCTCACGAATGAAAAACGCCTCAATACCCGAATACGCAATTTTAAACATTGACTTTTTCTACCTCCCTTGCTCTCTCCTAAAAAAATAGTAGTGCTCGGTTTCTTCTTTGTAATCTTAATTATGAGGCTAAGTGGGACTACGAACAATTGACTTATAAAGTTCTTCATTTACTCGGCATAGGAGTTTGGGATGGACAACTCCCTACAAAAAGTGAGAGATGGAAAAATAATTACACTTGATATATATCTCCTCATTAGCTCTTTATATTCATAAACCATAAAAAAATGTACACTTTCATCTTTATTTTTGAGCTATGGAAATTTTTTTTTGCTCGTGATCTCTTTGTTGCTCTTTTAATTCCGCATCCTTAGTACTCTATCCCCAAAAACTCAGCATATCTCCTCCTCACCTCTGGAATGGCTTTATAAACTCATTACTGTAGTGATATTGCATATTTAGTTATGGTGTATTGGGTTGAGCTACTCTTTGTTCCTACATATTCCTCCTAATGCAACATGTTCCTCTTCAGCCCTCATTTCCTCCACTCTTATGACATCTTGCCTCAACGGGATCTACATCCTTATCTTTAACCATTTGAATCATTTCATTGCGGATAGTATTGTGCTTATAATGATTAAGGAGGACACCATCTAAAAAGAAGCACAACCCAAGCTTCTAGAAATCATCTTTGTTAGTATACTTCATGAAAGCATTTTAAAGGCCTATATTCTTGAAATTCTTGTCTCACCAAACTAGTTCTCAAATAATCTTCTAGTTCTTAACATCCTCTGAACTCAACATCATTTGGGAACTCTTGAAAATTCAACCCAATCATTATAACATACTTTGCGATCCCAATGACCATATTTTTCCCTTTGATGTTGAACATGATGGCACCATTCTTATTATCTATAATCATCATCAATTACAATTAATGAATGAGGGTGCAGAGAATTGTATTTTAGGATCTCTAAAGAAGTGTCGTAAGAGAGATTCCTTAGTTTGGGAATGAGGTCATCAACTTCAAATTTCCTAAGCAAGTTCTCCATTATCTCCCCAACTTTATATGTGACTTAAACTGGAAAATGCCTCTCAAATGGCAAGATTAAATCATATATCTACATACATAGTACAATATCTTAAATGAGTGAATCCTATTATCGTCAAATTACAAACAACAATTATTAAATAATCTTCGATCATGATTGAACATTATTCAATGATCTAACAATCATGATCGATCTACTTAATGGGTCTTAGCAACATCTTCAACCCATGGTTTAGCAATATTTGAACCAAATTCAACAGAATATAACATTATTTGAACTTATTCAAACTATTGATCAAACCTTCTTCGACTCTTCTTGGATGATAATTTGACATGATCGATGAAGGACATAGGGTTGAGCATGTGGTTGAATATGTTTTGAATAAGTTTGAACAAGGATATAATGCATCAAAATTGGATTGAATATTGCTAAATCATGGGCTTAAGATGTTATTAAAACAAATTAAATAGGTCCAACATTTAAAAAAAATTATTGAATAAATTTTGATCATGGTTCAAAGATTGTTAAGAGTGTTAGATGGTGATTTCATCATTATTGTAATGAAAAATGCATTTGGAAAATGACTAACATTAAAACTAGCAGGTAAACTGATGTATAATGGCCAAGGGATTTAGGTTTTAGAGTGCAAAGAAATGAAAACCAAAAAAGCATCACCAATGTTTAAAGATGATGAGTATAGTGGCAGTCACATTGAATTTTTTGCCACATGCTTTAGGCACAAGCTCTAAAATTGTCTAAAATGGAGAAGGTGATGAGAATACGAGGGGTTGGGGGTGCTCTTACGATGAAAGGGTCGTGGAATTGGTTAGCAAGGTTTCGACTCTATTTATGAAAATATTGAGGCAGAGTTTTCCTAGAATCGAAATAATGAGCGTATTTCTTCAATTTATGTTATTATGAGACATGTAAAGTCAAATGTCCGTTATTAAATGCATTTATGCATTTTTTATCCCATTTTCATGAATGCATTTAATTTTTCATAATTAAAAATTGGGAATTGGAAATTGATTTCAATGCATATCATATTTATATGCTTTTGAAACAATTTTCATATGTCAATTGCATTGCATTGATTTTTCCTAAATTTCTTAGAAATATTTAAGCTTTTTTTTTTTTTTTTGTAATTTTCATACTTGAAATATTCATTGTTTCATTTATCAAATAAAAAAATAACTTAAATCCCTTCGGAAGAACATGGGTTTGGGGAAATTCAAAATCATAAGTTTGAAATATTAAATGCAGTCCCTTGTTTTTCCAAACATCAGTTGCATTTATTCCATTTTTCCTATGTAAAATCTAATTTTGTGGATTCTACAAAAGTTTAAATGAAGACAATCCATCCCAAAGGCATCATTTTGACTTAACTACTCCTAGAATAGTCATGCTTTGTTGGCTATGCTATTTTCCCCCGCCTTGCTTTTTTTGCTAGGTTCCATTTAGTACAATCATGCTCTCTTAACTGGATTAATATAATTATGCTCTCTTGGCTACATTATTCTTCCCTAATTCTATTATTTTGACTTCTTTCATCTATTAAAGTTGTACCTTTTTTATTATACTTAACTTTTCAATTTATTCGTGCTTTTTTGACAAAATTGCTTTTGAAATCTAGACATATCATATTTTCAAAGGCATCCTTATACCCATTGTCCACTTCAATCCTTGGTAGGTCAGTTCAACCAAAGCATTTTGTTGTTTGAGTGAGTTACTTCCATTCAGATATCTTTGGCTTCACACTTTGCTTAGAATTTATTTTTCAAGAATTTAAAATCTGTTCAAATGGTTGAATCATTTAGATAGTTCAATCATCTACTCTCATATTGATATACATTTGCATTTTCATATAGTTCAGTCAGCACATGATTGGTGGGATTGGTCTAATCCATAGATTTAGGATTGGCTAGTGTCTATGATAGGTTGAATATTATTATCAAGTGGTGGTTCATTTAATAATGCAAATAATCCTATTATAATATCTTATATGATCATTGTTTAAAACTGGACAATTTTGAAAAAGAACATTATTAGGCACATGCCTTACATTTTTTTTTACATGCCTTACCTTACTTGATGAGTCGTACGACTTAATGAGGCTAAGGAACACTCAAGGTGTGATTTTATGTAGCTTGTATGAGGCATAAGCCTATGAAAATTTGAATTTGGTGATTTAAAATTTTAATTCATAATTTTAACGTATGAAATAAATTTTATTTCATTATTTCTCTACACCTAGACCTTAAACAAATAGAACTAAGAACTTGAATTGCATGCATCTTCTCAATTTTGAGTTGCATATAGCACTTGCACCTGATGTTGCTCGCATTTGCAGTCGCAATTGCAACCTCAGCTGCAACTGTGGATGAGAGAAAAGAGAAAGCTACTCAATGTAATGATGATTCTGATGAAGACCTTCTAAGTGATAGAGTAAAGGAGACTTTAGAAATTATAAATTATAGTCTAAGTGATTTAGACTTCTTGAATTAGGAGCGAGAGAGGCTTATTGATTTGATTTTACTTTGATATCCTACTTTGATGTTAGTTTGTTAGCTATCATTTCATTTTTTTTAAAAAATTTAATCATGTAATTTTGAGGCTTATATCTCAAAATGCCTTGAGGCTTATGCCTTGCCTCAAGAATAGAAAATGCCTCAATATTTGATTATATAATTTCAAATCTTGCATATGACTATTCAGAGATACAAACAACCTAGGGCATGTCACTTAAATTCATTTTTAAAAAACTAAATTCACTAATTAGGTCATATGTAATGCCAACATTTTGAAAAATCTTTTGATTCCTGCCTTTAAAAAATTATAGATATCTTGTTTATTTTCAAATCTTTTTCAACCTTATCAAACCTTTTTTTTTAAAATATTGTTTTACGACCTGATAAGGTTAAGGTGGCATGCCTTAGCTTTAATTGGATTCTAAAGACAAGCAAGCTTGGTAGTTTTGCATACACAAGGTGTTATGATAGGTACACTCTTAATTAATTTAGGGATACAATGTAGATACGTTGTCTTGCTACAAACCCCACTTGGTGCAGGGCTTTGTGTTCGGTAGGTTTGTCTGATGTGCATTAATATGACTACATTTTCGGACTAGGATAGAGATATTATCATTTGTATGTACCCCTCATATGTCCATACATTATTTTTTTTATAGGGGTTATGTGTTAATATAAAGTACTAAATAAAAGGCATTTGCTAGTTGCTTGGCATTATAAAGCGCCATATTATCCTTATTTTATGTATATTATAAATTACTTGGGTTGATAGATGGAATTTGTGTGTAGTAGTCGATTCTCTCTTATGTTTTTTTTTTCTTTTTATTATGTAATTTTAGCTAGGAAAGCTTTTCAATGTCTAATAGGGACCAAGCAAAGATTCCCTACTAGTGCATTTTTAGATCTAGGAGTATATTCCAATCCAGATGATCAAGGAGTATTTGGAAGATCTAGTTAGCAAGGGACATGAGCTGAGGGATCATGATACTTGTATTTTTCTCATGTGCTAGTTTTAGGCACATTGATATTTATGTATAGATTAGTGATTGAATTATATTTATATAGAGCTCAATTGCCTTTTTCTATTTTTACTGAGATTGTATTTGTAGATCTCAAGCTGAACCCGACCTTTTTTTACTCATTTATTAGCCGTCCTGTGTTTACTTTCCTTTACAATTAAATAGCAGTTTGCCTACTTTTTCCTTTCAAATGTAGTTTAATTTTTTTTTGGGAAATTTCGCACTATTACAAGTTCTCAGCAAAAAATTTTCACTCAATTTTAAATAAATTGATGATTAACTTAAATTTCATATACAAAATATTTTCTTTAAAATCAAAATTGCATGCCCTTAGGGCTAATATTTTAATTGAAAGTATTCTCTTTGTATCTCTTCAAGGAGATGTAATAGAGCTTATTAGCAAGAAACCCTATCTGATGCACATCCATAATATGGCCCGACCCTAATACTTATATTTAAATGTCATTTAAGGATAGATAAATTTTATATTTATTTTTTCCCTGTAGGATAGTTCTTATTTGATGACATGATTTAATTGAATATGCTTTAGTGGATGTCCAGTATGATATGTAGTGTATTTCTACTCGAGATAGGATTGCATGTCCAATTGGGTGGTCTTGACTGTGTTCAACTGAGTTAATTGCTTCATTTATTTCCATAACCATTCATTAAGCATCTAATGATTGCAAGCTTGACTTCTTTTTTAGATCTTCTTAGCATATTTTGTCTCTCTATGAATCTATGTTTTCTTTCCATAATTTGGGATCATGAGACTCTTTTTGGTTGGCATAATTCATGATTGTTGACAATGTCTTGTGATTGATCTGTGTCTACTACTTTTACATTTAAGTGATCTTGAGCTTAATAACTTAGGATGATTGATCCATGAATTATTTGGTTTTTTTTTTAATCTTTTCCTTAATTCCTTATTTGCTCATGTTACCCTTTGAGCGCATTCAGTCCAATGGACTTTTGATGCTTCTTTAATCATCTTCACATATGATTCTCCATATGGAATGATATAAATTTGCTTGGTTTTGGCGATTCACCATTTGCCTTGTTTTTCGACTCATCTTGAAGCATGGATTATCCATTTATCCTATTATGATGATTATTTCTAAATAATTATCCATTTCTTAGTGTTCATCCAGTCAAACTAGAACGTGCGCATACTTCCCTTATTGAGAGTGTCTCTCGAGCATAATTAGCCTTTGGGATATTTGTTTTCTTTAGGAGACTAATTGACCCATGTGATTTTGCTTTAATATTAAAAATTAAAAGATTGAGAATGTTATTATTTATGAGTATTTATATGATTTGATTTGTTTGTCCTATACCATCATATTTCTTTTCTAGCACTTTTTTTCTGGAATCTCTTAGATGAAAAGGTACCATCATATTACACTATTTTTCTTTCAATAGAGAATAGGATATTTGAGAGTGTTGGTTTGGCTCATGCCTTTGATGTTTAATTTGTGCGTAGCTTTAGTATATACTTAATTCATTTGACGAGTTTTCGTCATTGTGTTTGATGACTTCAATTAACTAACTTATTGGCAAATAAAACTTTTACTTGGACAACTTCTAAAGAATAAATGTATAAAGGCTTGTCTTTTAATTGAAAGTATTCTCTTTGTATATCTTCAAGGAGATGTGAGATAGAGCTTATTAGAAAGAAACCCTAGCTGATGCACATGCATAATATGGCCTTTCCCTAATACATATATTTAAATGTCATTTAAGGATAGATAACTTTTGTATTTATTTATTCCCTATTGAATAGTTCTCCTTATTTGATGACATTATTTAATTGAATTTGCTTTGGTGGATGTCTAGTATGATAGGTAGTGTATTTCTACTCTAGACAAGATTGCAAGTCTAGTTGGGTATTCTTGACTGTGTTCAACTGAGTTAATCTCTTCATTTATTTCCATAACCATTCTTTAAACATATAAGGATTGCAAGCTTGACTTGTTTTTTAGATCTTCTTAGTATATGTTGTATCTCTAGGAATCTATGTTTGCTTTCCATAATTTGGGTTCATGAGACTCTTTTTGGATGACATAGTTCGTTATTGTTGATAGTGTCTTATGATTGATATGTGTCTACTACTTTTACAGTTACATGATTTTGAGCTTAATAACTTAGGATGATTTATCCATGAAATATTTATTAGATTTTTTAATTCTTTTCCTTAATTCCTTATTTTCTCATGTCACCCTTTGAGTGCATTCACTCCAATGGACTTTTGATGGTTCATTAATCATTGTAACATGTGATTCTCCAAATGGAACAATATACATTTGCTTGGTTTCGATGATTCACCATTTGCCTTGTTTTCTGACTCATCTTGAAGCATGCATTATCCTATTATGATGATAATTTCTAAATAATTATCCATTTCTTAGTGTTCATCCAGTCAAACTAGAACGTGAGCATACTTCCCTTATCAAGAGTGTCTCTTGAGTGTAATTAGTCTTTGGGATATTTGTTTTCATTAGGAAACTGGTTGACCCATGTGATTTTGCTTTAATATTATAAATTAAAAGATTGATAATGTTATTTTTTAAGAGTATTTATATGAGTTAAGATAAGATTTGTTTGTCCTATACCATAAGATTTCTTTTCTATCAATTTTTGTGGAATCTCTTGTACGAAAAGGTACCATCATATTACACTAGTTTTCTTTCAGTAGAGCTTCAATAGAGAATAGGATATTTGAGAGTGTTGGTTTGGAACTTTTATTACGTCCTCTGATCGGACGTAGATCTACGTTCGGTCAAAGGATTGTTACTCATTTTTTGCTCAATATTTGGTCGGTATTGCTAGGTATTATTTGATAATAACAAGGAATACCACTCTGGGAAGACCAATACCGAGTAATACCGAGCAATACCGAGTATTACAAAAAAATACCGAGTTTTTATAGAAAAAACTCGGTATTTTTTGGTATTACTCGGTATTGCTCAGTATTGCTCGGTATTACTCGGTATTTTGTTTTCACATAATGATATTTCTCGTTATTATTGGTATTGTTCGATATTTCTCGTTTTGTGCCTGAGATCTTAGTGCCGGCCAAACGTAGCTCTACGTATGTTCACCGGACCAAATAAAAGTTCGTTGGTTTGGCTCAAGCCTTTGATGTTTAGTTGGTGAGTCGCCTTAGTGTATACTTAGTTCATTTGACGAGTTTTTGTCGTTGTGTTTGATGACTTCAATGGCTTGAGACTCACCAACTTAGTAGTGGACACAAGTCAAATTTGGAGTTCATTTCAAAATTTTCTTCATATTTGATTTTCAATCATACTTCTCATTATGAGATTTAAAATGTAAAATTCACAGGGCTTATGTCCTTTATCCTGAACCTTTCACACCACTCCATGATAGATGAAGTGCCGCACCTTATATCTCTATCTTTTATAATATTCCTTCAAATCAGTCCCTAACACTTAACTCAAAAAACTTGCCCCAAGTGGGGCTTGAAGTATTCTAATTTTAATTCTAGTCAATTTCATGGTAATACTATCATCTGGATTTTAATCTCTTTTTCTCATTCCTTGTATCATTTTATTGAATCTCTAAACGGGATTAATTCAGTCTCAATGCAGCTTTGGATCATATCCCCAGGTGAATCACAAAAGAAATTCCCGCTTTCTTCCTATCAAAAAAGCCTCTCTTACCATAGTTCTACAGTGAATGCCTTACGTTTCTCTCCATCAGGTGAATATTTATTTCCTTATTTTAAAATTTTATCTCTTTGTTTTCCCAGGTTGAACTGTTTGGAAAGCATTTTGATTTATATTGTTTTACCACCTAATTATGCTATCTCTAGAATATATCCTCATGCTATTTTAAGTTATTATTGTGTTTTTATAGCTTGCAATTACATAATATTTACTTATTTATAATTTTTTTGATGAATTATGTTTCTTCCATTTTTCTAAATATGTTTTTGATTCCTGTAAAGAACGGTAAAGATTATCACCAAGTGCTTTAAGCTTATGAGATTTCCCAAGGGTGGAATGAATTTTATTTACAACTATCAAGAGAGGATTATAAGGAATTGCAAATGCAGCATGATAGAAAGTGTTAATAAACTGGAAATTGAACAGGATGTTTTCAAGTGGTTGGAAAGGTGAAGAACTTGAAAGCCTTTCTTAGATGGCTGTGATTTGGGGATAAAAGCCTGTTGAGAAATTACCTGTAGTATTTTGCTCTCATGTCCACAAAATTGAATCTACAACATGATGGGAACTAGGAAGATCTAAACCCAATGGAGAACACAAAATAAAGTAGGACACGACTCAATCCAAAACTTAGTAAGCAAATCACCAAATAAACATGAAACAAATGGAAATTATTTTTTTTAGAAGAAAGAAAACTAAAAAATAAAAGATAATACCCTCAGAACAACAAACTAGTGGTCACCTCACATGTAACGATAATTAGGTAAATAGAATGCTCAAGGACATGCAAACCAGTGGTCTACCACAACAACTTTGATCCAACATCCGACACAACTCCTCTAGCAAATACCAACAAAACTGACCAACCAACACCACTCACGCTTTTAGAAGAAGGATACAATGGGGTGGAAACTTGTGGAGAGAAGAATTAGATAGAAGACTTTGAAGAAGAACTTAGGAGGGAAGAAGTTGCTCTCAAGCTAGAGAAGAAACCCTCAGGTTTTAGAATACTTTTCACCTCCAAAAACTCCCTACAACAGCCCAAAACACCTCCTTGAATAGGAAAGAAAAGGAGGTCAACAACCAACCACAGCCGCCCCTTACAGCCAACAAAAAAAAGAGAAGAAAAATGCAGCAATTAAGGATGGTAGAAGCCCACCCAAACAACCAAGGAATCGGGAAAGCCAGGGAACAACAACAGGACTCGAACAACCAAGCCAGGGAATTGGGAAAGCCAGGGAACAGCAATAGGACCTGAATAGCCAAGCCAGGGAATCGGTAAAGCCACAGAAACCGAACATCCACTAAACAGACAGCAGCCATTCGCCCCCCAACAAAACCCAAATCAGCCCAAACACAAAGCACCCAAAGAAGCTAGCTTACCAAAGGAATAATATGTCCAATGAGCACCTAAACCACACATGTTCATCAGTTGCCTTCCATCATTGGGTAAACAAAAATTAAAGTAAAAACTTACAATGACATAAAATAAAAGTATGTTAAAACATGAACATGAAGTATTGAATGCATTAATTTCCCCCAGGTGGGAGAATCTCATCTCCTGATGATAATGCTTCACTAATGCATTGATAGATATCAGGACGATGAGATTGAAGTTCCACTGTTTCAACCCAAGTACAATCAATCAACGAACGTCCACTCCATTTTACCAGGAACTGCTTGTGCACTCCATGCCTGGTCTGGGTAGTACTAATGTCCAAAACATCTTCAATATGATAATCTTTGGCCTGAACTGGACTTGTAACTGTTAAGGTCTCTAAGTCCACATAATCATCTGGATTTCCTTCATATAAAGTAAGGTAAGAAACATTAAACATATGTGAAGTTCCTACAGAAAGTGGAAGATCCAGTAGGTAAGCATTTGTTCCCAACTTTCGAAGTATCTGAAAAGGCCCAAATTTTTTTCGGCTTAGCTTGCCAAAAGTTCCAACAGGAAAGCGCTGTCGTCGAAAATAAACCATAACTAGATCACCCTCTTGAAAATAACACTCTCTCCGGTGTTAGTCAGCAACAGTTTTGTATTTAGTATTTCGGAGTTTTTTTAGGACCTGATGTTGGATCAATTTAATTTGATCAACAATTTCTGTAGCTTTAATACTGATTTTGTTAGGCATGGGTAAACAACTTCGATCTAAAATATGAGGAATAAGCTAGCCATAAATGATTTCAAAAAGGGTCTTTCAGTAGACCGGTTAATATAATTGTTGTAAGCAAATTCAGCTTGGGATAAAATCAAATCCCATTGAGAAGGTTTCTCACTAGCAAGACATCTAAGCAAGTTTCTGTGGGCTCCAAAAATTCGGCCCCGGCCTCCCCGCCGTGCGATTTCTATTTTTTTTATATTTCTGGGCGAGGGGAGTTTTAACGAAATAAGTTCCGGGGTAAATTTTGGAAGGCAGATGGGTTTGTAGATAAGACACTACCCAGAGATTTCGCCCTCATTTTGCGAGGACTTTATGATCTGAGTTCTGGTTTCCTATAGGCGCAAGCCCCTATAGTTAATTACCCCTCTCGATCACGAGAGAGAACTTTCGATTAAGGCTAGTCATCAATCAGATACGTAGAGATACGTGTTATCTGGCATATAGTAGCAGCAATGGGTTTGGGAATTTAAAAATTTGAGGATTTGAAATGTTTGGAAGCTTGGAAATTTATAGGTTTTGAAAGATTTAATATTTAAAATTGAAATTGCACCATCTTGCACTTAAAGCGGATGGTGGGGGAATGGATGATGGGCCCGATCAAGATCCCATGGTTCCGTCGTCCCGGGCCATCGTGGTCCCTGGTCTACTTAGTCAGAGGAGGTAGTCGACCCAACCTGACAGAAGGATCCTTGTCAGCATCCATGGGTTGCTTCGTCCAAGGGTACCTTGTAGACCTGGGGTGAATGTTTGTCTAAGGGGACAAATTTGAATCCACCTTAGCTTACAGAGGGCTTTGTGCCCTATCGATCATATCCTATTGATTCATATCTCAAGGATTTGATGCCAATAAGGAGCGTATTGGCTCTGGTCATAACCGGTATTTCGTGGTGCCATTTGGCGGCAAAACCACTCGGTTCAGAGGGCCCCGGGTCGTCGTAACCGTTTATCCTGCGGTGGCCATTTAGCGGCAGACCGCCGGTTAGAGGACACGTACCACGTCCTTACTGGCAGGAGATTATTTGAGAATGGATCCTAGTGATATTTTCGACTAGACATTCGGCTCTTTGTGAGCTAAAGTAATTTTTAGATTTGTCTACCTCGGCAAACCGTTGCGGAGGGTGGATGGATTTTGCTTTAAGTGATTGACGGATTTATTTCATATTTAAATATCTTAAAATTTGGGATTTTTGAAATTTTGGATTGTTGGGTGGAGCTTGGAGGACATTTAAAAATATTAGTGAACCCCTCCGGTTGAGATTAGCGTTCAACACGGCCATCATCGGGGTGTTTGGGGTCATTTCCATTTGATTGAACCTTGTCGGCTCGACCAAGCTGTTGATCGAGGATCGGGTATCTTGTAGGCTTTGTGCCTTTTATTTAATGAATTTTTCTGATTGTAGGCCTTGAAGGCCTAATATGAATGTATTGAAACAAATACATTGATCCCCACAACCATGTATTTGTTTAATGGTTCGAACCCTGTCGACTCCTATTGATCCGTATAGAAGGATCAGGCTCGAACCTGAATTCACTTATCGACCCGCGCAGCATCCCTACGCGTCACGTGTGTTCCAATAACACGCTCGCCGGGGCCCATGCGGGTTATTTTTATATACCCCTTTTAGTGTACCTATGTGTATACAGTCAATAGTGCACGTGCAGGGGTATTTTGAAATATTTATAGTTGTGTAGAAAATTGACATTTGAATACATAACATTTGATTTCAGAGCTTATACACGCCTTCTGTCCGCTAGTAAGAGTGTTGCGGATTCGGTGGCGATGCATTGTAGATCGTAGACGCCTTCTGTCTGCTTGTATTAGTGTTGCAGATCCGGTGGCGTTTTGGTTTTGATGTTGACCCCCCCTCCCCCTTTCTCATTCACCGGGGAATGGATTTCTTTTGGACTTTGGAGTCTACTGTTTTGAGGAGAACTCCTTTTGAGACCGTCAGTGTAGTAGATTCATTATTTCTGGAGTTTGTGGGCATCAGAACTGTTTTCTTCTTTATTATAGAACTAAGAAGAGACTTTGAAACACCAGGAAGTTTGGTTCTAATTTGTTCAAACATTTTCTCCCTTCTGCCAGGGGGTGTCCTTTTTGTATATAGAGTCACCCTTGTACTCAGCGCACTTGTAGATCTTGATCATCACTGTCGTAGATGATATCCGTACTTGTGTCCACAGTGATTCATTGTACTTTCAATACACTGTTGTTATCCACAAGTATCCATTTGCAGGGGACTGCTGCATCTACTACGACCTCCTAAAAATGTTTGTAGAAGACCCATTGCTTCTACATCATATCCACCCTTTCACCAATCTCGGGTGGTTCTTGATTGTACTTATTTGTAGAGAACATGACTTTGATTGCTGGTCTCCAGTATTGCCATCTCAATCAACAGGCATCTTGTAGAGATTATTGTAGGAGTTCGTGCATCGAGATCTTGTAGTTTGAGTTTCCCGTGTGTGATCCAAATTTTGATCTTCGCATGTATTTGGATCCAAATTCAGTTTCATTCAGACTTGAATTCATCAAGTTTATAAGTCCCCACTTGATGTCGTATAGTCTGAGTTCAAATATGAGCTCAAAGCACATATTCAAATTGATAGTTCATGTTCAAATTGTAGATTGAGTTTGAGTTTCAAGTCTCCTGAAGCTGTTAGAGATTCAAGTCTCTTGTGACCCAGTTGAACTCAGGTTCTTTATTGTTCTCGTCAAGTTCGAGTTCAGATCTTTGTTCCAAGTCTTGTTCAAGTTCCATTTGATGTCATACAGTTCAAGTTCAACATCCGTCAGTTTGACTTAAATCATTTGCACTCGAGGTCAACTCGTTTGAATTTAGCTTGATTCCTCAACTTTGTTTAAGTTCCAGTCATCTTGCATATGATTCAGTCAAATTTAGACTCAACTCTAAGGTTCACAAGTTCGAGTCTGAGTTTAAGTACGAGTTCCCTGCGGTCCTTTGAGTTCAATTGCATATTCAATTTGGTTTGAGTTCAGTTCCAATTTGACTTGATTTTTATTTGAATTTGGCCTTTAGAAATCATTTAAATTTTGTTCAGGTTCAAATCAACAAGTCCTCTGCTCATTTGGTTCAAGTTCAGTACATTTCTGTTCAAGTACATGTCTTCTGTTGTTCTTCGTATTGTTGCTGAAATGATGTCTTTATATTGTTCAAGTCTTCGTACATTTCAGTGAAAATTTCGGCAGCACCCTGGCATATCCCCCGTTTGGGGAAAAATTGGGGAGCTGGGCCTTCCCACCACGCTACTAGAGCGTGTATGGTAGGTGTCCTTGGACACCGCGGCCGTACAAAATTTCATCCCACCACGCTACAAGAGCGTGTATGGGGCCTTCAGCAGTACCCGTACAGCAGAACAGCAGTGACGTATCAGAACAGCAGTGACTCCCCACCACGCTACAAGAGCGTGTATAGGGCTCTCCCACCTCGTCGTATGCGTCGCACCGGGCTCCCTCCTACCGTGCTACAAGAGCGCGTATATGTGGTTCTCCGGTCCGCTGCAAACATCGAGAATGGGATTTTGGAACATTATACCTTTCGTAGCAGTCGTCGACGGTGTTGGTGTCGAGGTCGAGGCCGAGGACCGTCCCCACCACGCTACAAGAGCGTGTATAGGGCTTACCCGCCTCGTCGTATGCTTCGCACCGGGATCCCTCCTACCGTGCTACAAGAGCGCGTATAGGTGGTTCTCCGGTCCGCTGCAAACGTCGAGAGCGGGATTTAAGTTAGAATTTTATACCTTTGGGCCCGGCGACGATTGTCGGCGGCGTCGGCTGGAGGAGGTGGCTCGCGGATCGAGGTAGGAGGAGCATTCTTCCTTTTTGAATTAATTACAATTAATATTAATTAATTATAAATTAATTAAGGAATTATTTTTTAATTAATTACTTATAATTAATTATAATAAATTAATATAATTAATTAAAGTTTATTAAAATTAATTAATATCATTAATTATAATTAATCTGTAATTAATTATAATTAATTAAATTTTAATAAATTATAATTAATCTGTAATTAATTATAATTAATTAAATTTTAATAAATTATAATTAATCGAAATTAATTAATGATAATTAATTTTATAAATTATAATTAATTAAGTTAATTCTAATTAAAATTAATTATAATAATTTAATTAGAACTAAATATAATTAATTATAATAATTATAATTAATTAAAAATAATAACAATAATTAATCAAAATTAATTAAAATAATTATAATTAAAATTAATTTTAATTAAACACTAAATAACTCCTCTCCCTCTACCTCTCTGTTCGGCGAAGTTACGGGGTTTGGCCGGATTCAGGCTAAATCCAGCCAACGGTTTCGGTGCGTGCGTTAAATCCCGGCGATGGTTAAATCCCGGATTAAGGATTTACGGCTTAAATCCCGTATTTACTAAATCCCTAGTTCGGTGGATTTGGGGATTTGGCCGAAGAAGAACGCGGAAGGTAGCAAGTTACCTTCACAGTGAGGAGCTCTCGCCGGTTGCTCCGATCAGACAGGAAGAGAAGACGTCGGAGGAGCGAAGTCGAGCGGCCAAAGGAGCCGGAGAAGCTGCTCGAAAGGGAGAAAGTTATCTCTGCAGCCAGCGAGCTCCCGAGTTGCTCCCGATCAAACTGTCGTAACTTCGATCCAACTGGAAGGGCGAGTCGTTGAAGGAGTGAAGCCGAACAGCGGGGAGGAGTCGGAGAGGAGCCGCACGCAAGGGAGAAAGTTATCTTCACTGCAAGCGAGCTCACGTTGTTGCTTCCGCACAAAATGTTGTAACTTTCGATTCGACAGAGAGGGGATTTTGTCGGAGGAGAGAGCGAGAGCGAGGAGGTTGAGTGCGGGAATGAGAGTGAGAGAGCCAACGAGAGGTTTCCGCCTCTTTTTCTTTTCATTTTTAACGACACAAGGTCGTGCGAGGTGACGGTCGCGGGATATTCGCGATTTGGGCGGCGACGACGTGCGGGCAGGTACAAATTTTTTTTTCTCTTTTTTTTTTGTATTAACAGGTCAACAGTTTCCTAAACTTATGTTGACAACTTCAGTTTGCCCATCTATTTGTGGGTGATATGCATTAATGAATTGGAGAGTAGTCCCTAACTTTGACCAAAGTGTTCTTAAAAAATGGCTTAAAAACCTAGTATCCCTATCAGAGGTGAAAGTCCTGGGTATGCCATGGAGTCTCAAAATTTCTTTAAAAAATAGATAAACAACATGTGAAGCATAAGAGGTTTTTTTAGAAGGAATGAAATGTGCTATTTTACTAAATCGATCAACAGCAACAAACACAGTCAAATTTTCGAGCAATAACAGGCAGTCTTAAGATGAAGTCCATGGAGATATCCTCCCAAGGTTTATTCGGAATTGGAAGAGGAGTATATAAACCAGTATTTTGAGTTGTTCTCTTGAAAGATTGATAGATTTTATATTGTTTTACAAATTTGATGATTTGTTTTCTCATTTGGGGCCAATAATATTTTTCTTCAACTAAAGCAATGGTTTTTCCTCGGCCAAAATGTCCCCTTAATCCTCCACTATGAAGTTCTTGTACAAGTTGTTCTCGTAGTGAGCTTTCAGTTATATAGAGTCTAGTTCTTTTAAACAAAAATCCTTGTTGAATGATAAATTGAGCAGAAAGATCAGTTCCTGAAGTGTGACATGATTCTCAAATATCTTTAAAATGTGGATCAGTGGCATAATTTTCTTTTAAGGAATATAATGAGGTTATGTTTGGGTAAAGGGTTACCAATAGATTAGCCCGTCTATTTAAAGCATCAGCAACCTTATTCACCACTCCAGCCTTGTGTTTTAAATGAAAAGAGTATCTTGCAGGAAAGATGTCCATTTGGCATGTCTTTTACTTAAGCTCTTTTGAGATCCTAAAAATTGTAGTGCTTCGTGATCAGTGTTTAACACAAATTTCCTTTGAATAAGGTAACATCTCCAAAATTTCAGGGCCTGGGCAATTGCATAGAATTTCACATCATATGTTGAATATCGAGATCGAGAATCATTTAATTTTTCACTAAAGTAAGCAATGGGTCGACCTTCTTGACTAAGTACAACTCTTATGCCAATATGGGATGCATCGCAGTCCACCTCAATGATTTTATCAAAGTTTGGTAAGCTAAGAATGGGTGCTTGGCTCATTTTCGTTTTAATCAGTTGAAAGGCTTGTTCATCTTCAGGTGTCCATTTAAAAATTCTTTTTTTTAAGACAGTCAGTGATGGGTGCAATTAAAGTACTGAAGTTTTTCATAAACCTACGGTAAAATGATGCTAAATAATGAAATCGTCTAACTTCATTGATATTCTTCGGGGTTGGCCAGCTTTGGATAGCTTCAATTTTGACAGGATCTACCTTAATACCATCAACAAAGACAATATATCCAAAAAAAGTTAAACTTTGCATCATGAAATAACACTTTTTTAAATTGATGTACAATTGTTGCTCTCTTAAGGTTTGTAGGACTTGTTTTACATGTTCAAGATGTTTAGGGCGTTTACTGTAAATCAAGATGTCATCAAAATAGACTATCATTAATTTTTCAATGAAAGGTCGTAAAATATGAATCATAGTCCTTATAAATGTGCTAGGGGGATTTGACAATCTGAAAGGCATGACTAACCTTTCATACAAACATTATTTCATTTTAAAAGCCGACTTCCACTCATCACCATGCCAAATCCTTATTTGGTGATATCTACTTTGCAAATCAATTTTGTAAAAGACTTTTTCACCACTAAGCATGTCTAGCATGTCATCCAACCTGGGAATGAGAAACCTATATTTGAGAGTTATCTTATCTATGGCTTGACTGTCTACACATTCGCTTGGTTCCGTCTTTTTTGGGTGTAAGTAAGGCTTGGACAACACATGGACTTATAATTTCCTTAATCAAACCTTTATCTAGAAGTTCAGTCACTTGTTTATGTAATTCCTCGTGTTCAGTAGGACTCATCCGATAGTGAGGGAGATTGAGTAAAGTTGCTCCATGAATTAGGTCGATTTGGTGTTGAATATTTTTCATGGGTGGCAAAGATTTTGGTAACTCATCAGGAGTTATATCAGAATATTCTTTAATCAATTGTTGCATTGCCACGGGAATTTCAGAAATTTGCTTAGATTCTTTTTCTAACGCCAAATAGATTATCTCAGAATTTTTTAGCTCATTTGTGTTGAGAAGTAATTCAGGAGTGGTTGCTTTTGTTGTCAATTGGCTAGTTTTGGCAGTAGGGTCAGAAATATTATTCTGGGGTACAAGGTGAATTCTTTGCTGTTTTGAGTAAAGGAGTAAGTATTCTTTAACCATTATGAATTGTCATGTGATCAAATTGCCAGGGACGACCAAGTAAGATTTCACACACTACTTGATTTCTATAGGAGTTTCCAATTGAGAGGTTAATAGTGCATTGTTGTGTGACAATGACCTCTCCTCCTTTAAACCAGGATATCTTGTAGGGTTTAGCAAGTGGTTTGGGTTTTAGCTTAAGTTTGTCTACCATCAGTTGTGATACAAAGTTTCCTAGGCTATCACTATCAATCATAAGGGTACAATGTTTTCCTTCAATAGTGCAAGTGGTTCAGAAGATATTTCGCCTAAAACATTTGTCTCTGGTGTCAACTTTGGTAGTTAAGACCCTTTAAATAACTAAAAATTGGTCCCCTTGGTCACCTTTAACATCAATCCGTTCTAACTCAATCTCATTTTTTGTTTCAGATTCAACTTCCTCCTCATTTTCTAAGTCATCCTCTTTCTTAATTTAATTGGTCATAGGCTATGATGCAACGGCACGGACACGACAACACGGACACGACATGACACGGACACGGGACATGACAATTTTTAAAAATATAGGACACGGGTGCGGCGTGGACACATCATAATAATTTTTTAATATAATATATAATAATTTTTAAAAATATAATACACGGACACGGCGTGGACAAATGTCTCTTTTGAACCTTCACCTAATCTACCCCCGCCAGCAGCAAAGCTCATTTTGCTAACAAACCAATCATACATATGAATACATCAAATTAAATTGATATGAAGTGAAATCAAAATATCCCAATAATAAGACAACATGAATACAACAATATACTGGTCTGTCGGGGGTCCAAGGGGGCGCTGCCCCCCGGAACAAAATTTTATTGTAAGAGTAATTTTTAAGTTCTGATTGTTTTTAAAGTTCGTAAGTTGTTTATATGGGAAGATGCCGAGTGGTACCAAGCACGTACCTAGCATGTACCTAGCAGTACCGAGCATGTACCTAGCGGTACTGAGCGGTACCGAGCATGTACTGAGCGGTATCGAGCATGTACTGAGCGGTTCTGAGCATATATTGAGCGGTACCGAGCATGTGCTGAGCGGTACCGAGCATGTGCTGAGCGGTACCGAGCATGTGCTGAGCGGTACCGAGCATGTGCTGAGCGGTACCGAGCATGTGCTGAGCTGTACCGAGCATGTGCTGAGCTGTACCGAGCATGTACTGAGCGGTACCGAGCATATATTGAGCGGTACCGAGCATTTACCTAGCGATACCGAGCATGTACATAGCGATACCTCATTCAATAACCGAACACGCGTGTCCGACATGCGTGTTCGATTTTAATTTTTTTTTTTAATTGCGACACTCCAATGTTGTGTCGGACATGTGTCCATGCCGTGTCCGTCGCGTGTCCGTGTCCGACTCGTGTCCGACACCGCATACACTCTTTAAGTGCCGTGTCGGTGCATCATAGGTCATAGGAGGGCTATTCTTTCTACAAGCTGTCGAAATGTGTCCATATAAGCCACATAACATGGTCCAATTGGCTTTGGTCCTATCACACCCTTTCTTTTATCAACGATTTGAGTTTCATTAGGTTTTGTTCACAAATTTGGATTTGAAGAAGATGCCCCAATTGTCACGACCCGGCCCTGCTAGCCCGATAAAACGGGGCGGTAACAGTCGGTCGTACGGAAGAGCACAATTAAACATAAACAATTTCATTAAAGACGTTAATATCAGTACATAAACCTCATCCAACATTAAATAAAAGAGCAACTAAACAACATCAAATAAAAATGTTCAAAAGTTTTTTTCTTCTCACACAACTACTAAAACATCAAACCACAAATTACATAAACTCTAAATCACTGTTCATACACATGTACAAACTCAAACTCACAAACTACACAGGGACAGAAATAAAGACTCAAACAAAAAACATAAAAGAGAACCTTTCCTCCTGAGGTCCTCTACGATGATGTGTACGGTCATCGTGCAACCATCACTTATCTCCTGAAAAACATTTTCAAAGGTAGGATGAGCCAACGCTCAGCAGGTAATTCATAGCTCAGTTAATTTCATAAGATGCATATAACAAAAACTTTTACAAATGGAACTAATTCATTTCATTTTGCAAGTCATAACATGTAAATTTTTAATCTTATATTCATTTTACTTTCTTTAACATTACATTCATTTCATTCTTTCCTTTCACCATTTTTATATGCAATGCAAATGCAAATGCAAAAATGCTTATGTCAAATGTATACACCCGTCCCGGAAGTACCATTGTTCGTACTGATCAGGTATGCAGTCAAATTTTGGCCATTTCCTTTACCATTTGGCTCCGTAGAACCCCATTACCATTTGACTTTTGTAAGCACCTTTACCATTATCATTTTGACACTTTCGGATCAACATGCACATGAAATTGTTATTCAATTTAAATCTTTCAATTATGCTCAATTTGTCTTTCATAAGCTTCATAAATTTTTATGCTTAAGTGTTGTTCATATGCTTTAAGTGCTTTCCAACTAATGCATAAAATAGAAACATGAAATTGTAGGGTATTCTTTCAATCATTTAATATAAAACATTTAACAGTAAAATAATTGCATAAAATTTTATTTTAAACATAAATAAATTTTGCACTTATAAATTTAAATGAGGTATGAACACCTACCTCTCTTAAGCATGGTATGTTGCTTCGACAAAGTTCTTTCACCTTACACTTTAACGATCACAACCTAAGAAAATTTACAAAAGAGACGTGTCACATAATTAAATTTTCATTAAGGCTGAATCTAAGTCCTAAGCTTAAACCCATCTTTTTCCCTTAAAAATTTTCTACGACACTTAATGAATTTTTAATTAAATAAACTTTAATTTTCGGATTTAGTTAAATCTTAATTTTTGGAAAATCACAAATTTTCAATTTCATCAAAATATTGCTCCAAACTTAATCCTAAACATATAATTATAATTATATTATAATTTTCAGATTAAAATAATTATGGAAATTAAGAAACTGAAATTTTTGCTAAAACTTAAATTTTTTTCTTTAAAAACATTTCCAAAACCCTTAGGAATCATTTTCGTAAAGGTGTCTTACGAAATTAAATTTTAGGTCAAAAAACCTAATTTTTAAATCTTCAAAAATTTTTTCCAAAAATATTCATTTCTACCATTAAAATATTCTCATAATAGTTCCTTATTAATTCCTTTAAGAAATTTTGGGAGAAAAATATTTTTCTAGAAAAACCCTAGAATTTCAATCTCAAATAGCTTGAGATTTAGAAGGATTCATTTTAAAATAATCATACTTGAAGACTCCTTTCGTCGTCCTCTTCGATTTGGACTAATTTTCTCGCTGGAAAAAAGTCGTCGGAACGCTCGTCACCCTTGCCCGACCGTGCCTAGTCCGCTCGTCCCGTCCCTGTTCCGTTCGGTTTGGTCGAATGAAGAGATAGGGAGGGCTCGGTTTGCCTTATTAAGCGAGAAAGGTTTTCCAAAAGTCTAATATGCCCTTGCTTAAGTAGATTTGGCTTAAGGAATAAGTAGGGGCAAAATTGTCATTATGAAAATTTAATAAATTTTAATCTCTAAAATAGACAAAATTAGGTATGGGTTATATATATCAAAACATTTAGAATTTCGCAAGGAATTTTATAAAATTATTTCCGTCAAAATCTGACAAACTTGAATTTTTCACTTAAAACTCGTCGCGGCGCTTTGAAAAGCGTGCGAGGTCTAAAATGGCATTTTCAGGTTTTACACCAATGGAGTTTTGTGAAGATTTGATTCTAATCCCACTAGATTGTCGAAGCTTAGTTGATTCAATTGCTTTATTATTGCCTCTTTGATGTTATTTCTCAATCTTTAGCGCCATTCGATAAGCTCCATCGAGTTTAATTATGTGATATAAGTTCAATTGATGTTGAATAGACCAATTTAATGCATTGATGTATCGAGTTATGGTTCGTTCTTCAGATTCATTCAAGTCATCTTTTGATTATAGTTTGTAGAAATTTTCAGTGTATTCTTGTATGGATTGATTCCTTTGACGAATATTATTGTAATCTTGAAACAAAGTTCGGGAATGGTCAGAAGGCAAAAATTTTCCCCGCATTTTTTCTTTCATTATTTCCCAATTTTGAATTTTTTCTTTTCCTCTCCTTAACCTATTGTTTTGAAGGTTTTTCCACCACGTTAGAGCATGACCCGTCAGTTTTAAACAAGAAAGCCTAACTTTCTTGTTTTCAACAGTTTCTTTCTATTCAAAAAATTGGTCCATTTTTTTACTACTCATTCAAGAAATTATTTAGGATGCAGCTTACATTCGAATTCGCTTACATCAATTCTAATTCCATGATCCCATTGTCTATTTTGCCTATTTGATTTCTAGGAGCTTCATCTTCACTTTCAGTGTTTTGTGTATTGTTCACATTTAAGGTAGTCAAAGCGTTAGCCATAGTGTCCAATTGTTGTTTTATGTTAGCTAATTGTTACATCATTTGTTGCCAATCCACTTAATTGTTTTGATTATTCATTATATATATATATATATATATATATACAATGGAGAACACAAAATAAAGTAGGACAAGACTCAATCCAAAACTTAGTAAGCAAATCACCAAATAAACATGAAACAAGCTGAAATTGTTTTTTTTTAGAAGAAAGAAAACTAAAAAATAAAAGAGAATACCCTCAGAACAACCAACTATTGGTCACCTCACATGTAACGATAATTAGGTAAATAAATGCTTAAGGACATGCAAACCAGTGGTCCACCACAACAACTTTGATCCAATGTCCGCCACAACTCCGACAGATACCAACAAAACTGAACAACCAACACCACTCACGCTTTTAGAAGAAGGATACAATGAGGTGGAAACTCTTGGAGAGAAGAATTAGATAGAAGTTTTGGAAGAAGAACTAAGGAGGAAAAAAGTAGCTCTCAAGCTAGAGAAGAAACCCTCTAGTTTAGAATACTTTTCACCTCAAAAAACTCCCTACAACAGCCCAAAACAGTTCCTTAAATAGGAAAGAAAAGGAGACCAACAACCAACCATAGCCGCCCCTTACAACCAACCAAAAAGGGAAAGAAAAATGCAGCAATTAAGGCTCGACAGAAGCCTACCCGAACAGCCAGGGAATCGGGAAAGCCAGGAAACAACAACAGGACCCGAGCAACCAAGCCAGGAAATTGGGAAAGCCAAGGAACAACAACAGGATCCAAACAACCAAGCTAGGGAATCTGGAAAGCCATAGAAACCGAACAGCCACCAAGCATACAGCAGCCATCTGCCCCCCAACAAACCCAGAGCACCCCAAACACAAAGCACCCAAAGAAGCTAGACACCAAAGGAATAACATATCCAATGAGCACCGAAACCACACATGTTCATCGGTTGTCTTCCATCATTGGGTAAACAAAAATTAAACTAAAAAATTACAATAACATAAAATAAAAGTATCTTAAAACATAGCATGAAGTATTGAATGCATCACAACATATACATGCAAGAAGATGGAATGCGGTCAATAAAACACAAAGGAAAATATTATGCGCATTTTAATAACAATATTTTCATGCAAACAATGAAATTTGAATAATTTTTTAAATCCTCTACAAAAATCACAGGTTTGATTTCAACCTAATTATATGCTTTGAAAGTCATGCAGCACATTGAAAGGCATGGGTGTCATTAAGATTGAATATTTGTTTGTGCTCTGATAAGTGTGTATTTGATTCTTAATTAGGACATATTGGAGAAAAAAAGATTCATTTAGCCGACCCCACATAGCAGGGTAAGGGCTTATTGTTGTTGTTGTCTGATAAGAGTGTAGTGTCACAATCTAAAAACTAGAATATTGCGTTGGCTAAAAATAAAATGAGTTCAAATTACCCCCATCTTTGAGAAACATGCAACTGCTCTAAAAAGTATTTAATTATTTTCTGAACTTTACATACTCTCTTTCACGACTTAAATCATCAATATTTTGCATGATGCTCTCAAGATGGCTATTCTACATTTTGGGGAGGTTCATGTCCAATTCTCCTTGTCCCAAGTATTGATGCTGAGAAGACTTGAGCCTCATGATAGTGATGGGGGCTAAGCGTGAGTGGCTGATTGGTTTGTGTTGTACATGAGCTATGCAATCAAAATATACTTAGGTTTTCATATGAAATTAATGAAAGCTCACTAAATATGCAAATGTAATAAAGGGATAGAGAAGAATATTGATTCAATGAGAAAGTGTTATGCTTAATTGCAATTAAACTACTACTGTTTAATCTAAATCTATGATGCATGGACACAGACACAGCAACACGGACACGACACAACACGGACATGGGACACGTTTTTTTTTTTTTTTAAAATATAGGACATGGGTACGGCACGGACACGACATTGTATTTTTTTATATAGTGTATAGATATTAATGTAACATCATATTAAAAATGACAAATAATAATAAATGAATGGCATGATAACTTGTCTAGCTTATAATATAAAATATTTAATACAAAATGTCTAGTACAACCACAAAAATATAAGCAAATAACCACTTACTACAACATCAAGCATTCAAGCTTCAACTACTAGGATTAGCTTTAGAGGTTTGTTTTTGGCCTTCAATATCATTATTGAATATCATTACTTTCAACTCTGGTTCATCAAGAGAAATATTTGCAATAGTTCACTGGATATCATATAATGAAAGTTGGTTTTTTGTATTTATTTACTTCTCTAGTTCGCTAGATCTCTCTCTCTTAATACTTCTTTATCCTCTAATCTAAATCACAAAGAATGTCTCTATTTACTTATGTACTTCTCTTTTCTAGTTCTTTCTCATAATAGTTCATTGGATATCATATCTTTATAATTAAAATAATTTTATCATAAAAAATTAGGACACGCGTGTCCCAGCCGTGTCCGACACGTGTCCCAGCCGTGTCCGACACGTGTCCAAGCCGTGTCCGACACGTGTCCCATCCGTGTCCAAAACGTGTCCCAGCTGTGTTGGATTAAATTTAAACATTATTTTAATCAGACATGTATCTGTTGTGTCCGACACTTGTCCCAGCCGTGTCGGGCACGTGTCCGTGTTCGACACTGCATTCTCTCTTCAAGAGGTGTGTCAGTGCATCATAGATCTAAATGCACGATTTATCCTACTAAATATAAAATAGATATTTTGAGTTTTTTCCACTTAATGGAGACTTGCAAGTAAAATTGATATTACAACAACAACAACATCAAGCCTTTATCCCACTACGTGGGGTCGGCTACATGAATCATTTTTCTCCATTGTGTTCAAAACTTAGAGATTTAGCTAGATATGAATAACATAAGAAGCAAAGTCATGTTCATTTCATTCATATAAGAAAAATATATAAAAGAATGAGTAAGATAAATATCACCCGGAAGGATCAATTGATATTCTCCACACTACTTCCTCCAAAAATAGACTTGGTTATACAATATAGACCAATATATCTCAATGAAAGTATCTTGCCTTTTGCTAGCAATTCTTAAATTTTATTCCAAGGAGGAACTAAAAGAAGATACTATAACGAGCAAGACTCCACTGAAATGACATAACTCTCTAAACAAAAGAATTGGAAAACTATTTATACAAGTGGAGGAACGGATTCAGGTGCCGTGGCACTCGACAAGGTTGCATCGTGGCATTATAAATGAACTAGCATTTCGACACTATAATACTTGCACCGTTGTGGCGCTTTGTTGACCTAGCACAGTTAACAGTCGAATTGGTGAGTTTTTCGGCTGAGTCGGCACGACTCTTCATTTTCATAACTGCTCCACCACGGTGTTGTAAAAGTTGAACGCTATAATGCTTGAAAGTGCAATTTGGTGCTGCGACGTTGTGATGATTTGTGCTCCTTCGACGTTCAGATTCCCGAGACTCCTGTACCGTATGCTGTGTTTTGGCGCAGCGGCACTGACCACGGCTATGCCAAGGCACTGATTTTTTCCAAAATTTCAAAGCGGCTAGCACTGCAATGTCTGAATTAGGTGCTTGGGTGCTGTAGATGCCAACGCTGTAACACATAAAACATGGGCGTGCTGCGGCGCTCGTTCAACCATAGTTTAAAATTGCACAATAAGAGACGTGCCTCAAGGCACGCCTTAGCGCAATTTTGCCCCTTTAAGCCTCAAAGCCTACGCAATGAGTTCAGGATTTGAGGCATACGCCTCAAGTTTACTGAGGCGTCCCTAGCCTCAAGGTTTAGAGGCGTCCCTAGCCTCAAGGTTTAGAGGCGTCTGCCTCTAAAAATAAAAAAAAGCTAACATAATATATATTTGTTCGATTCAGAATCCCTAACCCTCGCAAGGTTTTCCGTCATTTTCTGAAAACAGGTTTTCTCCCTTCTTCTTCGAGCGACCTTTTTCCCTCTTCGTTCGGCGTCAGCTTCCTTCATCGTGAGTTGCTCTTCGCCTATTGCTTGGAGTTATCTTATAACGTGAGTTGGGCTAGAGTCTCCTTCGACCAACCGCTGAAAGCTCTTCTTTTTCGTGGTTCTACAATAAGGACCTCCATATTCTGCTGAGTAGGATTCCACAATCAGTTTGTCTACCATTATCATTGTGTTTTTGCTTTACTGCACTTTTGCTGCGCTTTCACTCTTACAATAAAAAATTGTTGTATTCATCATCTTTAGTAATAGTTGTTAGTGTTAGTCTGCTTATTCATGAGTGCATGCTTTGTATAACTTTTCTTAATGTAGAATAAGTGAAGCATTATGTTTAGGGATTCGATATATTGCACTAATATATTCTTCTCATAAAGGATGATCAGAAGTAAGGATAAAGCTGCATCAGGTCATAGAAAAGATCCAACATGGAAACATAGCACTCAAGTGGATGTAGGGGAAGGTGCTAAAACATATATCTATCTAAAATGCAATTACTATGATAAAGTTGCGAAGGGTGGTGTGACTAGGATGAAGGATCATCTTTCAGGGTCTCACAAGAATGTTGCTCAATGCTCCAAAGTTCCTGATACTGTGAGGGAGGAGATAAAGTCATACATGAATAAGTCTTTCACGTCAAAACATCTTGCACAGAAGCAATTTGAGGACAAAGTTGATGTTAGCTCTTACTACGGGAGTGAGCGTAGCGTTAGGGATTCATCTTCTTCGATGAAGCCCATTTCATCTAGGGGTGCTAGAGGGCCTATGGATCATTATATGGTGAACACATCAGAGAATAGACCTCCTACTACATAGAAGATGGCCCCAGAAAATGCAAGGGAGGCACGTAGAAGAGTGTGTAAGGATATAGGCAGATTCATCTACGAAAATGCTATTGGGAGAGGAGGAAGGTGAGAGAGCAGTTCATCATAATGATGATTCAAATGAATACCCCCTTAGTGATGACAGTGCTGATGACTTATGAGTTCTTATGTGATATCTCATTGCTATTTATTTTTGGAATTATATGTTAATGAAAAGAATACTGTGATTTGGGAAAGATAGAGTTTGTGTTGAACCATATTTCATGTTGTCTTATTATTGGGATATTTTGATTTCACTTCATATCTTGTGCATTTTTATGTTTTATAAATTATTCACTCATTAGTATATACAAAATTTATCATTTATGTTTACGCAATTTTTTGATTTTGAGGCTTACGCCTCAAAACGCCTTGAGGCTTACACCTTGCCTCACGAACGAAAAATGCTTCAATACATGATTACACAATTTTAAACACTGCGTTCAACACTTATGAATTTTTACCTTTTCTTAAACAATTTCTGCACAAACGTAATGGAAACACAATAAATAATACATAATTTACACGTAACAGATGATATCTGCACCTCAAGCTTAAATAATATATTTTTATTTTATGTTTGCATAAGGCCTTCAAAACCTTAAAAAAAAAATCAAATCGCAAACTCTTAGTGCCATGACTATGAGGTACAATCACATGGTTGATTCAAAGACCTAATCCTCTACATATTAGGGTAGAGTTTACAAGGTTTTGTAATGCATTACATACATAAATAAACTCAAATGACTTGCAGACTTTTTAACCTAATCCTTCGTAAGCAAGCGAGTAAAAACAACAAGGTTCAAAATAATTAAGTCTTATGTTTTAACACCCTTAGAATGGACAAATCTATTACACATCATAACCAATATGGTATATTGCAAAAGTTTAATCTTTCAAATTGTAAAATTAAATGTTGCAAACAATATGCACTTATGATGGTTGCAATGATAAAAAATCTCAACTAGAGGAGTTATTACTTTTACTAATTATTTTTTTCTTAAATTCATGTAAAATATACAAATATCAAGAAAATTTATAAAATTTTAAATACTACAACAACAACAAGCCTTTATCCCATTATATGGGCTCGGGTACATGAATCCTTTTTCTCCATATGTCCTGTTAAAAGTCTAAATTATCATCTAAATCTAATTATGAAAGGTCATTTCTAATATTTTCTAACCAAGTCTTTTTAGGTCTACCCCTACCTTTCTTAACATAAGTCAAATCTAATACATCAACTTTCCTAACCGGGTCATTGGAAGGCCGCCGTTTTATAGGATCGAACCATCTAAGGAGACTCTCTATTCTTATCTTCCACTTGAGCTACTCCAACCTTTTCACGTATATGCTCATTTTGTATCCTATCTCTAAGAGTAAACCTCTCATCCACCTGAGCATCCTCATCTCTGCAACACTAAACTTAATATTATGCTTCTCTTTTAATGGCCAACATTATGCACCATAGAGCATTGCAGGCCTCACTACCATCTTATTAAATTTTCTCTTAAGTTTGAGAGGGTCTTTTCTATCACACAACAAGCCGCATTCCTCCACTTCAACCATCCAACTTGAATTCTACTAATAATATATCCATTTATCTCATCATCACTCTAAACAATAGGCCCCATATATCTAAAACGTGTACTCTTATTAATGACTTGATCACCCAAAGTCACAATATGTAAAACCCAAAAAATATCGATTGTAGCCGTCGCACGCATTTCGATGCGCCACGACAAAATTAGATGAATTTTCAAAGTCATCAGAATTCGACACAATTAATTTTATAAAATTTTACGCGAAATTTCAATCGAAACGATATAAATGACTTATAGGGAATTTTACATAGTTTTAAAGTTAAAAATCATGAAAGTTTCCTAAATTTTTAAAATGACTAAATAGCCCTCATTTCTTCTAATTAACACTTAAGCAAGGGTATAAAGGATAGTTGAAAATAATTAAAACCCTTTGGAACTTTAAGGGACCGAAACTATTCATTCCCTTTCAATTCTTGCGTTTTCTTTCAGCCGAACAGAAGGGGAGGTGGAGAGAGGAGTGGGGCTTGGGCTTAGGCGAGTGGTGGCCGGCGAGTTTTCGGCGAGGTTCTTTGAGGGAAATTGTAAGGGAAAGCCTAAGGAGCAATAAGGCATGTTTCTAAACCTAGAAATCTTCATCTTTTCCATAGATTTTTGAGATGAAAAATCTAGGGTTTGTTCGAAACATAAATTTTTTGAAGAAGAGTGATAAGGAAGGTTTGAAGAAGGTTTCTAAACATGAAAACACGTTTTTCCCCAGAAAATTTTTTAGGGTTTTTGCCGAATGTTGATTTTTATGAAAAATTCTTATCAAGTATTATAATCCAAATGAGTAGAAGGAATGTAAATGTGTATCGTAGACGTGAGGCACCAGAAGAAAGGTATTTAAGTTATTTTATATCGGTTATTTTTTTGATGTTTAGTGGCTATTTCAAGAATATTGAGATAGTTTTAAAGGAATTACAAAAAAATTATCTACCGTCCGACCGTCTGTTCCCGCCTCGTTAATTCGAGCACCCGGGCTGGGTCATGATAAGAGTAGTATCAGAGCACAAGGAGTATCCTAGGAATGTGAATCGTAATGAAAGAGCCATAGAAATGATTTATGAACTTATTTGAGAATATAAATATTCAATTAGATAAGATAATTAATTAATTTATAATAATGTTAGGTATGCGAATTATTAAGAGGATGTAACCGATAGACATATGTAAGGAGAAGGCTTACCACTTGAGGTGACTCTGAACACCATTACCTTTATCCAGATGATGGCGGCTTGACCCAATGCTTCAGGAATCAAGATCCAGCCTGGAGTTGGAATGTAGAAATATTTGAATTTGTTTCAAGACATGCGACCACCATTATTCAAAGGTAATGAAGGACCAATTGAGGCAGAGAATTGGTTTCTTCGTATAGAAGATTCTGGATAACATGTCATGTCCTGATGAAAGAAAAGTGTCACTCGCTACATTTGTCTTGGACGTAGAAGCAAAAAGGTGGTGGAGAGGATAACGTGAAGACAGGCTGGGAGATATTCCAAATTTACAGGTCAACTGGGAAGAATTTGTGGAACTTTTTAGAGAATGGTTCATACCTATGCCAGCAAGGAGGCAGATGTAAAACAAATTTATTAGATCGATTCAAGGAGACAAATCAGTGATGCAATACGAAGCAAAATTCACAACACTATCTAGATATGCATCACAACTAATTTCAACGGCAGAAGAAAAATGTTATAGATTCCTATCTGGTCTAAAAGATGTAATAAGACAATCTTTAATACCTTTAGGGATCGAGGATTATTCAGTGTTGGTGGAAAGAGCCCGAAGGTGGAGATTGATTTTCAACTCACTCAGAAGAGAAGAAACCAACATAAAAGGAAGAGTGTCGAAGAAGATATCCAAAGCAATTATATTGAAGGATCAAATGGGAAGAAGCCCAAGTTTAGTCATAGTAGAGTTAGTGGTGCAACTGTTAGTAAAGTTATGGAAGCTTATGCTAAATGTGGCAGATTGCATAAGGGTGAATGTTTGATGGGTTCCAACACTTGTTACTGATGTCGTCAGCCTGGACACATAGCAAAATATTATCCTACATTGGGACAGAGGACTTTTGGAGAGATGAGATCAAATGAAGCACATTTACAGAGGAATTCTGGCAAAGAAAAAATGATAGAACCGTCAGTTGAAGGTTCAATGCAAAATCAATCCAGGCAGAATGTTCGAACACGGGTTACAGTTTGACTCAGCAGGAACCCAATAAGCTAATGAATCCATAGATGTTGACAAAGATAGTTGATATGGCTTTATTATCTACTATAGTGACTTGTTAGGTTATATCAGATATTTTGGATTTAGCTGGTTATCTTGTTATGTTATATTAAATATTTTGGATTGATCAGGTTATTTTTATTATGTTATATCAAATGTTGTTTTCAGTTCCAATGTTGAAATTTATGTTAAATGAAATGGAAGATGTTGTTTGATTATGTAACTAGAAGTTGTATGTAAATTTCGAGGACGAAATTTTTATGAGGGGAGAATTGTAAAACCCGAAAAAAAAAATCGATCGTAGGTGTCACTTGCATTTCGATGTGCCGCTATGAAATTAGGCAAATTTTCAAAGTCGTCAAAATTCGACTCAATTAATTTTATAAAATTCTACGCGAAATTTTGATTGAAACGATATAAAGGAATTATAGGAAATTTCACATAGTTTGAAAGTTAAAAATCATGAAAGTTTCCTAAATTTTTAAAATGACTAAATAGCCCTCATTTCTTCTAATTAACACTTGAGCAAGTAAGGGTAAAAAGGGTAGTAGAAAATGTATTAAAACCCTTTGGAGCTTTAAGGGACCGAAACTATTTGGTCCCTTTCACTTCTTGCATTTTCTTTCAGCCGAACACAAGGGGAGAAAGAGAGAGGAGCGGCGGCTTGGGCATAAACGAGTGGCGGCTGGCGAGTTTCCGACGAGGTCCTTGGAGGGAAATTGTAGGGGAAAGCCTAAGGAGCAATAAGGTATGTTTCTAAACCTAAAAATCTTCATCTTTCCCATATATTTTTAAGATGAAAAATCTAGGGTTTGTTCAAAACAAATTTTTTTTTGAAGAAGAGTGATATGGAAGGTTTGGAGAATGTTTCTAAACATGAAAACACATTTTTCCCCAAAAACTTTTAGGGTTCTTGCCAAATGTTGATTTTTATGAAAAGTTCTTATCAAGTATTATAATTCAAATGAGTAGAAGGAACATAAATGTGTACCGTAGGCGTGAGACACTAGAAGAAAGGTATTTAAGTTATTTTATATCGATTTATATTTTTGATGTTTAGTGGCTCTTTCAAGAATATTGAGATAGTTTTAAAGGAATTAAAAAAAAATTGATCTATCGTCCGACTGTCTGTTCCCGGCTCGTTAATTCGAGCCCCCGGGCTACACAATCTCCATTAGATATATTATTACTAAAATTACACTCCATATATTCAGTTTTAGATCTACTCAAATGAAAGCCTTTAAACTCTAAGGTTGACCTCCATAATTCAATTTACCTTCAACTCCCTCTTTAGTCTTATCAACAAGAAGAATATCATCTGCAAAAAGCATACACCATGGTACAACCTCTTGTAAATGTCTAGTGAGAACATCCATGACTAAAGCAAAATAAAATTTTAAATATTCAATTGAAAATAACCATGTAAAACTAAGAGAAAATTTTCATACCCTCCACACCAATTTTTTAAGGGTGACAAATTTATGATAATTTTAGCACACAAAGGGCTAATGTTTTATTAGGTGTACCTCTATAATCACTCTTAAAGATCTCTTGCCAGTTAGGATTGTGGGCTCCGAAAATTCGGCCCCGGCCTCCCCGCTCGCCGCGATTTCTTTTTTTTTATTCATTCGACGAGGGAGTTTTAACTGATATAAGTTCCGAGGTAAATTTTGGAAGGCAGATGGGTTTGTAGATAAGACACTACCCAGAGATTTCGCCCTCATTTTGCGAGGACTTTATGATCTGAGTTCTGGTTTCCTATAGGCGCAAGCCCCTATAGTTAATTACCCCTCCCACTAACGAGAGAGAACTTTCGATTAAGGCTAGTCATCAATCAGATACGTAGATGATACGTGTTATCTAGCATATAGTAGCAGCAATGTATATTGAGAATTTGAAAAGTTTGGATTTGGGAATTCGTGTTGGAAGATTTGGAAAGGTTTGATATTTAAAATGGGAAATTTCACCATCTTTCACTTAAAGCGGATGGTGGGAGAATGGATGATAGACCCGATCAAGATCCCATGGTTCCGTCGTCCCGGGCCATCGTGGTCCCTGGTCTACTTAGTCAGAGGAGGTAGTCGACCCAACCTGACAGAAGGATCCTTGTCGGCAGCCATGGGTTGCTTCGTCCAAGGGGACCTTGTAGACCGGGGATAAATGTTTGTTTAAGGGGACAAATTTGAATCCACCTTAGCTAACAGAGGGCTTTCTGCCCTGTCAATCATATCCTATTGATTCATATCTCAAGGATTTGATGCCAATAAGGAACGTATTGGCTCTGGCCATAATCGGTATTTCGTGGTGCCATTTGGCGGCAAAACCACTCGGTTCAGAGGGCCCCGGGTCATAACCGTTTATCCTGCGGTGCCATTTGGCGGCAAACCGCCGGTTAGAGGACGCGTACCACGTCCTTACTGGCAGGAGACTGTTTTGAGAATGGATCCTAGTGATATTTTCGACTAGGCATTTGGCTCTTTTGTGAGCTAGAGTTTATTTGAATTTGTCCACCTCGGCAAACTGTTGCGGAGGGTGGATGGATTTTGCTTTAAGCGTTGGGATGGATAGTTTCATTTTTAAATATTTTTGGGATTTTGGTGGAGTTTTGGATTTTTGGATGGAATTTGGAGTACTTGGTATGGACATTTAGGTGAAATTTTGAGAAATATTTGGGAACCCCTCCGGTTGAGATATTCGTTCAATACGGCCATCATCGGGGTGTTTGAGGTTATTTCCATTTAAAGCTTGAACCTTGTCGACTCTATCTGGCTGTCGACAGAGGATCGGGTTCTTCGTAAGCTTCATGCCTTTTGTTTATGAATTCTTTTGATTGTAGGCTTATAATGCCTAATACGAATGTATTGAAACAAATACACTGGTCGCCACAACCGTATATTCGTTTGAATGTTCGAACCCTGTCGACTTCTATTGATCCGTATAGAAGGATCAGGTTTGAACTAGAATTCACTTATCGACCCGCGCAGCATCCCCAGGCGTCACATGTGTACCAATAACACGCTCGCCGGGGCCTATGCGGGTGATTTTTATATACCCCTTTAGTGTACCTATGTGTATACAGTCTCTAGTGCACGTGCAGGGGTATTTTAAAGTACTTTTAGTTGTGTAGATAACTATCAGTTGGATGCACACAACTTTTCATTTGAGATCTTATACACGCCTTCTGTCCGCTAATACGAGTGTTGCGGATTCGATGGCATAAATCTTGATATTGACTCCCCCATTTCTCAATCACCGGAGAAAGTCTTTTTGAACCTTAAAGTTCGTTGCTTTGTAGATTGTCCTGAGACATTTCATCGTCTTGATGTTAGCTCCCCCTTTTTCTCATTCACTGGGGGAGTTATTTTCTGGACTTTGGAGTCAAAGATTGCTGATTTGGAAAGAACTCCTTTTAGACTCTTCGGCGTAGTGGACTTGCTATTTCCGGTGTTTGTGGGCACCTAAACTGTTCTCTTCTTAATTATAGAACCAAAAAGAGATTTTGGGACACCAGGAAGTTTGGTTCTAATTTGTTCAATTATTTCTCCCCTTTCTACTAAAGGGGTGTCCTTTTTCGTACATCGGGTTGCCTTTGTACCAGGTGTACTGACAGCACTTTGATCACCACTGACGTAGGTGATATCCGTACTTGTGTCCACAGTGATTCGTTGTTCTTTCAATACACTGTTGTTATCCACAAGTATACATTTGCATTTGTAGGGGATCGGTTGTATCCACTACGAGCTTCTAGAAAATGCTTGCAGGAGATTCATTCTTTCTGCATCATATTCACCCTTTCACCAATCTCGGGTGATTTGTTGATTGTACTTGTTTATAGGGAGGCGGATCTTTGATTGCTGGTCTCCAATATTGCCATCTCAATCAACAGGCATTGGTAAGGATTGTCGTAGGAGATCTACATCTTATTGTGGTCATTTCACATTCGTAGACATTTGCACTTAGTCTGCTAACCAACTACCTTCTAATTGTAAAGAACATGTGTGTATGTCCTCGATCGGATGATTATTGGCACTAGCGGACATTTGCTTTCATTGTGTGCTACGATGAATACATCCGTAGGAAGGGTTGTAGTTTGATTGGTGTCGAATGTGAGGGAGCAATGATGCTCACGCCAGGCTCAAGTTCAAGTCTCTTCAGGACTGATTTAAATCAGGTTCATGAGCTTAATGTGCAAGCTCAGTTCTATGTCCTCTGTAGTTCGAGTCTTGTTCAATTTTAGTGTCCTCCACACTTAGTAAGTTCGAGTTTGAGCCCGAGTATATATTCAAATGATTATTCAAAGTATTCTGGAGTCTTTGCAGGTACAATTTCATATTCAGATTGACTTGAATTTGATTTCAACTTTGATTTTATTTCATTTGAGTTAGAAATCTTTATTAATCATTTAAATTCTGTTCAGGTCCTCTGCTTGTGTCCAATCAAGTTCGACGGTCCACAAATCTACTGTTCATGTTCATGTTCTAAAAGTTCACTGCTCTTTCTCATTTGGTCCAAATCTTTTGTTCTTTTGAGTTCAAAATAGGTCCGAGTGTAGTAGTATTTCACCCGAAATTTCGGCAGCCTCCCGGCGTCTCCCCCGTTTAGGGGAAAACTACGAGAAAACTGGGCCTTCCCACCACGCGCAATAAAGGCGTGCATGGTAGGTGGCCTCTTTCGAGGACACCGCGGCCGTGATTTTTCTTCCCATCACGCGCAATAAAGGCGTGCATGGGGTCTTTGACGGTACCTGTTACAAGAAGAAGAGCAGTTGCTTTCCCCCCGCCCGGAGGTACTTATAAATTATTCCGGCCGCGCAAAGAAAAGGGTACACCAGGCTCGCCTGGCCTCGTCGTGTGCGTCGAACCGGTTTCCCTCCTACCACTCTCACTAAAGGCGTGCTTAAGTGGTTTGCCGGTCCGACACGCATGTCGAGACAGGAGGGCGAGGGTCGCTCGCTTACCTTGTCGTAGGTGTCGCGCCAGTTGCCCTTCCCACCATGCTCAATAAAGGCGTGCATAGGTGGACCACTGACTCGACACGCATGACGAGGTAAGAGAGCGAGAAGGGAGGCGACTGTCCGCCTCGTCGTAGGCGTCGGATCGGGGTCCCATCCCACCACGCGCAATAAAGGTGTGTATAGGCGGTCTACCAGTCCGTCGTACATGTCGAGGACGGAAGCCTGAGTTTAGGGGTTATACCTTCGGGGCCGGTGGACCGGCGGTGGAGGCTCGGACGTCGAGGTAAGGGACGGGCACATACAATTCATTATTATAATTTATATTAATTATAATAATAATAATTAAATAATTATTATTGATAATTAATTAACAATTAATTATAATTAATAAATTAAGTATAATTATAATTAATCAACGACTAATTATAATTAATAATTACTAATTAATTATAATTAGATAATTAATTATTATAATAATTAAATAACTATTAAATATAATTAATAAGAATTATAATAAAAATAATAATAAAATAAAATAAAATAAAAACGAAATCAAGAGGAAATCCCTCTGCTCGGTCGTTTCAGGTATTTGGCAACGGTTTCGGTGCGCGCGTTAGATCCCGGTGATGGTTAAATCCCGAATTAAGGATTCACGGCTTAATCCCGCATTTACTAAATCCCTAAGTTCGGTGGATTTATGGGATTTGGCCGAAAACCGCGAAAGGGAGAAAGTTACCTTCGCACAGAGCGATCTCCTGTCCTTGCTTGCGATCGGACAGGAAGGAAAGTCTTCGGTGGAGCGCGGTCGAACAGCCTCGGAGAAGCTGAAGAAGAAGCGCCGAAGGGAGAAAGTTAACTTCGCGGCGAGCTCCCGTTGTTAGCTCCGATCAAAGTGTCGTAACTTCCGATCCGTTCGGGAGGGGGAGAATCGGGAGAAGAGAGATAGGGAGAGAGTGAGAGCGAGCGGAGGAGAGGAGTTCGGGAGTCAGAGAGCGAGAGAGTGCGTCCGAGAAAAGGCAGAGAGAACGGAGCTCTCTCGCTTTTTTTGTATTTAACGCGATAGAGAGGGAGCTCCGGTCGTGTCGAGATCGTGGGGAGAAGCGACATGAGCAGCGACGTGGGTCGAGATCGTGCGAGATGGATTCGGCAGTGAGCAGGTATGGCGTTGATTTGAATTTTTTTTCTTTTCTTTTGTTTCGGCACAGCAAACGGGTCAACAAGGATGTGATATGTGTTCTCTCACCAAGTGGTTTCATATCTAGTTGTCACCCCAAAGAATGGTTATGATCGCAGTTGTCTGATCGGATGATTCACCTCAAAATGACATCATTATATTATAGTTATGACCAAAGCCTATGATATATTAGGAACAAACCGGTAGTTAGGTTTACTCAAACACAAAATCAACTAGAATGAAAGGCCTAACCACTAGGTCAAATGTGCAAAATGATATAATGACCACGCAAGGTGTTAGGTTTACTCAAACGCAAAATTCTTTGGAAGAGAACAAACAACAACAACAATGACAACAACAACAACAAGCCTTTATCCCATTACGTGGGGTTGGCTACATGAATCCTTTTTCTCCATTGTGTCATATGAAAGGTCAAATTATCGTTTAAATCTAATAAAGAAAGGTCATTCCTAATATTTTCTAACCAAGTCTTTTTAGGTCTGCCTCTACCTTTCTTAATATAAGTCAAATCTAATACCTCTACTCTCCTAACCGGATCATTGGAAGGCCACCGTTTTATGTGACCAAACCATCTAAGGCAACTCTCTCTAATCTTATCTTCTACTGGAGCTACTGCACCTTTTCACGTATATGCTCATTTCGTATCCTATCTCTAAGGGTAAAGCCACTCATCCACCTGAGCATCCTCATCTCTGCCACACTTAACTTAGTATTATGCTTCACTTTTAATGGCCAACATTCAGCACCATAAAGCATTGCAGGCCTCACTACCATCTTATAGAATTTTTCCTTAAGTTTAAGGGGTACTTTTCTATCACACAACAAGCCCGATGCATTCCTCCACTTCAACCATCGAACTTTAATTCAGCTGATAATGTCCCCATCTATTTCACCATCACTCTGAACAGTAGATCCAAGATATCTAAAACGTGTACTCTTATTAATGACTTGATCGCCCAAAGTCACAATCCCCTCACTAGGTCTATTACTACTAAAATTACACTCCATATATTCCGTTTTAGATCTACTCAAGCGAAAACCTTTAGTCTCTAGTGTTGACCTCTATAATTCAAGTTTACTTTCAACTCCCTCTCTTGTCTTATCAACAAGAAGAATATCATTAGCAAAAAGCATACACCAAGGTACATCCTCTTGCAAATGTCTAGTGAGAACATCCATGACTAAAGCAAAAAGATATGGGCTTAAGGTTGATCCTTGATGTAACCCAACCGAAATAGGGAAATACTTGGTCAAACCACCTTGTGTTTGAACACAAGTAATAGCTTCTGCTTTCATATCTTTAATGATTTGAATATAAGTATTATTAACTCCTTTCTTTTCAAAAACTCTTCATAGCACTTCTCTTGGAACTTTATCATATGCTTTTTCTAAATTAATAAATATCATATGTAAATCCTCCTTATTTTCTCTATATTTCTCCATCAAACCTGTTAATAAATGTATGGTTTCCATAGTCGACCTACCCGGCATGAATCCAAATTGATTTTGAGAAACATTATTATCACGCTGCAACCTATGCTTCATAACTCGCTCCCATAGTTTTAAAGTATAACACATTAACTTAATTCCTTTATAATTCGCACAATCTTGTGCATCACCTTTATTCTTAAAAATAGGAATTAACACACTCATTCTCCACTTATCTGACATCTTTTTAGTCTTCAAAATAGAATTAAAAAGTTTAGTAAGCCAAGAAATTCCTTCTTCTCCTAAGCATTTCCACACCTCTATTGGATGGAATATTATCAGGTCCAACAGCTTTTCCACCCTTCATTTTCTTTAAAGCCTCTCTAACTTCGATTTTATTAATACACCGATAAAAACAAAAATCTTTATTTTCATTTAGGGTGTTAAGGTCACTATAGTCAATCTTATTTTCACAGTTTTCATTAAAAAATTTAGCAAAATATCTCATCCACCTTTGTTGAATATCATCTTCTAAGAAAAGTATTTTTTGATCTTCATCCTTAATAAACTTCACTTGAACTAAATCTTTACTATTCCTATCTCTTTGTTTGGCTAACTTATACATATATCTTTCTCCCTCCTTAGTATCTAAGCTATTATATAAAACACTAAAAGCTTGGAAGAGAACAAACTATGAATGCAATATATTCTAGATATTATAATGGCCTAGTTTACCCGGATGAAACTTAGGATCCAAATTTTACCACTAGCCTTACCCAACCTATACATCTTAGGAACAAACCGGTAGATGAAAATCGTCAACAATAAAGTTGGGGAAGAATAACACATAGGAATTTGATTAGGGATAAACACCACCTAATGAATGCAAAATACCTTAATGATAAATCTAGCAAAGATAAGGTTGATGCACCAATCTTTAGCGTGCTTTATAACCCCAACAGGTTTTTAGACTGGATGGCTCAGATGAATAAGTTTTTTGAATGGTATTGAATGAATGACTACCAGATGGTATCCTTTATTAATACGAATAACTTTTTTGAATGGTATTGGATGAATGACTACTATATGGTATCCTTTATTAATACGAAACTTGTTGTCTTTGCTGAAATATATTGGAGAAATTTCTTAAACAAGGTTGGTTAGAATGAAAGAGATGCTGATTTCAAAACACTGTCCAAGGCATCATGAAGAAAAGCTTCATGGATAGTTGATGATCCTTAAGCAAGGGAGTATACACGTTATTGAGTATTTGAACGCCTTTGAGGGTCTAATGAGTAGGATATATTGCACTAAAAATGATTTTCAGCTTACAAATAAATTTATCAATGTCTTTGGATAAAGTTTATGAATGAAGTAGAGCTCTATGATTCTCAAACCCTTGATGATGCATTTTATTATGCTCTACGCATTGAGAAGCATGAGAAGATCATCCTTAGTTTTGGGACTAGAGGATTCCACCTTCAGTTAGTGTATGACCCAACTATTAAGAACAACTCTAGAAATAATTGGGAAATCATATATTTCAAGTGCCACAAAAAATATATATGCAGAATCAATGCAAAGCACAAATCATTTTGTAAGAGAAAGCAAAGGATCATTAGGAACACATTTTCGAGAACATAATTGATGATACCAATCTTTTTGATAATGACTTAGGAGACATTGAGGTGAGCTGAGTATTATGATTTGTTTAACAAAGAAAATGTGAGATAAAAATAGGAGAAGAAAGAAACTATTTAACATATATGTCACATTTAAGGATATGAGATGTAGATTAGTGATAGATAGAGGAACTATGAATTTGATATGTACCCATACGCTCTAAAAGTTGAACCGCACTCATAACCCTTTCATATGAGTGGGGTGAACCATACATCCTCCCTTTGTCATATTTGATGTTTGGTGCCTATAAATCAAGGAGTTATGAAGACCAAGTTTTGTGTTATTTACTCTCTAGGGACATAGCACATGAGCCCACCTCTAACATCCAACCCTAATTAATATAAAGAATGCAAAGATATATCTGATTATGATTGGGCTCCCTAAATCTTGGGCTTGATACCACTAAGCTTACTATAAAGTCTGGCTTTAGCATTGAGAGTATTTTATTTAGAAGTGAGAAAAAAGACTAAAATATTATCTCAATTATTCATATGTGGTCAATCTAGTATCAGACTATCACTTGTCTCCACTTTAGACCCTCAACTTTACAAAATTGATCTCAAATTATCCCATAGTTACAAATTAATGATAATTATGGGAAAAGCGATGCCTAGAGTTAATTTGTAGGGCATTTTGGTAATTCAAGTATGTTTGCATTTTTTGGTCTTATATTGCTCCATACCTAATTAATTAAAAATAAAGGAAAAAAATGCTCCATACCTCACTGCGAGATTCAATTTTGTTTGATTGTGCTACTTCCACCTCTCCATGTCATTGTATGTTAGGTTTTCATAAAATGTTGAATAACTTCTCTCATCGATGGTATAAAAAAAGAGTAATAATAAAATTTAAAATTTCCAAAAATATACTTCTCTCACATCTTTGATAACTTTCTCACTTTCTCCTCACCTATGATGCACGGACACGGACACGGCGACACGGTCACGACACGGACACGGGACACGACTTTTTTTGAAAATATAGGATACGGCCACGACGCGGATACGACAATACATTTTTTTATATAGTAATATATATTAATGTAATATCATATTAAAAATGACAAACAATAATAAATGAATGACATGATAACTTGTCTAGCTTATAATATAAAATATTTAGTACAAAATATCTAGTACAACCACAAAAATATAAACAAATAATCACTTACTACAATATCAAGCATTCAAGCTTCAACTACTAGGATTAGCTTTAGAGGTTTGTTTTTGGCCTTCAATATCATCATCATCATTGAATATCACTACTTTCAATTCTGGTTCAACAAGCGAAAGATTTGTAATTGTGCAAAAAGAGAGGAGATGAAAATACCTTCATTGCCAAATAGAAATGAAAATGAGAATATTTGATGAATGGGTATTAAATGCAGACGTTGATTTGGTGTTGTGGATATGAAATAAGAAATTTAGTTTAAATCTCGCCAAATATAAGAAATTATATTTTAAAAAAATTATAAAATATTTAAGATACGCGTGTCGGACACGCGTGTCCAATTTGTTTTTAATATTTTTTTAATCGGACACGTTTTCGGCATATCCGACACGTGTCGGAGGAGTGTCGGACGAGTGTCGTGTCGGACACGGTGTCGGACACTGCACGCCTCTTTGAGGAGAAGTGTCGGTGCATCATAGCTCCTCACATTCCATCACTTGTAACCTTATTTTTTTAAGAAGATAGTTAGGCTACAAGATTTGCCCAGTATGATTAAATAAGTAAGATATGAATACTAGTTTCATTTCATATTTTTAAAAAAACTTTTTAATAGTTAATGTGCAATAAGCTTACATTTTTTTTTTGCATTCTACCCACAAGTTGATGGTTGGACAGAAGTAATCAATATTTGATTATGGAACCTACTTAGGTGCTTAGTTAGAAAGAGCTTAGGGAATTATGGTTTATCTCCAAATAGAAATTCTTGAATATCTTAGAGTTTGCATATAATGGCACCATTTCCAAAACAACTAAGAAGACATCCTTAGAGATAGTGTAGAGTTATAACCCAAAAAGGCACATTAATATTGATATTCCCACACATTTATTTTTTAGACTATGCATTTACCTTTACCAAGGATTGCATTGGCCTACAGGATGATATCAGAAATAAATTGAGCAATGCAACATTAAATATGTTAAATTTATAAATCAAAATAAATTTGCATAAGTGTAAAGTGAAGTTGACTATGTTATAATTCATATTCTGTCAAAAAGATAAAATGACACCTCCAAATATAAGAATCTCCAATTTAGATCATGTGACATGCACACAAGTCTACTTTTTAATGTTGAAAAGTTTTTACCTTTTAAAGGAAATATACCACATGGATAATTGGAGTCTAACCCTATTGTTGGTGAACCAAAAAATCAAGCTCAGGTATACATTCATCCAAAACTTTTGAAGGTGGAGTGTATTATCACTGCTGAAGTACCATCAAACATTAGTGGACGACACATTCCTCATCAGCTGGAAAGATCGCCACCCTCAGATAACACCTTGTTCAGCGAGGAGGATATTGACAAACTTGCTCTTGAGTTGGCATAAATCTGCATTGACTTGAACTTGTTAGAGAACAGTTTTTTTGGGCTTGGGAATTGATGCAATGCATCACAAAGTTGATGGAAAAGCCTAGGAAGTGATCTTATATGAAGTGATAATGTTAGTTGAATACTTGAATGTATTTTCAGTATGATTGTATTTGCTGGCAGCTTTTAAATACACTTGTTTTTTGTTTTTTTTTTCATTTTTTTCATATCCCTTGATGTAAATGTTTGTGTATTGTGAACCCTCATTCAATGAATCTGGAAGACTTTATTGTCGAAAGTAACAAGCAATGGACATTCCATGTAAATTTGAAGGGCCAATCATTTTAAGGTTGACTTGGTCAAATTGCGTAGCTATTTTTGGCGAAGAACACTCAAATGACTCAACTACTATTTCCCCACTTCAAAGGGACATGTCAAGGGGGTTCCAAAACATTTTCCACCATCCAAGGAGCCATGCTCAACCAGACATTGTGGAAATAAGGACCAACCATGCCACGTCACCATGTTCCAATGCCAACTTCTCTGTTCAAGGGAATCACCAGTTGACCAGTTTTAAGAGTTTTGAATTTACATTGTAATTGAGGAAAATAACGCATTTATGTTTTTTGAATTGTAATAGGATGAATTATATTTGATTGAATCAATTTGTAATGTGCTTTTAGTAATTTCCCCTTGGTTTGGCTTGGTGGCCAAATCACTCCTATTAGTGAGAATTGGAAGAACTTAGTGTTTTCTTTCTTTCAAAGCATATAACATGCTATTTTCCTCTTTCTTCACACCTCTCCTCTCTCTCTACAACCAAACCCTGAACTACCAACCTTCCATGCAAAGGTTCTCCACATTTGGAAGAGCTTTTGGCCACTCTTCCTCACTTGAAGAGATCCTTCTTTTTGTTCTTCCCTTTACTAGTGTCCTGACCCTAGATGACCATCCCAATATCCATATCATCTCCATAGCTCTCCACCAAATTCCAAGATACCCACTTCAAGCTATTACCTCCCCTAGCTGTTCACATTAATTCCCCAGAACATTGGGGCTTTCTACCACCTCGACTTTCCCTGAACACCTCAATTCTTCTCTATTACCACCACTCCAAAGGTTTTCCCTTCACTACCTAGAGTCGAATCACATCAAGAAGGTTAGAACCATCAAGTTATCTAGTCTAACCTTCTTTACCACAAAGGCTGTCAAATTAAGTGCTATTCCTCTTTCGCAATAGTCATAACAGAGGGCATTCAATACATTGGTTAAGAGTTATTTTTAATCGCTACATTTATGTTTCAAGAAATATAGCGTTAGATCGGTCCCATAAGGACCGGATCACGCGTAACAGAGGCGAGATTTCTCTGCTTCATGTATGTGATGCTCAAGACGACCAGTCCAAAATAGCTGTTTAGGAAGAATTTTTGAGGAAGTTAGGAGGGAATTTGAATGTAGGGACTGTTTAGAGATTTTCTTTTGGATTGTATGCATCAAATAGTTTATTTTCCTAGGGTTAGGGCATCTTGAATTTGGCTAAAATTTGATATCTCGTAGGTTTCTAGGCTCTAGCGGTGTCTAGAGATTTGGAAGAGATAGATCCTCCTCTTGAATAGAGGATCAATTGTATCTTGATATTTTCGGTTTCTATTTCATCAAATAATTATCTACTGTTTTCTTGGTTTTGTGTGGATTTTTGTAGAGAATTCTCGCTATTTTCCAAAGATTGCTAGGAATTCTTGAGATCTTCAAGTGTTTCTTATCATATAGAGGGTGAATCCTAACTTTATTTCTTGTTACACAAACAAGAAAGAAAATATTTACTTTACTATTAGATTCTAGGCTTCTAATGAAGTAATCTTTCCCTTAAAAAATAGAGGAAGTCGTACTTATTTCATGAGAAGAGATGAACGGGCTTCCTTTCCCAAAAGGAAACAAAGTAGGATGATACTTTTTTTTTGTTTTTTAAAGTAGGATGATACTTGAGAAGAGATGACTGTATAATACTTATTAGATGCAACTTTCCTTCAAGATGGTAAAAAAAGTGTTTATTTCCCACTTCCTTGGCAAGTTCTTCTCAAGGAGAGCGGACATCCCACTTTACCATGCCAAGTTAAATGCCCTTTATATTTATTTTCTTGATTCATAGCATAAAATCTCTTTCAGATCCCATTTCCATTCTTTGTCCATTTGAAGGTTTATATTGCTTTATATTCAACTATCTTCATGTTTAATGATTTTGACAAGCAATTCACAATAAGTTAGTCCATGGCTATATTTCTTGTTGATTGTCTGTTCAATAGTATCTCACGGAAGATAAGTTGCAAAGCGATAGACTAGCACATTGTGAAATTCTTGCTATAGCCTTGCACATTTTAAGGACAAAATTTCAATATATGTTTTCTATTTTTTTATTAATTATGTTGGAATATACGTCCAAATGTAGATTTTAATTTAGTGTCAAGTGCTAGCTGTTAGAATATGTACTTCAAAACACAAACTTTATTTTCCTTAAATATAAAACATGCTGACTTGAATTTTCACTATGCAGTGTAAAATTGGTTTTGAAATGTCTAGCGATTACTGCCTTATTCTAGGAAGCTTGTTTAATTGTACTCGCTTATTTTCCTGAAATAATACCACACTTTGTTCTTCATTCTTTTTTTTTAAAGGGGGCATTTCTTCAGTATGTTGTCAAAAGCATGTGCCAATGTATAAACAAATACTTGGAGGAACAGCTCCAAGAAAGCACTGTTCATTCGGTTATTTTAAGTTGAATTATATATGACAACTAGTACTATCTACTGACTGAAGTAACTTGAAAGGGAAAGGAGGATGAAAATTGCTTCAATATTCTTACCTCATAGTTGATAAGTAGGGATGGAAAAACTATCAATCAGAACAAAGAATTTAAATTGATCAATAAAAAAAAAAATAAATTGATCAATGCCAATACTGTGATAGCGTATCAGTTACATTTAACATCCTTTTCTAGCCTCAAATGGAGGCTAGGAAGTAGGCAATGACGGCAAACTTTGATTGCTCGGATAAGGGATAGATGGATTGGGTCTGGTGGGCATAGCCAGGGATATTTTAGAAGAGTAGGAATAGGGTAAAGCATGCGAGGTTTAGTTTCCATCTTAGTAGTAAAAATTACCGATCTGTTTGAATAATAATAATGATGACATTAAAAGTACATTTGAAGTTCTGATTTTCTGTTGACATCCCCAAGAAGTCATGAAGCATTTGATTTGATAAGAATGTATTTGTTATATGTGCATGTTGATGTGATATTTGTGCATATTGATTTGTACATATATAAATAAGCAATCTTGAATATGTAATGTGAATGATAATGTATCATCTAGCTAAAATATCTTTTGCATGTCTATAGGCATTTTTGCATAAATTTTTTGCTTCCTTGAATTTTTAAGTGTGGGTTTGTGTTCTACAGAAATCCACATGGTATGCACGTGATTCACTCCTGGTTTTGCTGCGCATGCATTGTGCTGTTTCTTTATGTTATATTTTCTTAATATCTATTTGTGAATTCTACACATATACCAAGTTTTTTTTTGTTATAAACTATTTGAACTTTTTAAAATTGTTATAAATTTGTCCTTTAATTTTATAACGAGAAAAATGCTAGTGGTTAGGCCTCTTTGTACCATGCTTATGACATAAATGATGTTAGTGTACTGTGTAGATTTGAACTTAATTTAAATTTAATGGGAGAAAGCATTGAATCTAAATTATATATAAAAAAAGAATTTGCTAATCTTTTCACACCTGCTCTAGAAATCAGTTGTTACGTAGGAAATGTGATTTTATAATAAACACTTTGAAGAGGCTTAGTAGACAACAAGCATGTATCATCATTAATAGAGGTTATCTGGTCCTCAATGAAGACTGATTCTGATGAGGACATCAGCAGGAGATTCCAGAACGTCTATCACCGAAAGCAACATAGATCAACGGCTACGATTATGAGCCTTTTTTTAATATATTTCATGTATTAGTTTATTTTATTTCAAGTTTGACCATTGTGCCATGTTGGAGAATTTTTGTATCCTCAAACGGATTGCATACTTTATCATCAAGCACGGCATAAGAATACGATATATTACCCCGGAGGGTAAAAATACCATTTTCTTATGGGCTCAATAATAAAATTTACAATTATTTAACAGAGATTCCCCCACTTGATGTTTGGTCAAGTGGGGTTTATTTATTTCTGGGGTACAGACGTCCCATAGGGGCAAGCCCCTATGGTTAATTACATCCCAAGTTTTGGTTTGGGAAAACTTTTGATTAAACTAGTGGTTTTGTTTTCTTGGAAGTCATTTTAGACATTGGCTAAAGTTTGATCTTTATTTTAAAATTCATGAAAGTCTTAGTTAAAGGATTTGGCCTTTAGGAATTTCAAGAAGGAATTGATCAACTAAAAATTAGATTTTGGGAATGAAAGCCAAAGGAGGTGGAGTATGGGCACTTGATTCTGAGATGAAACTCAGAGGTGCCCAAACTATCCTATGTTGGGCTTTACATTTTAACAACCTAATTTTAGTTTAAGTTGATATTTTTATTAGGAGATTGGGGCTTACATCCCAACAACGCTTGTTGGAGGAATTGCCCGAAAGATGAGGGCTTATAGGGTGATTTGAAATCAACCCTTGCCTCGGACCCTAAGACTAAGGTGAGGACCACCGATAGGTAGTGCCTCGAACCTAGATCTAACGAGTGCAAAGAGGGACTTATAAGCTACACCTCACAAGAGGCATAACCTGCCTGACCTCTGGATTTATTGTCCCGCCTGGAAGGGACTACTAGCTAACCCTCCTAATCGCTTTTAAAACCATGCTATCCGGTCTCAATGCAAATGTAGAGTGGTAGGGTTGTTTTTATTTAGAAGGTAGGGCTTATAGCTTGACTTTGAGGCCAAGATGCCTAAACATGTAGGTATGCATATGCTGACTCATAAAGAAAAAGACTTTTGTTATCTAGTCCTTATGTGAGGGATTTCTATATGCAACACATTTTTGGCCATGCATGATTGTTTTAAATTTGAAAGACTTGACTCCTTGAAGGGAGCTATGCAAGTTTCTTTTTGTTAGAAAATCGTGGAGCCTAATTTTCATTTTAGGTTACTTATACTTTAATGAGTAGAAATCTTATTTTTGTCCTAAGAGCCTACCGCATCACAAGTCCAAGCCACACCCAAACAAAAGCAAGGAAAGAAACCTAGGAAAAAGATGCATTTCTATTGCACAATCAGGTAAACAATTAAACATGTTTTTATTTATATCAAATGCGAGGAAATGTAAAGAGAGTCCACATTATTACAACCAGATTTGACAGCTGAGTTGCCTGCCATTATACAACCCAGTCAAATTTACAGACTCTACTTGTGGGGTCCTTCAGGCTCTTGACTTTTGAATGGACATTAGGCTTCACCTTTGTAGGTACATCCTTCTAGTCCACTTCATTCTTTTATTTCAAACCCCCACAAGTTTGATACAATTACAATTCAATCAAATACATGTTTGAAAAGAAAAGAGACTCAAACCTGCAGTGGATTAGAAGCAGTTTATATAATAAAGCATCACATTAAGAATTTTATTTAGCACTTAGAGTGCCAAACGCATGCTTCTACCCTATTGACCATATCTTTGGGGGGTTTTAAGCAGCACCTGTCATGCAAGCAGTTTATTATTTATGAGCGCCCCCTTTTTTAGATATGGCCACCTGCAAGAAGAACAAATACATTTCTACACTATCCACTTAGGGGCAAGTGCCCACAACGCAGACAATCCAAGGGCAATCACACCACAACATCAAACACATGCACAGAAAAGAAAAATCCTAACCCTAGCATGCCTAAGGGGCTGTGCACCTAAGTGTGTGAGGCTTGTGTAGCATGTCACACTAAGGGTCTTTGATTTTATTTTGGAATGAAGATGTTTAATCTTTATCCAAGGGTGGTTCACTTTAAGTTGTTTGTGACTTAAAGATTTTATTTGAGTTTTAAGTGTTTCATATTTAGGCGGGTTATGAAGAACCCATAAAGTAACCACATGCTTGCTTTTGGGCAAGCCTGTTACTTATGAATCCTAAGATACAATAATGTAGGCATCCCACCTTTTGGGGGAGATGATTGATCATTGTATCAAAAGGGAACCTAAGTAATTTTTAGGTGTTTTTGGAGTTCTCTTAATGTTTGGATAAGAGAGATTGTCTATCTAATAGGCTAAGATAGACATGCCTAAGGGGTTTCACTTAGGACTTGATGAAATTCATCCAATAGGGTAGAATGAACTTCAATGGATTGGATAATTCCTAAGAGACATCTAGATATTTAGCATTTTAAATGTCATAGGAAAGATCACTCAATTTGGGTTGAGTGGAGGAGGTTACTTAGATTTTGGGTCTAAGAAAGGTGTCCAACATGTAACTTTTGGGCTACATGTTGGAGAAATCTCCTTAGCTTTTGGAGCTTAAGGGGAGAAAGGAATCCAACATTTAGCTTTTGGGCTAAATGTAGGGGAACTCCCTCTAGCCTTTGGAGCTAAAGGGAGGGGAAGTCTCCTACAACTTTGGAGTTGAAGGAGATAGAACCTATAGCTTTTGGGCTAAGGTATTACATCTTTTATGGCTTTTAGAACCTATAAAAGTGAATAGAGATTAGTAGCTTTGAGACTACAAATCAAAAAGATGCCTCCTTGATTTGTTGTATTCAAGAAGTTGGGTTTCATTTGCTTAATTTGGATTAAGCAAATAAAGTTGAATCACTTATTGAGTTTGGTTCAATAAGTGAGAAAGATTTGTAACTTTGGGGTTACAAATCAAGAGGGTTTAATTTGCTAAGTTCGGATTAAGCAATCATAAGGGACAATGTGTAGTTTTGGCCTACACATCAAGGATTCTTTGGATTCTTGAATGTCCAAAGAGAGGAACTCATTCACCTAATTTGGGTTAGGAGAATGGAAGAAAGCTAGGAATTTCTCCTTTGCTTGATATGAAATTATTTGTTGAATTTGGTTCAACAAACAAATGATTTTGAATTGAATTACTTGTTGACTTTGATTCAACAAATAGGTGACTTTCATATGTCTAATTCACTCAACATGGGTTGAATGGATGAGATCTTCATACAACTCTTGAGTTGTAGAAAGAAAGAGAACTTTTCTACCAATTTAGTTTGTAGAGAAGAAAGGGAGAAATGCAACTTGGAGGTCGCAAAGTGTAAGATCTTCCTTGAACATTTGGCGTTCAAAGAAGGGGATTCATCCTTCCAATTTAAGTTTGGGAGCATGAAGACAGATTTAAATACTCTCCTACAATCTTGACTTGTAGGAAAGAGGGAGGAAGATGCAACTTATGGGTTGCAAGTCCAAGAACGTTCTTTGAACATTTGGTGTTCAAAGAGACGTACACATTCTCCTAACTTTAGAGTTTTAGGGAAATGAGATGATTTTCCTACAACTTTTGGGTTGTAGAAAAGAGAAGCAACAAGCAAATTTTGAATTGCATGTTGAAAGGAATTCCTTGGACATTGAGTGTCCAAGGAGGAGCATTCATTTGCTTAATTAGTGGCTAAGAAAATGAGGAAGACTAGGATTTGAATCCTATGTCCAAAGGATTATTCATTGGTTTATGTTCCAAAAAATAAATTATTTGAGAAGCTTCCTACAACTTTGAGGTTGAAGGAAGAAGATGGTTTGTTGGTTTTATGTTCCAACAAAAAGATGAATAGCTTAGAATTTGGTTCCAAGCTATAATGATTCATGTACTCTAACACTTGGAAGTGGATGTGCATGAGAAAGAGAATTCCCCTATATCTTTTAGAGTGTTTTGGACTCAATTCGAGGAGGGAATATAGATTTCCTAAGACTTTGGAGAGATCTCTAAACCAATTTTGACATGATTTAGAAATCCTTGGATAGGGGAGATCTATCCTTATGATTTCTAGGAGACTTAAGATCAAATTTGATATGATCTAAGAAAGAACCTAGAATGTATGCATGTCTAGATGATTCTTCAAATTAGGTAATTTGATAATTGAAAGCAATCAAGTAGTTGTTTTGCACAATGTTGTACATGAACTTAATCAACAACATATTTTGTGAGATCTACAACATAGACTTTGAAAAGTCTATGGGAAATCTCACAATGATTTGATATTTCCAATCGTTGACTAAATTCATATTCAAGAACTCACAAAATCTCATTAAAGTCCACAAACTTCACCACATGTGCACACTTCTTGCAACTCATTAGTCACTTTTGTCATGACTTGGACTTGAAAGAAGGGTGCATGCAACTTATGGGTGAGTTCTAAGATTGCTACTCCATGCTCTAAGTTTTGTATGGTACAAGATATAAGTCTAATTGATTCTTTATGTTGTGAGATTTGTTACATAGACTCTTGAAATTCTATGCCTCACAACGACTATAAAGCCCAAATCAATTAAACTCAACACATGTATTAAACAAAACTCTAGAGGTAATTAAAATTATGCATGCAAAAGTTCTTCTAGATTTAGGTGTCTATTTTGTCATGACAATGCATCTAAATGAGACATGCATGCAACTAGTTACAATCCAAATCTATGCATCATCATTGACTTTGAGGTCAAATGATGGCGTCTACCCTAGGGCATGATGGGGGGTGATGGATTGGGCACAATATGAGTGATATTACATGCATTTGGAGAGTGTTGGATACCAATCCAACAACCCTACGCACATCACCATTCCCTTTTGGCTCTCACATGAGAGCAACTTGGCAAAAATCACCGGATTTTCCCAAGTTTACAAAGAGGCCAGCGATCATAGGATTTCGGGGAAGCATAAATTTAAGTTTCTAAGGGACCTAGGGTTTGGGGGCGTCAACCACACAACAATGGCCTTGGGGGACCCTAGGTTTCACTAAGTTTTAGGATTTTACCTCCCCCGGATTGTCCTAGCGCTCCAAATTGTTGTCCAAACCGCTGTCCAAGATCCTAGGTTGCTGTCCAAGGTCCTTTGAAGGCTCCAAGTTGCTGTCCCAGGTTTTCCCAAGGAGGAAGATTGCTGTCCAAGCCTTTCCGGAGGTCGCCGTCGCTGTCCAAGCTGCTCCGGAGGAGAAATTTGCTGTCCAAACTGCTCCGGACAGCAATTTGCTGTCCAAGAATGCTCCAAACAGCAGTTTTCAATGTTTGGAAGGCTCCCGGAAGTGATTGCTTGCTGTCCAAACGTCCAAAACAGCAGGTTTTTACTGTTTGGAAGCCTTCGAAGGCTGCGTGGCTGCTGTCCAAGTCGCTCCGGAAGGCTCCTTTGCTGTCCAAGGCGCTGTCAAGCTTCCAAACCACTAATTGGAAGCTCCCAAGAGCTTACAAACTGCTATCTTCTCCTGTTTGCTGCAGCAAGGGTCGATTTTAGAGTACCTTTGCCCTAGATCTTGGAATAGAAGACTGTTAACAGCAGTGAGAGAAAATTTCTGCTCCTCAATCAAAGGAAGAAGGCACTCTAGGCTTGGCGAGTTGAAGGGGTCGGATGCCTGAAGCTAGAGCCGAATGGCTCTTCCCCTCTCCCTCTCTCTTTCGCTCCTAGAGACGCACGCAAGGGGCGGAAAATCCCCTCTTCCGCCCTGTCTGGGACGGGCGAACAGCACTAAACAGAAAAATGGGGGAGCCGATCGCTCCCCCTCTCGCTCCCGTGCTCTGTCTGGGACGAAACCAAACGGGGGAGCCGAATGCTCCCCCTTTCTCCTCTGCGTGCTCTTGGAGAGCAAGAGCGGCAGCCCCCTACCGCTTAAATGGACCGATCCCTCTTCTCATGCGTGAAACGAGGGATTTTAGGGCAGATTTCAAGATGAAATCTGAGCCATTGATCTCAATTTCTGATTTGAGAATCAAATTTAGCCCAAATTGACAAATTAGGGCTAAAATTGAGTCCGAATAGAACTCGACTCAAATCGATTTGGGTCGGTTTGTGACCGAGTGGCTCCGATCAAGTTAATTTTGCGAAATTAAGCTTGAATCGGCACCGAATTGTGTCGAATTGGGCTCGACGACACTCGACGGGGTTCAATTTAAATTGATTTGATTTTAATTAAATTAAATTGGGTTTAATTTAATTAAGTTGAGGCTTAATTCGGATTAATTTCACCTCGACGATGATCAATTGAGTTGATCGAGCGCGATCGAGCCTTGTCGGGCTCAATCGGGGTCGAGTCGATGCGAAAATATTTGTCAACAAAAGGACCCCCAATATATGTGGTGAACGAATAGAAGTACGCCACACATATTGGCGTTGACCAAATAATGATCAAACGGGATCTTCCAAATCAAATAGGGTATGATTTGAAGGAGAAAGTGAGATCTATGAAAGTCTAAGCTTAGATTTAGACAAGATCTACAAAGGCAAGGAGATTTCTATATATCACCTTAAGGAAAGAGTTTTAGATTGCTCTTGGAAGAGAGATTTGAGATTAGAAGCATTTTGGCAACTTCTAAAGAGGTCTCTAAAGACATTTGGTATCTTTAGAGAGGATTTGATTGGAATAGAAGTATTTTGGCAACTTCTAAGGAGAATTCTAGAGATGTTTGTTATTTCTAGAAAGATTTTGGATCAATTAGAAGCATTTTGACAACTTCTAAAAGGGATTTCTAAAGATATTTGGTACCTTTAGAGAGAATTTGATTTGATTAGAAGAAATTTGATAACTTCTATAGGAGCTTAGGGATATCTTATTATCACCTAAAGGCTAGGGGTATTTTAGCTACCACCTACAAAGCTTTCAAGGATGTTTTGGCTATCACTTGAAAAGAGATTAGAGACATTTGGTGCTTCTAAGAGGGTCTTAGGGATATTTTGCTACCTCCTAAAAGTTAGGGGTATCTTGGCTACCACCTAAAAGATTCTCAAAGATATTTTCACTATCATTTGAGAAGGGTTAGGAACATTTGTTGTTTCCTAAAGATCAAAAGGTATTTGACACCTATTGGAAAGCTCTAAGAGGTGTTTTGGCAACCAATTAAAGGTAGAGTTTATCTTATTTTGGTAAGATAGAACTCAAAAGAGCTAAGGCTAAGAGTATTTTGACTACTACTTGGGCCTTAAAGGTATTTGGTATAAGATTATCTATTTTGGCTAGATAAATCTTAACATTTGGGAAGACTAAAGGGTATTTTGGCAACCACTAAAATTCTGGACTTGGTTAGACCTATTGATGTTCAATTTGGGTAGAACAAGATCTAAAAGGAATGAGCTAGGAGAGACCTTAGAAGGTTTGAATTCTACCTAAACTCAGAATTTGATAAGAAGACTCCTATTTGGAGAATCTACACTTAGCATTTGGTACTAAGATTTGCATTTGACTTTCATTTGGAGAAAGATAAATTTGAACTTTCTTTCATTTGGAGAAAGAAAAAGATGAACTTTCCTTTGGAGAAAGATGAACTTGACTTTCTTTTTAGAGAAAATTGGATTTCCTTTCCTTTTTGGGGAAAGGTGAATTTTCTTCCCTTTTGGGGAAAAGATGAAAGATTTGAAATCTTAGACCAAGGTTTTGGTAATCCGGACCCAGTCCACAACCGGATCAGAAGAACATTTCTGCCTGGAACTCTACTTGAGTAGCACACAACATTTTTCTTTTTCTTTCATTGTTGGGTTTGGGCCAACAAAGCTTCAAGAGATTCATTTGACACTGCAGTGAAGAGAACTAACGACCTCCTTAAGATAGGAGCAACCAAAATTTGTGGGAACTTGAGATAGCATTTTATACTATCGAAAGCCTTTGGTGGCTATCGTCCAAGTAGAATTTTGAGTCCTTTGAAAGGTCTGCAATCTACCAGACAAGTTGAATAAGCGTCTTAGATATGTCGACCTACCTAGAAAAGATCTTAGTTGAGTAAGACATTCTAAGAGGTTTCATTTCTAATATCACTTTGATTTTAGTAGGGTCAATTTCAATGTTACTGTGTCGAACAACAACCCAAGAAATTTTTTTTAAAGTCACCCCACCGGCGCACTTCCGAGGATTCATCTTGAGGTCGTACCGACAAAACTGTTCAAATACAACCCTTGAATCAAACAGGTGATCCTCTCTTTGTTTGCTTTTGACCACGAGATCATCAATGTAACATTCAATTTTGTCATGAATGAACACATTGAATATTCTGGTCATTGCAAGCTGGTAGGTCATACTAACATTCTTAAGGCCAAAAAGACATGACCTTAAAACAGTACATTCCAATGGGTGCTCTAAAAGCAGTACATTTTGCTCATCCTCCGGGGCCATTGTAAAGGAAAAGAGACCGTGAGAAGAAGCAATGTCAATCATGAGTTCAGGGATAGGTAATGGGAACTCAACTTTGGGACATGCTTCATTCAAGTCTCTAAAGTTGAAGCATACGCTAATCTGTCCATTCTTTTTCTTAGCAAGGACAACATTGGCTAATCAAGAGGGGTATTTTTCCTCTCAAATAAAATCAGCTTCAATTAATTTTTTTTCACTTCTTCAATTACTTGTTGTTCAATCTCCAAACACATCCTTCTAGGAGCTTGTTTGACTGGAACAACATTTGGTTGAATGGCAAGTTTGTGGACTGCTATGTCTGGATTTAATCTTGGCATTTCATCATAACTCCATGCAAAACAGTCTTTAAACTCTATCAGGGGTTGTATCATACCATTGGCATCAGTTTCATTTAAAAAAATGCACTTGTGAAAGTGGGGCGTGGATTTTGTTCAGTACCCAAATTGATTTCTTTCAATTTACTGATTGTTGAATTGATTTCTTCTTCAAACTCAGGAGGTGCATCCCTAGTTTGAAGGTAATCTGGACCGTTGCTAGCCTCTAAACATGACCTCCCAACATCGTTGTAGGTCTCTGTAAAGATCATATCAACTTCCAGATTGTTGGTAATAACTAAACAGTAATCATCATCATCTATTGGTCCGACAGTACCAAAGCCAACACCATATCTATTTTTCTTCAATTTGTATTTGAAATTCCATAGATTTTCAAGGTGTTATGCTTTGCCTTTGGACCATATAGTAGGAGTTGAACCTCTTTTGATCAGGTTTTCAACACAAGTGGGAGTTCTACCATTTCATTTATGGAAAGTTGTCAAGTTTACACCCACTTTTGGATTTTAAGGAAGAGGATATGCTATGAAAGACATACTCCTTCCCTACATTTTTTCTTACTTGAGTGTAATGCAAACATTCAACTCTTCCACTGTACTTTCAGACAATGAAGTTAGTGCTTCTACACATTCATTCAATTTTTCATACTTAGTGAGATCGGACACCTCCTCTTTTTGAGAGTTATCCTCATCCCATGGGAGATTTTCTTTAATGTTCCAAATAGGCTTTTCAGTGTCTATCCATTCTTGAAACTGCATCTTTGATTTGTTGAAGCTTCTTCGTTGCTTTGTCAAACTACCCATCAAATTTGGCTCAGCCTTTGAATCGGACCCTGAGCCTACATGGGTGATGGGCCTTCTTGGAACAAATGGTGGAGATGGGGCTTTGGTACCCCTCATCTTCCACCCATCTTGACTTTTGTTATGAACTGTATCACGAACTCATTGTGTCATCCTACCACCTCGTTGTGTCGGAGGGGCAAGATTCCATTGGATCTTTTCCTCAAGTTCTTCTTCTTGAGGGTAGTCATTAACAGTTGATGGAGACTTTATCTTTAGTGTACTGATTTCTGCTTGATCTTTAGTTGGTACCACAGGTCTGAAAAAATTGATAGCCTCTTTGGAACATAACAAGAAGCATCTTCATATACACTAAATGGTTTTAGAACTCCTTTTAAAAGTGAGTAATGGAGCCTAAGACCCTTTGTCCCTTTTTTTATTGAAGCCACGCAACATCATTTTGTCAGAAGTTAATTTCAGCGTGTCAACATTGAGGTGGGCCTAAGTTCTTAGATTCATTATTTTGGCCCATGCACCTGGGTCAATAAGCACTCTTTTCAACTTGAAATTGTCAACATGAATTGTTATATAGTGGACAATTGTGATTTGAAGTTTCTAAGAGTAAATCTTCATCAAAAAAGGTTACTCCAGGTATTTCATTGAAGTGTAAAGCCTCCTCAAAGGAACACTCTGCAGGTTGAGCTAAACAAATTTGAGGATCAAGAAGAGCCTTGATCAAAGCCTTTCGCATTTCAGAAGAAAGTACGAGTGCATCACATATGCTCAACCTCGCAAGGAGTTTCCTAAGGTGAGCTAGTACATTTTAATCCACTTTTGGTGGTCCACCACCCACTTGCTATTGTGGAGCAAATGTTGGTGGAACCACGCCCACATTTTGATTGAAAGGTTCTTTTCATTTATCTTGTTTGATGCCATTGGAGATGATACAACATGACCACTTCTGAGATTTGTTTATGTTATCTCTTCAGGCTCAGAAGTTGAGGTCATATCAACCAAAACTTCAGAATTTGATTCTTCTTTCACTTGATTTTGTTTCTAAGTCAAGTGGCTCAAGCTCAATGACAATCATTACTCCCTGCATTTTGTACATGGATAGATCATCACCAAAATTTGATTCACTTGATTCAGAGAATTGAAAAAAATCATTTGTAGTTTGTTCATTATTAGATGCAGAACGGACAGATTGCACGTACGCAGGATTGTTCATTTCATTAACACCCTTTGGAACATACATGTAATCAGAGAGGGTAAGAGGCTTGGGGGATTTCCCCTTGCCATTTGGAAGGATAACTTGATTTTAGAAAATGGTTCTTCTTTTTCTTTTCCCTTCACCATTGAAACTCTCTTTTTAAGAAGTTTCAAAGGTGAAGGACCCTTTCCCTCCATTGAGTTATTTGGAGGAACTCCAAATGCCTTTTTATGGGCATTTGAGTTTCTTTTGGAAACTCCAATGGGGTGTTGGGTAGCTTGTTTAACATTTTCAAAGAAAATTTAGGCAAAGACAATTGCCAACCCTCTGCATCTGTAAGCAAACCAACACTGCCTTTCTGGTTGAACACTGTTGGAGGGGAAACTGTAGTGGTTGACTCTATTTTCTGCCCCTTAGTAGGGATGACCTCCACATGAATAACCTTAGCAGACCCTTGTGAGGGGTTTGCTAAGTATGCATTAGGAATACTCATCCTACCAGCCTTGTACTCACTTTCAATCCAATCTTTAAAGACATAACAATCTTCCAAAACATGACCCAACATCCTATGATATGGGCAATAGTTTGGCTCATTGCTCTTATCAACATCTGCTGGCCTTTTGGGTTTGGGGAGTTGGAAATTGTCATCTTGGATTAAAGACTTGATTTTCTTTGTGGCATCTCTCCTAAAAGAGTACTGTTGGTTAATCTTTTCTGTCAATCCCCTAGGATCAGGCTTTTTGAATGCCCTCTCCTTATCCTTTCTAGGCTGCTGCTCAGTGATCTTTCTAGGCTGTTGTTGCTCAGTGATCTGAATCTATTTCCCCTTTTGAAAAGATAATGCTGACACACTGCCCTTTCTTTCAACTGGTTTCTGTTTGAATTTCTTAGCATGGTCACCATTGTTGCTATCTCTGAGGAAGGACAACTGAGATGCTTCAGATTGCAAGCCAGAAGCTTTACTAATTAATTTTTCAAAAGTCCTAATAGTGAACCCTTTAAAAATGAGTGCTATCGGACCATGAATATTTCTTAGTAAAATTTCTATGGCATGCTGTTCTTGGAGTTGTGGTTCACATTTTAGGCTAAGGTTTCTCCACCTAAGAATGTAATCCACCAACCCCTAATTTGGCTTTTGCCTCTCTACCACAAGGTCTCCCACTGTAACGTGATGTTGGGCCCCCGCAAACCTCTTTACAAACAAGGACTCCAACTCTACAAAAGTCTTCACTGAGCCATTTGGTAACTCAGCATACCAATCAAAAGCTACTCCAGAAAGACTGCTCATAAACTGTCTGAAGAGAAGGGCATCACTACCACCCACATTATAACACCCAGCTCTGAAGTGAGCTAAATGCTGACGTGGTTTTCCCACACCATTTAAGAGCTTGAAGGAAGGGGAAACAAAACCTTTGGGGTATTGTACTAAATCAAACTCCTCGGGATAAGGTCTTCCTCTTTGAATAGAGTGACCTCCTTTCTCATGTGCCATAGACTCTTTGATTTGCTGACTGATAAAATCCTTCAAATCTTCCTTTGAGGGTTGGAGATTAATTGACCCAGGTTCATTCTTCTCCTGACTACCAATATCTTCATCAACTTGTACTACCTCCTTAGCCTTTTCTGCACTAGTGGAGGGTTTATCAATTGTGTTTGGGGCCTTTTGGGGACCCAAAAGCTGAGTAGTAAGGGCAGTCATGGCAGAGGCCATCTCATGTAATCTCTTAGCCATATCACTAAGTTGAGTATCTTTATCTTTCAACTGCTGAAGTAATGCACGGATTTGGGGATTTTCACTCCCTTCTTTCTCTACTTGTACTTCCAACAGCTCATCTGTATGAGGGTCTCCTGGAAGAGAGGATCCTCTTCTGCTATAGTGGAGAACATAGATATCCTCCTCATCCATAAGATCATCCTCATCAGGGTTAAAGTTTTCAACCAATTTTTTATACTTTTCCTCTTCCTCATTTTCCCTCTTTTCATCCTCATCAATCTTCCTAAGGCTTTCTTTCAGATACTCCATCATTTCTTCAATGGTTTTGCCCGTTGAAGGGTTGACATGGGAAGGATGATATTCTTCGTAACTGTTCACCTCCATTGGTGCTTTCCCTTTATCATTAGGATCAACATGAGTGGAAGAGGAAGAGTGTACTTTTGATGGAGCCACCACCTTGGGTCTCCATTCTTTCTTCACCCCAGATGAGGAGGTATGGGATTTTTGGTGTCCCAAATTTACCTCATCTAAAGGTGGAGTCTGAAAGTGACCCCCAGAGTGTGGCTCATCATAAGGAGTAGGAGGTCGGTCTTCTTTTGGAGACCTCCTAAATCTAGTGGGTACATCGGATCTAACAGAACTGGAAAGAGAAGTCCGAGGAACCACTTGGTGATCAGGGTGATCAACCTTTGGTCTGCCACGAACCTCAGGTAGCGGTGCTGAGTAGTCAACCAAAACAATTTGCTCACTAGTTGCCCTCTCCTGACGAGGCCCATAATTGTACCCATCTGTCAAAGCTGACACTGCTGGCTGCCTAGAGAATCGGCGCCTATCCCTTTGGGATGGTTCTACAATCAATCTACTATCCTCAGGATCTCTATCCTCTTTCAGAAGTAGCTTAGCAAAATCTTTAGTAATTGTATTTTTTATGGCTTTAATCACCTCTTCTTTTGTGGTATGCATATGATCAGCTACCCTTTGAAAAATTCTTCTTATTCCCTTCTCCCACTTCTTTGTCATCTCATCAGGAGTACTTTCAGAAGTTCTAGATGAAGGCCTAGGGGGTGGTGCAACTATCTTCTTAACATCCTCCTCTCCCCTAGACAAAGAAAGAGGATAAAACCTACTCCCCTCAGCTAATGGAGAGAGGTCCATCATCTCAGCATCCCGCTCAGCTTTCTCTCGCTTTTCCATCATCTTTTTAAATCTTCTATACTTATTTCTTTTCTGAGATTTAGTTGGAACATATGTAGAACTGCCCCCTTCCTCAAACTGACTGAACTGGAAAGGACCCTCACACTTAGGGACACTTGGAGCAACTACCAAAGACTGAACTGGCTTAGGTACTTTCTTAACAGACTTCTGCTTATGCAACATTGGAGTTAATGCTGTTTGTCTTTCATCTGATTTCAGGACTTTAGGGAAGGTCAATCTATTAAAGACAGAAGGTCGAGAGGCTAAAGCTTTTGGGGAGACCTCAGCCACCCTCTTCCTGCTATCCTGAGTAGGTGACCTCTCCCTAGTAGGCAGGTTTATTTCCAACACCTTCTTTTCAGATGAAGGTTGGTTTTCCAAAGTCATAGCTTCAGAGGGTGTAGGACCTTGGAAAATAACCTCCATATCCTCAAAACCTTGCCCAAACTTGATCATATCCCCAGGAGCAAAGCGGGATTGATCAAAAGACAACTGTAATTGATCACCAAACTTAAAAATCAGTCTGCCTTCCATTTCTGCTTTATTGAATTTCCAAGCAACTGAATCCCAACAGATATCCTGAAAATCAAAATTTCTGACATCAATCCCTCTGTTGTATCTTTTTGAACCCAATTATCATGACATCAACTAATCATTACACTTTTTCTGGGTTTTATGACTACTGACTTGAATCACTGACCACCCACAACTGTGACTCGAATTTTGATGAAATGATGAAGGAAGTTGAAAGATTTTGGAAGTTCACACCACTTGACATTGTTTGGTTATGAATTTCATACAACCACAACAATTATGATGTGAGAGGGAGTTTGAAATTGAATGTTACGGAATGCTAAAATTTTATTTGAAAATGATTGGTTTGGAAAACCAAAGTTCATATTTCTCATTTTTTAAAAGTTCATCTGAAAATTCACTTTGATTTGCATTTGCTTGTATTGGAATCATTCAACCCAACATTTGAAAATTGGAGAGGTATACAATACAACATTGATTTTGCAAATGCCATTTAGCCAACATTTAGGATGACTTAATGAAAACCACAAGTTTAGATGAAAAGAGACATCCTCCCCAGCGGAGTCGCCAGAAAATCTGTTGGAGAATTTTTGTATCCTGAAACGGATTGCATACTTTATCATCGAGCACGGCATAAGAATACGATATATTACCCCGGAGGGTAAAAATATCATTTTCTTATGGGCTCAATAATAAAATTACAATTATTTAACAGAGATTCCCCCACTTGATGTTTGGTCAAGTGGGGTTTATTTATTTCTGGGGTACATATGTCTCATAGGTGCAAGCCCCTATGGTTAATTACATCCCAAGTTTTGGTTTGGGAAAACTTTTGATTAAACTTGTGGTTTTGCTTTCTTGGAAGTCATTTTAGACATTGGCTAAAGTTTGATCTTTATTTTAAAATCCATGAAAGTCTTAGTGAAAAGATTTGGCCTTTAGGAATTTTAAGGAGGAATTGATCAACTAAGAATTAGATTTTGGGAATGGAAGCCAAAGGAGGTGGAGTATGGGCACTTGATTCTGAGATGAAACTCAGAGGTGCCCAAACTATCCTATGTTGGGCTTTACATTTTAACAACCTAATTTTGGTTTAAGTTGATATTTTTATTAGGAGATTGGGGCTTACATCCCAACAACGCTTGTTGGAGGAATTGCCCGAAAGATGAGGGCTTATAGGGTGATTTGAAATCAACCCTTGCCTCGGACCCTAAGACTAAGGTGAGGACCACCGATAGGTAGTGCCTCGAACCTAGATCTAACGAGTGCAAAGAGGGACTTATAAGCTACACCTCATAAGAGCATAACCCGCCCGACCTCTAGATTTATTGTCCCGCCTGGAAGGGACTACCAGCTAACCCTCCTAATCGCTTTTAAAACCATGCTATCCGATCTCAATGCAAATGTAGAGTGGTAAGGTTGTTTTTATTTAGAAGGTAGGGCTTATAGCTTGGCTTTGAGGCCAAGATGCCTAAACATGTAGGTATGCATATGCTGACTCATAAAGAAAAAGACTTTTGCTATCTATTCCTTATGTGAGGGATTTCTATATGCAACACACTTTTGGTCATGCATGATTGTTTTAAATTTGAAAGACTTGGCTCCTTGAAGGGGGCCATGCAAGTTTCTTTTTGTTAGAAAATCGTGGAGCCTAATTTTCATTTTAGGTTACTTATACTTTAATGAGTAGAAATCTTATTTTTGTCCTAAGAGCCTACCGCATCACAAGTCCAAGCCACACCCAAACAAAAGCAAGGAAAGAAACCTAGGAAAAAGATGCATTTCTATTGCACAATCAGGTAAACAATCAAACATGTTTTTATTTATATCAAATGCGAGGAAATGTAAAGAGAGTCCACATTATTACAACCAGATTTGACAGCTGAGTTGCCTGGCATTATACAACCCAGTCAAATTTACAGACTCTACTTGTGGGATCCTTCAGGCTCTTGACTTTTGAATGGACATTAGGCTTCACCTTTGCAGGTACATCCTTCTAGTCCACTTCATTCTTTTATTCCAAACCCCCAAGTTTGATACAATTACAATTCAATCAAATACATGTTTGAAAAGAAAAGAGACTCAAACCTGCAGTGGATTAGAACCAGTTTATATAATAAAGCATCACATTAAGAATTTTATTTAGCACTTAGAGTGCCAAACGCATGCTTCTACCCTATTGACCATATCTTTGGGGGGTTTTAAGCAGCACCTGTCATGCAAACAGTTTATTATTTATGAGCGCCCCCCTTTTTAGATATGACCACCTGCAAAAAGAACAAGTATATTTCTACACTATCCACTTAAGGGCAAGTGCCCACAACGCAGACAATCCAAGGGCAATCACACCACAACATCAAACACATGCGTAGAAAAGAAAAATCCTAACCCTAGCATGCCTAAGGGGCTGTGCACCTAAGTGTGTGAGGCTTGTGTAGCATGTCACAATAAGGGTCTTTGATTTTATTTTGGAATGAAGATGTTTAATCTTTATCCAAGGTTGGTTCACTTTAAGTTGTTTGTGACTTAAAGATTTTATTTGAGTTTTAACTGTTTCATATTTAAGCGGGTTATGAAGAACCCATAAAATAACCACATGCTTGCTTTTGGGCAAGCCTATTACTTATGAATCCTAAGATACAATAATGTAGGCATCCCACCTTTTGGGGGAGATGATTGATCATTGTATCAAAAGAGAACCTAAGTAATTTTTAGGTGTTTTTGGAGTTCTCTTAATGTTTGGATAAGAGAGAGTGTCTATCTAATTGGGTAAGATAGACATGCCTAAGGGGTTTCACTTAGGACTTGATGAAATTCATCCAATAGGGTAGAATGAACTTCAATGGATTGGATAATTTCTAAGGGACATCTAGATATTTAGCATTTTAAATGTCATAGGAAAGATCACTCAATTTGGGTTGACTGGAGGAGGTTACTTAGATTTTGGGTCTAAGAAAGGTGTCCAACATGTAACTTTTGGGCTACATGTTAGAGAAATCTCCTTAGCTTTTGGAGCTTAAGGGGAGAAAGGAATCCAACATTTAGCTTTTGGGCTAAATGTAGGGGAACTTCCTCTAGCCTTTGGAGCTAAAGGGAGGGGAAGTCTCCTACAACTTTGGAGTTGAAGGAGAGAGAACCTATAGCTTTTGGGCTAAGGTATTACATCTTTTAAGGCTTTTAGAACCTATAAAAGTGAATAGAGATTAGTAGCTTTGAGGCTACAAATTAAAAAGATGCCTCCTTGATTTGTTGTATTCAAGAAGTTGGGTTTCATTTGCTTAATTTGGATTAAGCAAATAAAGTTGAATCACTTATTGAGTTTGGTTCAATAAGTGAGAAAGATTTGTAACTTTGGGGTTACAAATCAAGAGGGATTATCATTGAACTTTTATGTTCAATGATGGTCATTTAATTTGCTAAGTTCGGATTAAGCAATCATAAGGGAACGATGTGTAGTTTTGGCCTATACATCAAGGATTCTTTGGATTCTTGAATGTTCAAAGAGAGGAACTCATTCACCTAATTTGGGTTAGGAGAATGGAAGAAAGCTAGGAATTTCTCCTTTGCTTGATATGAAATTATTTGTTGAATTTGGTGTAACAAACAAATGATTTTGAATTAAATTACTTGTTGACTTTGATTCAACAAATAGATGACTTTCATATGTCTAATTCACTCAACATAGGTTGAATGGATGAGATCTTCATACAACTCTTGAGTTGTAGAAAGAAAGGGAACTTTTCTACAAATTTGGTTTGTAGAGAAGAAAGGGAGAAATGCAACTTGGAGGTCGCAAAGTGTAAGATCTTCCTTGAACATTTGGCGTTCAAAGAAGGGGATTCATCCTTCCAATTTAAGTTTGGGAGCATGAAGACAGATTTAAATACTCTCCTACAATCTTGACTTGTAGGAAAGAGGGAGGAAGATGCAACTTATGGGTTGCAAGTCCAAGAACGTTCTTTGAACATTTGGTATTCAAAGAGACGTACACATTCTCCTAACTTTAGAGTTCTAGGGAAATGAGATAATTTTCCTACAACTTTTGGGTTGTAGAAATGAGGAGCAACAAGCAAATTTTGAATTGCATGTTGAAAGGAATTCCTTGGACACTCAATGTCCAAGGAGGAGCATTCATTTGCTTAATTAGTGGCTAAGAAAATGAGGAAGACTAGGATTTGAATCCTATGTCCAAAGGATTATTCATTGGTTTATGTTCCAAAAAATAAATTATTTGAGAAGCTTCCTACAACTTTGAGGTTGAAGGAAGAAGATGGTTTGTTGGTTTTATGTTCCAACAAAAAGATGAATAGCTTAGAATTTGGTTCCAAGCTATAATGATTCATGTACTCTAACACTTGGAGCTTCAAGAACGCTCCATGATTGTACATGGGAGGACAAAAGAAGGTTCATTTGTTACTTCCATATCATAACAAGGAAAGGGTTGGACTTAGGATTTGGTCCTAAAGCCTTGGAGATTCATGTGATAGAACACTTGGAGCCTTAGAGGGGCTCCAAAATACTTCACATGGAGGGAAAAGAGTGCTTGGAAGCAAGCTCTCTATACTTATTAAAACTCATGCAACATAGAGCTAAGAACTTTGAGGAAGTTCTAAGCATCAAATTTGGAAGTGGATGTGCATGAGAAAGAGAATTCCCCTATATCTTTTAGAGTGTTTTGGACTCAATTCGAGGAGGGAATATAGATTTCCTAAGACTTTGGAGAGATCTCTAAACCAATTTTGACATGATTTAGAAATCCTTGGATAGGGGAGATCTATCCCTATGACTCTAGGAGACTTAAGATCAAATTTGATATGATCTAAGAAAGAACCTAGAATGTATGCATGTCTAGATGATTTTTCAAATTAGGTAATTTGATAATTGAAAGCAATCAAGTAGTTGTTTTGCACAATGTTGTACATGAACTTAATCAACAACATATTTTGTGAGATCTACAACATAGACTTTGGAAAGTCTATGGGAAATCTCACAATGATTTGATATTTCCAATCGTTGACTAAATTCATATTCAAGAACTCACAAAATCTCATTAAAGTCCACAAACTTCACCACATGTGCACACTTCTTGCAACTCATTAGTCACTTTTGTCATGACTTGGACTTGAAAGAAGGGTGCATGCAACTTATGGGTGAGTTTTAAGATTACTACTCCATGCTCTAAGTTTTGTATGGTACAAGATATAAGTCTAATTGATTCTTTATATTGTGAGATTTGTTACATAGACTCTTGAAATTCTATGCCTCACAACGACTATAAAGCCCAAATCAATTAAACTCAACACATGTATTAAACAAAACTCTAGAGGTAATTAAAATTATGCATGCAAAAGTTCTTCTAGATTTAGGTGTCTATTTTGTCATGACAATGCATCTAAATGAGACATGCATGCAACTAGTTACAATCCAAATCTATGCATCATCATTGACTTTGAGGTCAAATGATGGCGTCTACCCTAGGGCATGATGGGGGGGTGATGGATTGGGCACAATATGAGTGATATTACATGCATTTGGAGAGTGTTGGATACCAATCCAACAACCCTACGCACATCACCATTCCCTTTTGGCTCTCACATGAGAGCAACTTGGCAAAAATCACCGGATTTTCCCAAGTTTACAAAGAGGCCAGCGATCATAGGATTTCGGGGAAGCATAAATTTAAGTTTCTAAGGGACCTAGGGTTTGGGGGCGTCAACCACACAACAATGGCCTTGCGGGACCCTAGGTTTCACTAAGTTTTAGGATTTTACCTCCCCCGGATTGTCCTAGCGCTCCAAATTGTTGTCCAAACAGCTGTCCAAGATCCTAGGTTGCTGTCCAAGGTCCTTTGAAGGCTCCAAGTTGCTGTCCCAGGTTTTCCCAAGGAGGAAGACTGCTGTCCAAGCCTTTCCGGAGGTCGCCGTCGCTGTCCAAGCTGCTCCGGAGGAGGAATTTGCTGTCCAAACTGCTCCGGACAGCAATTTGCTGTCCAAGAATGCTCCAAACAGCAGTTTTCAATGTTTGGAAGGCTCCCGGAAGTGATTGCTTGCTGTCCAAACGTCCCAAACAGCAGGTTTTTACTGTTTGGAAGCCTTCGAAGGCTGCGTGGCTGCTGTCCAAGTCGCTCCGGAAGGCTCCTTTGCTGTCCAAGGCGCTGTCAAGATGAAATCTGAGCCATTGATCTCAATTTTTGATTTGAGAATCAAATTTAGCCCAAATTGACAAATTAGGGCTAAAATTGAGTCAGAATCGAACTCGACTCAAACCGATTTGGGTCGGTTTGTGTCCGAGTGGCTCCGATCAAGTTAATTTTGCGAAATTAAGCTTGAATCGGCACCGAATTGTGTCGAATTGGGCTCGACGACACTCGACGGGGTTCAATTTAAATTGATTTGATTTTAATTAAATTAAATTGGGTTTAATTTAATTAAATTGAGGCTTAATTCGGATTAATTTCACCTCGACGATGATCAATTGAGTTGATCGAGCGCGATCGAGCCTTGTCGGGCTTAATAGGGGTCGAGTCGATGCGAAAATATTTGTCAACATGCCATTGCTTGTTTATTATTTTGAGTTGTAGCCCTGAGGGCATTTCAGTCTTTTCTTTTCTTCTCTCTTTGAGGCCTATATATGAGGCCCTTAGTCTTGTATTAGGGTTAATGATTGATTAATGAAAAATATTCCTAGTTTTCCTCTTGAGAGCTTATGAGTTCTTGAGTGATGAAGTCCCAAGGTGTGGGCAAAAGTAGTACCCATCAATCGTTAGAAGTGTCTCGGGCTCGTGGTTCAACTCCTTCCCCTTGCTTCAAACCGCTGGCCACCCCTTCCCCTCCTAGCCGTCGATCCCAATCCCCACCTCCACCTAGCCGCCGGCCCAACCCGACCTACCCTCCTACCCTCCAGCCCCTAGCCCCTCTCTCGTCCATAATCGCCAATATAGCCCACAACCCCGACCTCTTCTCCCTACCCCCTCTCCTAGCCGATGGCCACATCTCCATTGCCCTCTTGATGGGCAAATTGTTAGGTCCAGTCATCGGACCTAGATTTAGGTCCGGACACTAATAAAATATTATTTTAAGTTAAGCATGTCAAAAGTGCAGGTAAAATGCTGGTAAAGTGCAGGTAAAACGCAGTAAAAAATAGCAGTCAAAGCACAGTTAAGGCGCACCTAAAACGCAGTCAAAAAACGTAGTCAAAGCGCTGGTGACGTGACAAGTTTTAATTGGATGTTCGGACCTATTTTTAGGTCCAGGATTTCAATCATCATTACTACATATGTAAACTAGCTTTAATAATTTGGGAAAATAATTAAATTCAATTTGAAATACAATGTAGTAAATTAGCCTAAATAATTTGGATAAAGAATTAAATTTAATTTGAAATTCAAATTTGAATTTCAAATACTTTCCTAAATTAACTTAAGCTAAATTAGGAAAATTCCTAAATTTAAGTCTAATTTAATTTTAAATTAGATTTGAATTAATTATCCCTTTCCTAAATAGAATAATGATTTAGTAAGTTTTAAATTCCCTCTCAATTCCCCTCTCCCCCATGCATGTTGCCGACCCCCTTAGCCACCTCTCTCCTCTCTCTCTACTTCAATTACCCCATGACTTGAACTTGAAATTCAAATTTCAAATTTCAATTCCCTTTTCCTAATTAAAGTAAATCTGAAAATTAATCTCAGACTTTAGTTATCTTTCTATACTCCAACCTTAACCCTAACTTCATAAAACACCCCTTCGCTCCCTTGGCTGACCCTCTGTCCCTCTTTCTCCTTCTTGGACTTTCTTCTTTCTTGAGTTATCTTCCAAGAGAAGAAGAAGCTAATCATCCATTCCCGACTTTCGTACTAGTGCATGGTCGATCTCGAGACGGATTCGTCTACGACCACCAAGGCTTGGTGGATATTCTTCAATCCCCTTACTTCAACCTCATTTTGGAAGTTGACGACTCTGCCGAAGACTACGTCAATTGCATCCTATTCACCTTGGCACCTTCTATCACCTTCTATCGAAGAACATCTACACTTCGGACATTGGCAGATCATCGTACACCCACCAACATCTCCCCCTCCGGCTAACTTTCCGTAGATCAAGATACTTGACGTCCTATCACTTTTGGTGGCATTGTTAGGACTGCTGAGATTCTCCTTCCGCTAAGACCATTCAAAGAGCGTGAGTAAGGGAAACTCATTGTGACTTTTCTAACTGTTAAGTGGTGGATTTAAAGTTTACAACATTTAAGCTTATACTTTATGATTGAAGTTATTTTAAGTTCTTGTTATTCTACTGTGTAACTGATTGCCATAACAATATTGATATTATTAAATTTCTAAAATCCCATCTGGTGAAATATTAGTTTATTGTTATTGTGCTTAAATCCAATTTTTATAAATTTCTAAAGCAATTCCTATTTTGTTTCACATTAGATTTATAGGACATCTCTTGTATAATGCCCTTGCAAATTTGCATTTAAATTTTTTTTTGTAAATCCTCATCTTTAACGCACTATAAACAGCATTGGTTGAGAAGATACAGAGTTTTGCATGACCTTCTTTTGAACTTGTTGAATAGCTTCTTTCTTTTATAAAACAAAAGAAATTATATTGTATTTTTTTGCTTCTAAGAATATGCCCATGGCTTCAAGAGCAAAAATCACATTATATAAAAATATGTTGTTTGAGGTCATGAACTTTCTGCTCTTAAATAATTCCAAGAGTGAACTAAACTATTATTTGTTTTTTTTTTGAAAAATGCAAATCAGCAAATGGCATTGAAGGAGAGGAAACTAATTACAAGATAGAGATACCACACATTCCTTCTTTAATAAACTAGACAATTTAGAAGGAATGTTGGCAAAAGAAAAGCTATCAAAGTAAAAAGCATTACTTAAAGCTAAAGTAGCACAACCATCCGCTACTTTATTACAATCTCTATGTATATGATTAAAGAAAACCTTATTAAAATCATTGAGAAATAAAAGATCTTTCTCATACCTTTTGTTTGAGTGCCAATCAAACTTATTCAAATAATTTTGAATAAAGTTGATGATATTTATGTTGTCACCTTCAATTATAACTCCTTTAGCCTCAAGCATCCAAGGTTGTATAAATTCCTTTATAGTAAGGAAAACATCTAATTCAAGTTGAGAGATATTCCAATGAGTCTTCTTTTTACCGAAAGCCAACAATAGCTTTCGACGTTTTAGGTTGTGCATTTGCTTTTTAGGTTGTGCATCTAATTCAAGTCGAGAGAAACTTCCAATGAGTCTTCTAATTCCAATGAGTGAACTAAACTATTTAGGTTGTGCATTTGGTTATTTTCATCAGATCTTCTCCAGTGAGCTGTGCACTTGTCCTCATTGAATAATAGCCATGTTTCATATTGCTTGTGAAGTTAAAAAGACAATATAGTTTGAATCTGAGGAAAGTTATTATGTTTATTATACAATTGAATCTTGATTTAAAATATGCTGTAATATACAAGATTGTTGGCTGTGGACGAAGAGCTGTTTTATTCTGAATGAACTAGAAGGATTTGATACGTAATTTGTAAGATACAATGCTTAATGAACTATTTTGCATCGAAGCACCACTTGGATTACCAAAGTCTTGTTTATGTTTTTCTTGTCTTAAAAAATATGATAACATTTTCCTTTTTTATTATGTAGGAGAATTCCTTGCATCTGGTGCTGATGGTATGTTCTTTTATTCAATTTCTTATGCCGTCTTGGTTGAACGAAACCCAATTATCACTAATTTCTCAACTTGTTAGACATCTTGATGTCTTGCTTAAACATGAGTTGGATGAGAGGGCAATGATTGTTTGTATGCATGCAGGTGGAGATCTGGTTATATGGAAGTTGCACTCAACAGATGATGGGTCGGCTTGGAAAGTTTTAAAGACATTATTGTAAGCAATCTCTGGAAGTAGGCTAATATTTCAGTCGTATTCATGAATTTATGCTGAACCTTTTGGGACAGATTTCACCGCAAGGATGTCCTTGATCTTCAGTGGTCTCCTGATGGTGGATACCTTATTTCTGGGTCTGTTGACAACTCTTGCATAATATGGGATATCAGTAAAGGTCTGTAAGTGAATTACTTGTTAAAAGTACAAGCTTAAAAACAGCTATAGGTCACATAGTCAAATTCTGTAATTTGTTGGCAGGTTCTGTCCATCAGATTTTAGATGCTCATTTGCATTATGTTCAGGGTGTTTCTTGGGATCCATTAGGTTGCTACGTTGCTTCTCTTAGTTCAGATAGAACATGCCGGATATATGTGAACAAGCCTCAAACTAAGCAAAAGGGCCATGACAAAATTAATTATGTGTCTCAATATTTATTGACAAAGTTGGAGGTACAGAACACGGATGATTCTACGGTATGTTGACCTTCTATTAATTCTTATAGAAATAAGTTTGCAGCAGCTTCCGGATAAGCATTCATTCTTCTCTATCCAGGCTCTGTTGGCAAAAACTCATTTATTTCATGATGAAACACTAAATTCCTTTTTTAGAAGATTATCGTGGTCACCCGATGGATCATTTTTACTAGTTCCTGCAGGTATAGTTCTAAACGATTTACTTTTCTTGGTTTCATATCTTTTATTTATTTCTTTTAAAGTTAATCTTCTTTTGTAATCCAAATAAAAAAGCTAGTCTTGCATGTAAATGCTGAGCATACTTGAATTCTTTTGTTTTACTTGAATGCTTACTGAATTCATTTATATGCGTGCATTAGTTTCGCAAATTTCTATTCTTTAAATTTCCCTATACTTTGAACTTTGGTGAAGTGATCCAAATCAAGAAAGAGAACTATATATATATATATATATATATTAGCCCTTAAGTCATCTCATCTCGCAATTGTAGCCCCAACATATATCTCTAAATAGGGGTTCAAGGGGTGTGCTTAGTTGAACTAATTGTTGTACTCAAGCTTTTTTTACTAAAAATATATTCGGTTTTTTTCTCTAAAATTATTTTCCTTCTCTACCTTTTTTTTTTCTTTTCACTCACAACTCTTAGTATAGTTGGGTGTGATTCATGAACATTTTTGATTTCAACACATTGAAAAACATCATTTGGTACTTTAAAGCTCTTGAAAGTAACTTCATGTTCTTCAGTGTCTTTAGGTGCTCCTTTTTACATGATTATTTGCTATTAAAAAAAATCAAGTATAGTTTATTCCTTTGCATTTTGTCTCTTATTTCAAATTTGTCATAAATCCTTTAACAAACTATTTTACAGATCCTACAAGTGTACAAATCACATGTCGCTGACATTAATCACGGCTGAGTAACTAATTCCAAAAAATGAAGGCATACTAATATTACAAGTTATAAATTAGTTTAAGCTGCTCTTAGAACTGCCGTGTGCTGACCTCAACATAGTGATGACGGTTTACAAGAACATCCTCCAATGAATGATTTCATGAAAGTTAGCCTAAAATATTTTGTATCTGGTAATTCCTTAAGTTTCCTATATTTAGCTGTTAATGTCAAATAAAAATAACTGCTTTGTGCTGATTTGGATTTTATCTAAGACACATACTTATTTTCTCTCATTTAATGTTTTACTTATCCCGACCCCATGTAGTGGGATAAATATTTGATGTTGTTATTGTTGTTGTTGTAATGTTTTACTCTTTTAGATTTTTCATCTGCTATTCATTAGTCACCTTTTCTTCTAGGTATATGCAAACTTTCACCTGCATCTGATCCAATCAATGCTGCATATATTATTTCCAGGAAGGAACTTTCAAGGTAGAAAATCAAAACAGTGAACTTTTTTACGTACTCATTTCTATAGAAGTGACAAATCCTTTCAGCTTATGTCCTTTCTCAAATGCTTTGTTGAAGGATTTTATCAAAATTACACTTTTTTTTAAACTGCATGCTAATCCAATGAATTTATGACCTGCACAAGTACTTTACTGAAGGCTATTTTTTCACACGTTTATCTATCAATCCGTCCCCCACAATTAGTTTCTATGAATTTACATCTATCTGTCACTCATATGAAAACATTGTTGAATTTTTCTATTTGTTTTAGTATCATGAACATCATTTGCTTCTGTAGCATGCTAGCTGATTTAGCTGCTCTTCATCACTTATTCCAATTTAATATCATCAATTCAAACGTGCTATCCAACTTATTATGTTATTTTTGTTGGCAGATTCATTTTCAGCATGTTATCTCAGATGTTAGGAAATAAAAATTAAATGAGTAAAAATCTAACATAGTCCCCCAACTATTGTTATTATCAATTTAGTCCAAGAGTATCAAATTTCTCTAATTTTGTTTCTCAACTATATAAATATGATCCCAAATGGTCTGGCATGTAGAAGTCGATGAAAATTGGGATTCAAAACCGATCCTTATTTGGTCCCTCAATTATACAAATTGATCATATATGTTAAGAAAGGTTAAAAAGGCTTGGTTAGAAAGCATTCGAAATGATTTTTTTTTATTAGTTTTAAATGAGGAATTGAATCTTAATAGGACACAATGGAGAAAAAATGATTCATGTAGTTGACCCCACATAGTGGGATAAAGGCTTGATGTTGTTGTTGATCTTAGTTTAGTCCTTGAGGGATCATTTAAGATCAATATTGTATAGTCTAGAGACTAAATTGGAAGAATGTGAAACTTTGGGATTAAATTGACCACAATACAAATAGTTAGGGGATTATTTTTACTTTTTCTCAAAATTAAATTCTTTGGCTAACGTTTTTCATTTTGGTTGGGTATTATTATTTCTGCAGGCCCGCAATGAGTCTTGTAGGTCCCAGTAAACCCATTGTAGCTGTAAGATTCTGCCCTATTCTTTTCTGTCTTCAAGGAAACACAGGTATCTCTCAAGGGTTATTTTTTTCTGTAAATTAGGGGCTTTTAATTGTAACTGAGGTCTCTGCACTAATTGTAGCAACCAGTTTGTTCAAACTTCCTTACCGAGTTATTTTTGCCGTGGCAACAATCAATTCTCTATACATTTATGATTCCGAGAGTACTTCACCAATAGTCATAGTAGCTGGACTACACTATGCTGCTATCACGGATATTTCATGGTTAGTAGCATTTTAGTGTCATACATCTCTTCATCAAATGTTTTTAGTAATTTTCATGTTTTATTCTCAATATTCTTTATAAGCTCAGTTTAACTTGGCAGTTGTCTTCTAACTCACTTTCCTACTAGGTCTCCAAATGCTAAATATCTTGCACTATCTTCTCAAGATGGTTATTGTTCTATTCTAGAGTTTGATGATGATGAACTTGGTGTGTCTTTCTCCCTTGAAGGTGTGAGCTTTTATTTTTGTCTTCAGTTTTTTATTTGATTCTCTTGTAGCAATTTTATTTTTATAAACCGTTATATGGTTGGCCTGATGGATTTTGAAGAGAGAGAAAAAAAAAAATATATATATATATATATACACACACACACACACGAATCTCTGGTGTGCTATTGGCCTAAGTGGCTCCCTTAGTCAATGTCTTGCAAATAAGAACCCCTGCATAACATCTGCTTTCTTTGCATATTATCCTATTTGATGTGTTTTTATTGTCAGTCACCTAATGATTGAATGAAAACTGCACAATCAGCTTTTCCTTTTCACAGTGCTGCAAGGCTCATGATTCGTGCATTTGAACTCTTAAAAAATTTCTGACTCAGCTTTCATTTTTAGCAAATCAGAGGAATTTTTATTCAAATCATCAACATTTGGTTTCTCCTTAACCATATCTGTGGTCAGCATTAATTTCATGAATTTTAGCATGAGTTTTATGATTAACTATTGACCTAATCTTAATCTTCAACTTCTCATTCGGGCTTAGAACTGACAATTGCGGTTTTGTTCTTGTACAATTTTTGATTTATGTCTCACTGGGCTACCTGAATATAAGGAATTATATGTTTGAGATTTCTATCATAGTAACTTGGAATGTAAATGAAAGCATGCAATTTGTGCGGCATTCTTCAGAGCAATACTACTTTGGTATCAATTTAATGTGGCTGAATATCTTGTGTTATGGTTTTGTAGATGGGTGGTATGAGGTTGCCATCGGATTAATAGAATTTTGTTGACGAATTAAAAAAAAAAGAAAGAAAAATGGCAGAATAATTTTTTTTTTAATATGCATCTCTTCATAAAATCATTTCCAAACCAGTCCCACTACCAACAAGTTGATCGCCAAACGACAGAGCCCTTTGTCATTGTAACTCCCATTCGGCAAATTGATTGATAAAAGGAAGAGAAAAGTCGAAAAAAAGACTTACACTGGGATTTCTTGCAATTAGCCCATGGTTTTCTTTGCTACGCAAACAATCAAACCCTGGCCTTCAAAATTTGTTAAAATCCCGCTCCTCTCGAGTGTTTGCTTGCCTCGAGATAACCAAGCGAACGAACAAACTGCCGACTGCCCGATTCGTGCTCTAGCCAGAATCCTACACGCGCATGTCTCTGTCTGCGACCCCTCATTTTGCGTGGATTGTGTCGACTGAATCTCAGCTCATCTGCTCCGATCGACCGTACACCTCCACCACCTCCGGATTCCGCCCACATGAATCCAGCCAGTGCCCATGACCGGACTCAACTCGCGGCTCTCCTTCCACACCTCCTGCTTTGTTCGGAATTTTGCTACCATGAGTAATTCTCTTCTGTCGTGCGTACAGGATACCTGAAGGAAAGGGCATAATGACTTGGCCGGTTTAAAGATAATAGTTAAAACTATATGTTCGCATGCGAAATGATTGCAATAGGCAATTAAAATGAAATTTAATACAATGGATTAGCAAACGGGCATACGATTTTGACAAAGATCTCAGGCCGTTGATCTTAGATCCGACTGGAGCAATTTCAAATTCAATACCTCTCATCGTCGAACTTAGGTCCGACCGGGATTATTTCAAATCAAAATCTCGCGCCATCGACCTTAGGTTTGGCCGGGATAGTTTTAAATCAAGACCTTACGTCGTTAACCTTAAATCCGTCCAGGATGGTTTCAAAGCGAAGACCTTGTGCAGTCTACCTTAGGTCCGATCGGGAAAAAATTATTGGCAAGTGCGGTCCCGACCTCCCCCGTTGGGAGGGGACGTCGAGAGATTGTTGAAATCGCTCCACGAGATAATTAAATTTTCTAAAAGTTAGAGAGTGATTAATCAATTGATTGACTAATGAAAACCATTTAATTGAAATAAACTTAATTAATTGAAATTAATTAATTAAAATCAATTGATTACTTGAAATAAATTAATTAAAATTTATTAATTAATTGAAATTAATTGATTAATTGGAATTAATTAAAATCAATTAATTAATAGAAATTTAAAACAATCAGTTAATGAATTAAAATTGAAATGGATTAATTAAAATCAATCGATTAATTAAATTTTGTTGATTAAGTTAATTGATTAGTTAGAATTAATTAATCAAGATTAATTAGTTAATTAAATTTAATTAATTATTTGAAATTAATTAATAAAAGTTAACTATTGAATTGAAATTAATTAATTAAAACAACAAACAACAACAACAACAACAACAACATCAAGCCTTTATCCCATTACGTGGGGTCTGCTACATGAATCCTTTTTATCCATTGTGTCCTATTAAAAGTCAAATTCTCATTTAAATCTAATAAAAAAATGTCATTCCTAATATTTTCTAACCAAGTCTTTTTAGGTCTACCCCTACCTTTCTTAACACAAGTTAAATCTAATACCTCTACTCTCCTAACCGGATCATCGGAAGGTTGCCTTTTTATGTGACCAAACCATCTAAGGCGACTCTCTCTAATCTTATCTTCTAATGGAGCTACTCCAACCTTTTCACGTATAAGCTCATTTCATATCCTATCTGTAAGGGTAAAACCACTCATCCACCTGAGCATCCTCATCTCTGCCACACTTAACTTAGTATTATGCTTCTCTTTTAATGGCCAACATTCGGAACCATAAAGCATTGCAGGCCTCACTACCATCTTATAGAATTTTTCCGTAAGTTTGACGGGTACATTTCTATCATATAACAAGCCCGATGCATTCCTCCACTTCAACCATCCAACTTGAATTCTGCTGATAATATCCCCATCTATTTCACCATCACTCTGAACAATAGATCCAAGATATCTAAAACGTGTACTCTTATTAATGACTTGATTGCCCAAAGTCACAATCCCTTCATTTGGTATATTACTACTAAAATTACACTCCATATATTCATTTTTTGATCTACTCAAGCGAAAACCTTTAGACTCTAAGGTTGACCTCCATAATTCAAGTTTACCTTCAACTCCCTCTCTAGTCTTATCAACAAGAAGAATATCATCAGCAAAAAGCATACACCAAGATACATCCTCTTGCAAATGTCTAGTGAGAACATCCATGACTAAAGCAAAAAGATATGGGCTTAAGGCTGATCCTTGATGTAACCCAATCGAAATAGGGAAATACTTGGTCAAACCACCTTGTGTTTGAACACAAGTAATAGCTCCTGCTTTCATATCTTTAATGATTTGAATATAAGCATTATTGACTCCTTTCTTTTCAAAAACTCTCCATAGCACTTCTCTTGGAACTTTATCATATACTTTTTCTAAATTAATAAATATCATATGTAAGTTCTCCTTATTTTCTCTATATTTCTCCATCAAACCTGTTAATAAATGTATGGTTTCCATAGTCGACCTACCCGGCATGAATCCAAATTGATTTTGAGAAACATTAGTATCACGCCGCAACCTATGCTCCATAACTCGCTCCCATAGTTTTAAAGTAAGACACATTAACTTAATACCTCTATAATTCATACAATCTTGTGCATCACTTTTATTCTAAAAAATAGGAATTAACACACTCATTCTCCACTCATCTGGCATCTTTTTAGTCTTCAAAATAGTATTAAAAAGTTTAGTAAGCCAAGAAATCCCTTCATCTCCTAAACATTTCCACACCTCTATTAAAATTAATTAATTAAAACGAATGAACTAATTAAACTAATTAATTAATTGAAGTTAGTTAATTGAAACTAATTTATTAGTTGAAATTAATTAATCAAAACTAAGTAGTTAATAAAAAAAAAATAATTAATTGATTTAAATTATTTCAAATTTATTAATTAAAATTAATTAATTAAATTGGGTAATACAAATCTGAGAGCACTTAAAAAAAATTTGAGAGCAATTTAAAATATAGTGCTGTTAAAATCTGAGAGCAGTGAAAATTCAATTCCAATGAAATTGAAATTGATCAACTAATTGTTTAAAAATTAAAATTTTAATTAATTAATCAATTAATGTAGAGAGAACCACTTTTAAGAATTTTTTTTTGAATGCAAAAAAAAAAAAAAAGAATTTTTTTTGAATGCAAAAAAAAAGAAATTTTTTTTCCACTAATCAACTCTAAAGTACAAGCTACATTGAAACCACACTCCTTAATCTATGACTCAAATAAAAGAAAAGCAACTCTCTATCCAAGCTCTCCAAAGTCTCTCCTGTGTAAGCTTTGAAGCAGCACGAACTCCTACAAAAAATAAAATAAAGTTTATAGAATTGAAATCAAATTGCTAAAGTATTAAAAGAATATGTGCTACAATAAACTATGGTATTGAAAGAAAAAGAGTAGGGTACTGATGTAAGAAAGAAAGAAGTATGTACTAAAAACAAAAGTATCGTATTGGAAGAAAAGAGCTATGCTACCAAAAGGAAAGAATATAAACTACTGTAGCAAAAGCACAAGTGTTAGAATATTAAACAACTGAAAACTAAAGGTTTAGTGTCAAGCTAGCAAATAACTACAAGCTAAATCACCTACTGGTACATTCCATTCTACCCTAAACACAAGCTAACGGGCAACATCTAAGCGAGTCATAAGACCTGTCAAACAAAATTAATGAGCATCTTAGTCTAAACGTTTAGATTGTAAGACTCACTTTCGGACTTCTTCTAAAAGAAGTAAGACCTGTTATTCGATATAATCTTCTCAGAGAAATATTAAACTCTCAAATTAAATCAAACTAATAGACAGTTTAGCCTATAGGGCTAGGTTGTAAGACCCGCTAACGGGCAACTTTTAAGTGAAGTCATAAGATTCACACATAAAGAAAATTACTATATAAATTGCAAGATCTTAAAATCCAAATAAACAAAACTAATGGGCAGCCTTGCTTATAGAGCTTGATTGTAAGACCCATCATTGGACTACTTCCAAAGAGAAGCAATAAGACCCGTTCTACCCAAATAATCAAGCAACTTCTAAACGGAGGCATAAGACATATTCTTTGGAAAATTTCTGAAAAAACATTAAATTCTTTATCAAAATCATCGGGCATCTTAGTTTATAGGGCGAATTTGTAAGATTCATCAATGAGCTACTTCTAATAGAAGCCATAAGACCTGCTTTACAGGCTACTTTAAAAAAAAAATCGTTAGTCCCTACCCAAAGTCAAATATCCAGGCTACTTCTAGAAGAAGCTGTAAGGCCAGCTTCAATTCAAATTTTTGGATAACTTCAAACTAACTTCTGGGTATTTAGGGGTGTCAATTTTGGGTTATGGTTCTGGTCAAACTTGAAACTGACCCGACGCTATTCGGATCAACCTGAACCCGACCTATTTTTGCATACGGGTTGATTTTTCGGACCTGAATTTGACCCGCTTAGGGTTCAACAGCGACAGAAATCACGCGTTTAAGGGACTTCGACGGCCGACAGATGTAGCGGCAATGGTAGGCATTGCGACGTCGCCACATTGGCATCACGGACAAAGCGACGGGCGACAAATGTGACAGTGGTAGTGACTCCTGGGCAGACGCGACGGCGCGACAGGCGATACGATGCGTGGCAACGACTCGTTGCACACAGGCAGGGTATACTGGCAGAGCGGGCAGAGTTGGCAGCTGGGTCAGTCTAGGTTCCCGGATCAACCCGAACCCGACCTGATTTTTGAAAGGGGTTGAAAACCCCAATCTGAACCCAACACCGTTCAAGTTCGGGTCAACCCAATCCCAAAATTTTCCAGTCGGTTTTGGGTCGGGTTTTCGGGTAGTGTCAAAAATATTGACACCCATATGGGTGTTCTAATAGAGGTAATCCCCAAACCATATTTTTTAAACCCAAACCAAATCAACCTACATCTAAACATTTCAATTTACTCAGGATTCCTAAGAGGAGGTAACTTATGGTTGCTAGACAAATTCCTTGGACGCTACGTTCAATGTTGGTAAATTGAAACCTACAATCATAGTTGTCAATAGCACAAAATAGCACACGACCGGCGTGGCGCGGTGCACCTACGACGCAATGTTCATGGCGCGGTGCAGGTGTTAAAAATAGCGCGCGCTATTTGCACCACATGTGCACCATGGCTCATAGCACAAGGCGCAAAATAGCGCGCCAAATTATGTTTAGTAATATTTAGTATACTTATGAATATTTTTTAAATTTATTTATTTTTATGTTAAAATTATATAATTTATACTTTTAAGATAGAAACTTTCGTTGGCTGCCTTAATTTCACGAAAAGACCTCTCTACTTCCGCCGAATCCATCTGGTTATCTCCGTCGAATCCAATCGTTGCTTTCATCATTCGCTCACGCCTTCACGCAGGATCTGTTCGCTGCTTTCGCCGTTCGCAGGATTTCGTGCCGCTTCTACCAAATACGTCCCGCAGACCCTGCACAGTTTATTTTTTCCGCCGAATCCTGTTCTTCTGCTTCCGCTAAATTTGTCCCTCAGAGGTATGATTCCCTCAGAGTCATTTGACCATTTCCTTGCATTTTAGGGGAATCGTAGACTGTCATCATATCTTTGGTGCTTTCAATTGTTCTTTTTATGTAATGCTGAAGGATTTTTTTTAAGGAATTTAATTAAAGATATGCAAGTTTTGTTGGGTTTTTTTGTTAGGTAAACTCAATTTCTTATAGCACTTTATGTTTTATCTTTTGCCTTTAGCCTCATACCTAATTTTATTCAAATCGATTTCCATGAATGAATTTCCTTAGATATAAAGATAATTGAGTTAAGATAGAAGTTTGTGGATGACATGTTGCTAACAATTTGGATATGAAGTATGAACAAATACATGAATGTCTATAAGTGATTAGTTTGTAACAGAAGAAACGCCTCATTGGAAGGATTTTTTATGTAGCTTGTAGGGTTATTTACTTATTTATGAGATAAACTCAATATTTTATTGAAAAGTTTGTTACAAAAATTTTTATTGAAATATGGAGTACTTGAATTTGTTTGCTTTTAGATGATCATAAAATGTCAGATTCAGTTTAATCTTTAAAAAAAGATCCAGCATTGAAATATGCTATTCTAACAAATGAATCTGACAACAATAGTGTGACATGCATTTTTTGTGGTAAAATAACAAAAGGAGGAATTACACGCCACAAACAACACCTTGTTGAGGGTTTTAGGAATGCAAGCCGTGCTCTAACTGTCCCGAGCACGTGAAGTCTAAAATTAGGGCATCCATGTTGAAAAAAAGGATTTAAAGGAATATTTTAATGACACATCAAATGTCAATCTTGCTGAAGAAGGAGAAGATTTTGATGTGATGGCAGATGATATTTTAGGTGCTGGACCATCCAAAATGTTATAGAAAAACAAATCAAACACATCAAGTCAAACTTCGACATCTACATCTATCTTCAAAACAACACGACCTAAAGGTCCGCTAGATACTTTCCTTACACCAAATCCTGAAGATGTAGTAAAGCATAGAAAGTGTTAGTTTAGTAAAGAAATGGATGCAACTAAAAAAGAAATGAGGGGAAGGGCTATTCAAGTGTTCAGTAGATGGATGTACGATGCTGGGATTCCATTTAATGCTGTGAAATATGATAGTTTCCCTGCTATGGTGGAGGCACTTGGACAGTTTGGACCTGATATGAAACCTCCTAGTTATCATGAGGTATGAGTTACTTGTTTAAAGAAAGTGGTTAGACGAGTTACTGATTTTTATATATCTTAACTTAAATTATAATGGCTTAACAGTAAAATTATTGATGGACAAATATCCTCACATTTATTGGACTCCTTTTGTTGCTCAATATTTGGATTTAATAATGGAGGATATTTTCAAAATTCAAAAGTTAAGATGATGCTTTGAAAAAGCAGTAGTAGTACACAATTTTATATATTCTAGGCCTCGCTTGCTTGAGTTAATGAGAAGATGCACAAATCAAAGAGCACTTGTCAAACTCGCAAAGACTCGTTTTGCAACAACTTTCTTAGCTTTACAACGTTTTCATCAACAGCAACTGAACTTGAAGAGATTGTTTATATGTGAGGAGTTTATCTTGGGTTCTTATGCGAAAGAGGCTAAAGTAAAACAACCTCAACATACAATCTTACAACAATCATTTTGGAACACTATAGTGTATGCCTTAAAAAATAGCTAGTCCTTTATTAAAGGTTTTTAGATTGGTTGATGGAGAGAAGAAACCCCCAATGACTTACATATATGAAGCAATGGATAGAGCAAAAGAGGCAATTGCTGCAAGCTTCAATAACAATGATAAGTATGATCAAAATTTTAAAATTATTGATAGAAGATGAGAAGTGCAATTACACCGACCTCTACATGTAGCGGGATATTTTTTAAATCCTGAATATTTTTTTAATAACCCTGATATTGCCAAGGATAAGGAAATAGCTGATGATCTTTACCAATGTATTGGAAGATTATCTCAAGATGTAGCTGAAGAAGATAAAATCAGTAATGAATTAAGTTTAGACATTAGAGGTGAAGGACTATTTAGTATTCCTCCAGTTGTAACTTGTAAGACAAAGAACTACTCGATCTCTAGGTATCATTATTTACAAAAAAATTAAGACTGATTTGCATGTATATAATATTAAAAAAAATCAGTTCTTACAGCTGATTAGTGGTTGGCATATGGATAAGGAGTTCCTAATTTACAAAGCTTTGTTATCAAAGTCCTAAGTCTAACATGTAATTCATCCGGATGCGAACGTAATTGGAGTATTTTTGAAAATGTAAGTGTTTTACAATGTATGTGTTGCTTTTTTATATATATTTATAATATAGTAATGTAAATAATATTTTATTTGTAGCTTCATAACAAACAAAGAAGCAACTTGGATCATGGTTGCTTAAAGGATTTAGTTTATGTGAAATATAATAGAGCACTGATTCAGATATTCAATCACCGTGATGTGATTGATCCTATTTCTTTGACTGAGATAGATGATGCAAATGAGTGGCTAACAAGAAAATTAGATGATGAGTCTGATGAAGAAAACATTATTGCTGGAGAGGAAGATTTAACTTGGATAAGTGTTACTAAGGCTACTGGTGTTTATGATCAAATCTATAATATTCGAGAAAGATCTAAAGAGAAAGAGAAGGAATCTTCAATTAGGCATGATGTTGCTATTGATAATGAGGATGAGGATGGTGTTGAAGAGGCTTATGAAGTAGGAGACAATGCCGATGAAGATATTTTAACATTTGCTGATGATGATGATTCCCAATAAGAGTAGATTAAATTCTTATTTGACCTTTAAAAAAAAGATTGTAATATTTGAATTATGAGATTTTGAGATGTTTCTTATTCGAACTTATATATGTTATGGTTGTCTTTCATTATTATAATAACTTATCTTTCATTTTTAATGATATTTCATATTCATGCTTATTATTTTATAATTTTTATTTAGTTTGCGCCATGTTCAAAAAGGCGCGCGCCACGCCGTGAGCTATTCGCCATGGCTCCAAAGGGACCTTTGCGCGTTGGTGCGCCGTTCGCCATTAACAGGTATGCCTACAATCAATGTTTAAAATTGCATATTCAGGTATTGAGGCATTTTTCATTCGTAAGGCGAGGCGTAAGCCTCAAGGCGTAAGCCTCAAAATCAAAAGATTGCGTAAACATAAAATGATAAATTTTTTATATACTAATGAGTGAATAATATAAAACATAAAAAAAAACATAAGATATGAAGTGAAATCAAAATATCTCAATAATAAGACAACATGAAATATAGTTCAACTCAAAATTCCATCTTTCCCAAATCCCAGTATTCTTTTCATTAACATATAATTCCAATTTCAAAAAATAAATAGCAATGACATATCACATAAGAACTCATAAGTCATCAGCACTGTCATCACTAAGGGGTTCTTCATTTGAATCATTATTATGATGAACTGCTCTCTCCCCTTCCTCCTCTCCTATAAAGTCCAATGTCGGGCATTTACTTCAAGATTTATGTAAGTTTTAATAGATATAGTGTGAGGCGAGGCGGGCCTCAACCAAGTTGAGGCGCAAGCCTCATAAAAAAACTCGAGGCGTAAGCATCGAGGCATTTTTTACATGAATTGCGCAAAGGCGGGCCTCATATTACGCAATTTTAAGACGGAACCATGAGATCTTGATCGGATTTATCTCCATTTTCCCCTACAACAACAACAAGCCTTTGTCCCACTACGTGGGGTTGGCTATATGAATCCTTTTTTCTTCATTGTTTTCTGTTAAAAATCAAATTTACATTAAAATCTAATAAATAAAGATCATTTTTAATATTTTCTAACCAAGTCTTTTTAGCTCTACCTCTAACTTTCTTAATATAAGTCATCTAATACCTCTACTTTCGTTACCTGGTCATCAGAACGCCGTCGTTTTATGTGATCTACAATTGAGACAAAACACCTAAAAATTATTCATCCTTAATTAAGAGTTTTCTTTTACGCATTAAGAGGGGTAATTAACTATGAGTGCTTACGCTCATGGAAGTAAAACCCTGATCTAATTAAATCCTAACACCAACCTCAAGGGAAATCTGGTTTAACTACAATCTGACTTAAGGCGAATGAAATCGAACATTATTCATGTTGACGCGTTATTTTTCTTGAGCTCACAAATTTATGATTTGTGGTGGTGCATGCAAGATATAATTTGAACATATATTGAAGAAAATAAGTGAGGAAATAAAAAGTCAGAGGGAGAAAGAGTTGACTTCTTATTGAAGATCAAAAGCATGAGAGGGTTAGGTGGGTGGTTGGGGAGGTGGCAATTATTCTTTAATCCAAGGACAAACATTTTACTTATCATCATCAAATCAACAATCCCATAATTCATTACAGGGCATAAAATAGAAAACAAGATAGCAACGAATGCCTAGATTGCTAATGAGGCTTGTTACAATTATTGAAGAATTGTAATCAAAATTAACAAAATATGGCCATCCCATGAAGTGGACTACTGAAAACGGCTTCGCGTGTCTTCATTCAATTATAATGCTCTTAAGGTAGGGGTGTCAATATTGGACATGACTCGAAAACCCGACTCGAACCCAACTAGAAAATTTCGGGTTAGGGTCCCCTTTGGAAGACAGGTCGAGTTCGAGTCAAGTAGCTAACCTGAAATTGACTCAGATATGACCTAATTTACCAGCATAGACCTGATTCGCCTCCTTCAACGACGGATGCCTGAAGGGTTGGATCTGAATTTGGAAGAAACGACATTGACGGGCCGACGGCAGGGACTCCCCTTCCTTTGATGACGCCTCGCTTCCTCCCATCACTTCCAGATGGCACAGCCACTGCGAAGCTAGTGTCTACTTCTCCCCTTCTCTTTGCAATCGTAAACTCATTGCTCTTTCTCTCGCGATTTGCTCGTTGGCTTTGGCGCTCGCTTTTCTCGCAGTTTGCTCGCATCGCGGCCTACATGGTCTGCTGGGACACGGATTGCTTTGGTTTTGACATCCTCGCTACTATTGATCTTGCGATCTCCGATGGGGTAGATGTCCTCTCTCTCTCTTCGCGGCGGTGCAACGCCATTCTTCCACCATTTTGTGACAATATCGCGATTGGTACCTTCACAGTGGTCGAGCGTGGTATCTTTGTCTCTTGCTCCGCAGGAAATAGTGGCCCGGGGTGGGGAAGCATCACCAATGCTATCCCATGGATAGCCATAGTTGGCGCTGGCACAATCAATCGAGATTTCTCGACTTACGTCACCCTTGATATGGGTGAATGGGCGATCGTTTTGCTGGTGTGTCTTTCTTCAGCGGTTCAAGTTGCATTTTTGCTTGTGTATGGTCAGTTCAACCTGGCAACCTGGTGAATCAAATTTGGGTTACATTTTTTAACTCGTTTGCAAAAACGGGCCGAATCAAGCAGTACCAAATCAATATCAAGTTCGACCCGTAACCCAATTTTGACACCCTTACTCGAAGGAACTTTTAGTGACCCATCCTATTTAACTCCAAATGATGTTTTTGAACATATATTGAGTTTTGATGTTGATTTTTTGCCTGGTTAACATTCAAGAACTTGATCTAAACTACTATAAGGGGCTCCAAGTTGAACCTGGATAGATTTTGGCTCCTTTTGTGGGACCCTAGAAACATTAATTTATTATGTGAGAAGAGGAATTTAGGAAGGGATTAATTAGGAAAGATTTCCTAATTGAAATTCAAATTGGAGAGAAATATATTAGTAAAGCGGGGCTGATTTAGGAAGGAAGTAGGAGAAGCATATTTAAGGCGAAGTTTAGGGTTTATTTATTTTATGCATAATTTGAATGCAGAGTTGCTATAGTTTTCTTTTTGTGAGTGCTTCCTAGTGGCGTCCAGGTGGTTTGGGAGAGCCAAACTACCTCTCGAATTGTAGATCACCTGTATCTTGCTTTCTTATTGAAGTTATAATAAAAAATCAATCATCCATATTCATATTTTTGTAGTATTTCCATCATGTGTTTGCTTTTTTTTTTTGTCTCCAAGGCATATCAAATAAGTATCAGAGCACTGTCCTAGATTGAAATCTTAGTTCTCCTTGCTGATTTTTGCTGTGTATCTCTTCCTAGTTTGTTGATTTTTTGTAGTTTGAAGGCATTAGTTGTTTTTTTAATGGATTTTTGTAGTTTGGAACCTAGATCTGTAAATGACAGCAAAGAAGGTGGAGTCGTTGGAAGGCAAGATGGAGCAATTCAAAACCGGCATGGAGGAGAAGTTATCTACCATGGAAGAAAGGTTTTCATCTATGGAAAATCATATGGAAAATCGATTTGGAGGGTTGGAGGAGATGTTAAGAAGGCTATCAGAGATGCAAGCAAATACTCCACTGGTGGTTCTAATGGCTAACCCCAATCCGAAATCGATCGGGATTCCCTTAACCACAACTATGGGAAAGGAGTCGAATGGGACGAGTTCAACGAGGAGAGTTTTTTTCACTAAGAACAACATCTTAGGGCTTCGATAAGGGGTGGAATAGGATCTTCAGATCGATGGATAGCATGATGGGAATTTTGTGGCGGAAGTGGTGGGGTGACCGACCATTATGGTGGACGAATGGAATATAAGTAGGATTCCCAACCTTGATACACTGGTTGGGGGGGGGGTAGGCAATAGTGGGAGTGGAAGTTGAAAATACCGATTTTTGAATGGAAGATGCTCAAGGATGGGTATATCAGGTGGAACGTTACTTTATTATCAATGGGCTAATGGAAAGAGAAAAGCTTATGGCGGGTGGGCTATGTTTGGAGGGCAAAACTTTAGCTTGGTTTCAGTGTAGGGAGATGAGGTACTTCATTCTTGTGGAAAATTTAGAGGGATTGTTGGAACATTTTCGAGCCATCCTGATAGGAAACCTCCATGAGCAATTTATATCTTGACCTAAGAGGGGACAATCATGGAGTACCAAAAGAAATTTGAGTTGTAATCAGGTAGGCTGAGGGGAATTTCTGAGAAAGGTTTGGAGGGGAATTTCATGAAGGGTTTGATGGAAGACATATGACCAGAACTTGGGGTGTTGAGGCCAAGAAGAAGCATCAGAGGGAAAAGGCCAGCCAAAGCAACCCCATGTGAGTCACTTACAAGAATAGCTCCACGACCCTGGCACTGAGGACCTAAACGGTGTCCTTTCAAAGGGAAGAGCCAAATAGTACTGGGGTTTTCCTGGTAAGAAATTTCAAGCGCCTCACATAAGCAAAGGTACATGATAGGAGGGAAAATGGGTTATGTCACAGATGCAACGAGAAATTTGCATCAGGACAGAGATGCAAAAAATATACCTTACAGGTTCTCTTGGTGTGTGATGAGAGGATGAGGCAGATGCAGCGAGGGAGGAAGAAGAACCTGTACACTTGGAGTTGGCTGAAGTTTCATTGAAATCTGTTGTGGGATTCACCCTGAATCACACTATGAAGATGAGGGGATAGATAGGAGGGGAGGCGGTGGCAATCCTGGTGGAAAGTGGGACTACCCACAATTTCAAATCAAACCAGGTGATAAACAAATTGGGGTTGAAACTGGTAGACTTGAGATGCTTTGGAGTGATGATGAGCATAGGAATGGCGGAGAAGAGCATAGGGATGTCAGGGTTTGGTGGTAGAGCTATAGGAGATTCACATCAAGGAGGATTTCTCTCATTGGAGTTGGGAAGTACTAATTTGATTCTTGGAATAAAATGACTACAAACCTTGGGGGAAACCAAGGTAAACTGGAAGGCATTATCTATGGAGATCCAGGTGGTGTGAAGAAATATGATAATAAGGTAGACCACAACTTATCCAAAGCTATGGTTTCTTTGAAAAACCAAGTTCGTGCCCTACAAGGGGGAGGGGGATTCTTAGTGGAGCTTAAGAGTTTGGAGAGGATAAATAGAGGATGTAGAAGACATTCCAGACATGGTCCAACTACTACAATAGCTTAGGGAGGTATTATAACTTCCTTAGGGATTGCCACCCTTTCGGGAGCACGAGTTCTCTATCGTTCTAAAGGAATAAGTTTCTCCCGTTAGTGTCTTGCCATATCGCTACCCTCATGTTCAAAAGGATGAGATTGAGAGATTGATTAGGGAGAAGCTTAAAATGCCGTTTTTTGAAGGGAAGATGCTCTAGGATGGGTATATCAGGTGGAGTGTTACTTTATTATTAATGGGCTTATGGAAAGGGAAAAGCTCATGGTAGGTGGGCTATGTTTGGAGGGCAAAACTTTAGCTTGGTTTCAGTAGAGGGAGATGAGGTACGCACTCCATTCATGGGGAAAATTTAGAGGGATTGTTGCAACATTTTTGAGCCATCAGGGAAGGAAACCTCCATGAGCAATTTTATGCCTTAACCTAGGAGGGGACAGTCATGGAATACCAGAAAAAATTTGAGCTGCGATTAGGTAGGCTGAGGGGAATTTCTAAGGAAGGTTTCGAGGGGAATTTTATGAAGGGTTTGAAGGAAGACATATCACCACAACTTAGAGTGTTGAGGCCAGCAGAAACATCAGAGAAAAATCAAAGGGAAAAGTCCAGTAGAAGCAACCCCTTGGAAGGCACTTACAAGAATACCTCCATGACCCTGGCACCGTGGACCCAGATGGCACCTTTTCAGAGGGAAGAGCCAAGGAGCACTGGGGTTCGCCTGGGAAGCATTTTCAAGCGACTTGCATAAGCAAAGGTACATGATAGGAGGGAAAAGGGGTTATGTTACAGATGCGACGAGAAATTTGCTTCAGGATATAGATGCAAAAATTGTACCTTACAGGTTCTCTTGGTGTGTGATGAGAAGGTGGACGAGGCAGAGGCAGCGTGGGAGGAAGAACTAGTACATTTGGAGGTAGCTGAAGTTTCATTGAACTCTGTATTGGGATTTACCTTGAATCACACTATGAAGCTAAGGGGACATATAGGAGGAGAGACGGTGGCAATCCTGATGGACAGTGGGGCTACCCACAATTTCATATTGAACTAGGTGATAGACAAACCGAGGTTGAAACTGGTGGACTTAGTATGTTTTGGAGTGATGATGGGCACAGGAAAGGTGGAGAAGAGTAGAGGGATATGTCAGGGTTTGTAGAGTTGTAGGAGATTCACATCAGTGAGGATTTCTCCTATTGGAGTTTGGGAGTATTGATTTGATTCTAGGAATGAAATAGCTACAAACCATGGGGGAAACCAAGGTAAACGTGAAGGCATTATCTATGGAGATGCAGGTAGAATGGAGAAATATGGTAATTAAGGTAGTCTACAGCTTATCCAAAGCTATAGTTTCTTTGAAATACCTAGTTCTTGCCCTACAAGTGGAAGGAGGGTATTTTTGGTGGAGCTCCAGAGTTTGGAGGGGGACAAATAGAGGGTTTAGAAGACATTCCATACACAGTTCAGCTACTACTTCAGTAGTTTAGGGAGGTATTCCAACTTTCTTAGGGATTGCCACCCTTTTGGGAGCATGAGTTCTCTATCGTTCTAATGGAATAAGTTTCTCCCATTAGTTTTCGGCCATACCACTACCCTTAGGTTTAAAAGGATAAGATTGAGAGGCTGATTAAGTAGATGCTTGAAATAGAATTATCAAGTCCAGTGTAACCTCTTTCTCTAGTCCTGCATTATTGGTGAAAAAGAAGGATGGAAGGGGAGGTTCTGTGTAGACTACCATGCCCCAAACAAATAAATTGTACAAGACAAGTTTCTTATACTCGTCATTAATGAGCTGTTAGATGAGTTGCATGGATCTATAATATTCTCCAAAATCGACTTGAAACTTCGATACCATCAGATCAAAATGCGACCAGATGACACCACAAGACAGCTTTTTGGATGCACGAAGGACACTATGAGTTATTGATGATGCCTTTTGGCCTCACTAACGCACTGGCCATCTTTCAGTCTCTAATGAATAACGTATTCTAGCCCTATTTGCAAAGGTTTGTGCTGGTATTTTTTGACGATATATTGGTATATAGCAGGTCTGAGGATGAGCAATGGGAGCATTTGAGATTTGTGTTGTCCACCTTAAAAGAGCACTCTTTGTTTGACAATTAGAAGAAGTGCTCTTTCGCCCAACCCATAGTGGAGTATTTAAGGCATGTGGTATCTCAGGAGAGAGTTACGGCTGACTAGAATAAGATTATGGCCATGCTTAGATTGCTTGTACCCAAGACTTCAAAGGAGTTGAGAGGATTCTTAGGATTCACAGTCTACTATCAAAAATTTGTAAAAGGATACGGATCCATAGCAGGGTCGTTGATGGAACAGCTCAAGAAAGACAACTTCAAGTGGGGAGAGTTGGCCACCGAGGCTTTTTAGGAGTTGAAGAAGGCTATGACCAGTCGGTATTAGCTCTTCTAGATTTCAGCCAATCCTTTTTAGTTGATACAGATGCCTCAAGTTTTAGGTTGGTAGTGGTACTCATGCAGAACCAGAGACTAATGACCTATTTCAGTTTGGTGTTGACGTTCAAGGCAAGGCTTAAGGCAGTCTATGAGAGGGAGCTGATGGCAATCGTGTTGACCATTCAGAAATGATAGCCTTATTTATTGGGAAGGCATTTCATCGTTAGAACAGACCAGAGGAGTTCAAAGTACTTGTTGGAGTAAAGAATGGTCACTAAGGAGCATCAAAGGTGGCTTTCCAAGCTATTAGGTTATGACTTCGAGATTTAGTACCGACCTGGAGTTGGAAACAAAGCAGCAGATGGTTTATCCAGGTGCATGGGGGAACCACAGATGAGGGCATTGCTTTTTCCCTTGTTGTTGATTGGGAAGCACTAAAGGGAGAGAGCAAACATGATATAGAGTTGAGTAAAATTAGGGAGGTGTTGGTAGAAAATAAAGACAACCAACCGTGATATTTAGTGGTGGGACAGAAATTGCTCATTATGGGTGGTTTATGCTTCCAAAGGCCTATTCTTGCATTCACTATTTGCTTCAGGAGTTTCATGGGTTGACCATTGGAGGGCATTCAGGGGCTAAGAAGATATTTCGCTGGCTCTTTTCAGAACTGTATTGGGAGGGTATGTAGAGGGATGTCATGAAAATGGTGGCTAGCTGTGATATATACTTGAGGCACAAGCCCTCTCTAGGAGAACTCGTGCTACTAGCTCTGCCAAAGAAAGTGTGTGAGGAGTCATTATGGACTTCATTGAAGGGATACAAAAGTTCGAAGGATACACTATGATACTGGTGGTAGTAGATTGATTAAGTATGCACATTTTATTTATCTTCGCCATCCCGACACAGTAGTAACAATAGCCACGATTATCATTAGGGAGGTAGTGAGACTACATGGAATCCCGTAATCGATTGTATCGGATCAAGGCAATATTTTTTGAGCTAGTTCTGGAAGAAATTGTTCAAAATGTAGGGGAACGTTTTGAAAAGGAGCACTACTTATCATCCTTAGACAGACGGATAGAAAAAGGTGGTCAATCGTAGTGTGGAAGACTTATCTATGGTGCTTTATATCAAATACACTAAAGTTCTGGGTAAAATGGTTGGCTTGGGCAGAATATTGGTATAACACTTCCTATCATTCGACAGTTTAAACTACACCGTTCAAACTGTTATACAGAAGAGATCTGCCTCACTTAAAATATTATGGACAAGACAACATACTGGTGGCTTCAGTAGAGCAGTAGTTGGAGGACAAAGGCATGATAATTGGGGAGATGAAGGGGCATTTGTTAAGAGCTCAATAAATTATGAAGAGGAAGGAAAATGCTTATAGGAGAGACATTCAGTTTGAGGTGGAGGACAAGGTTTACTTGAAGCTTCATCCCTACAAACATAAAATCTTGGCAAGGAGATGGAATGATTAGTTATTGCCCCGATATTTTGGTCCATACGAGAAAGTGGAGTGCATCGGGGCCGTGGCATATCGCCTACAGTTACCGCCATCATCAGCCATCCATCTTGTGTTTCATGTGTCCCAGTTGCGATGGGTGATAGAAGAGCACACTCCATCTTCTTCACTTTTCCCCGACCTTCATGGATAACATGGAGGTGTTATTGGAACCATTGGAGGTCAAAGGAGTGTGACAAGGAGTTACAAAAAGTAAGGAAGTGTTGATCAGGTAGAAGGATCTACTGGAGCACGAGACCATGTGGGAGTCCTACTTGATTATTTAGCAACAGTTCCTTTCATTCCATCTTGAGAACAACGTGGTACTTTTTTTTTTTTTGGGGGGGGGGAGTATTGATACATCAATAGTCCTTGGGGGGTAGACCAGGGAAGAGCTGGACTGGCCGGGCTAGCAAACCCTGAACCAGGGAGGGACGAACCTGAATAGATTTCGGCTCCTATGGGACACCTAGTAAAACATTCATTCATTATGTGAGAAAAGGAATTAAGGAAGGGATTAATTGGGAAGGATGTCCTAATTAAAATTCAAATTGGAGAAGGAAATATATTAGGAAAGGGGGGTTGATTTATGAGGGAAGTAGGAGAAGCTTACTTAAAGCTAAGTTTAGTGTTTACTTTGTGATGTAGAACGGTTAGGACGGTTTTGTTAGAGAGAGGGTCCTTTGCAGGAATTTTCAGGGCAGCAGCAGTTTGAAGCTTCAAGTTGATGAGAATCCAAAAACCACTGCAGGAATTTTCCGGCAGTAGCTTTGGAGATCTTCTTGGACAGCAGTTACGTGCTCCGGATCTTCTAAACAGCAGGTTTTAGGTGCTTGGTACACAACAGCAACCAAGAGGAGTTTGGACAGCACTGGATCGAATTTTGGGGCTGACCAGCTAGTGTAGAACTGCAGATTTCTGCTGGACAGCAATTTACCAATTTCCAGAAGTCTGGACAGCAAATTGGAGGTCTTGGGAAGATCCTGGACAGCTGTTTGAAGCCTTCCCGATGGTGATACGGTAAAGGAATTCTTACTGGAGTTGATGGGCAGCAAGCTGTCCTTCTTTGGACAGCAACAGGAAGGTTTATAGGTTCAAAACTGTGGAGTTTCCTTTGCTGGAATCTCAAAACAGCCAAGGAGAACACTCAGGAATATGAAGAAACAGGTTTGGAAGCAAGGTTACGGGCCAGGAGGGGGAGAATAAGAGATTAAATCTTACCTAATTGATTTCCTAATTAAGGTAAGAAATAAAAGGAAAGGGGGAGGGAGAGGGGCCGGTCCAAAGGGGGATGGAAGGATAGGATTTAATTGAATTAAATTAGAGGCGGGCCCAATCAATCAATTAGCTATTTGATTAAATCTGAAAATTGATTTCAGATTTTAAAGATTAGGAAAGTTTCCAAATTTAAGAACAAGTCATTTGGAAAGAATTCAAAATTCAAATGTCATGAAATTTGGATTGAAAGGGGCTTAATTTGGGGAGTTAATAAGGGAGTAATAATGGCTAGAATTAATGAGAGAGAGGGATTTAATGAGGTTAATTAAGACTTCTTAATTTGGTTTAAAAGATTAGGGAAGAAAATAATTCACTCCAATTTAAGTTTCAAATTCAAATGGATGTAAATTAAGAACTTTCCTAAAATAGAATCACTAATTTAGGAAAGAATTTGAATTTTGAATTTGAATAATTTCAAATTCAAATCATTCCCTAAATTAACCCAACCAAATTAGGAAATCCCAAAGAGGGTGGGAGGAAAGGTGAGGCCGGCGGCTAGGGAGCCATGGCCGGCGGTTGGAGGATCTTCGGGTGAGGTGGCCGGCGGCTTATGGTAGAGATGGAGACGACGATGGTGGACGGAGGTAGAGGAAGAAGATAAACGACTAGAAAAAATAAGAGGGAACAAATAAAAAAAAAAGAGACAAAAAAAAATTAAAGATACAACCGCTAGCCCGGACACATCCTGCGGCTGACGGGTACTACGTCGCCCTTCTCCAAGGGACTTCACGCCACGAGCCCGGACCCATCCTACGGCTGGTGGAAACTCCGTCTCTCTCCCATAGGGATTTCACTCTCGTCCTCTCTCAAGAAAAACAAGTGCTAACACACAAATTTTATTAGAATTCCATCATCCAAATACAAGAGAAGGGGCCTCTATATATAGGCCTCAAGAGAAATTAAAAGACACATTTGCCCCTTGGGCTTACATAAGAAAAGAGGGTAAAAAAGGGAAATTGCAAAACTAAATTAAAATACACTTAATAAACGAAAATAAAACAAAATGATCTCGGTCGTCGATCTTCAGCTCCTCCTCGGATTGGCATGGACGGTTGGATGTCCGCATCACTTTGTTTTATGCATAATTTGATTGGAGAGTTGCTATAGTTTTCTTTTCGTGAGTGCTTCCTAGCGGTGTCTAGGTTGTTCTGGAGAGCCAATCTACCTCTCGAATTTTAGATCACCTGTATCTTGCTTTCTTATTGAAGTTATAATAAAAAATCAGCCACCTATATTCTTATTTCTACAGTTTTTCCATTGTGTGTTTGATGTTTTTGTCTTTAAGACGTATCATCTTCATTGAATTTTGATGTTGATTTTGGTCTTGATGATCTTGGTTAATCTAAACTTCTTAAAACTGAACAGAAGAATCAACTATTCTCCAGGTGATGGTGTTTTTGATAGATCAACTTTCTGTGAGGTTGTCACAACTTAAACTTGGAGCACTGTGATGAGAACATATGGTCGGACTTAGTTTAAATGCTATCTATATACATTAAGAACTTTCAAAGTAATTTCTAATAAAACTTTCTAACAGCTCTTCTTCAAAGACATCTAATATACTCACTAATTCATAAAATCTTATTAATCTCAAAATTATAATAAGATACGCTAGTATTCTTACAGCATCTGCAAAAAATTGAAGTACCTATCACATGTTGTGGCATGCTTGTTGTAAACAAATTCTCGTCTATGACTTATTCATCTAGACTCTTTCCTAAAAATATTTATTTACTAGCATGAGTGAGTTATAAAATATAAATTAGTGAGTATATTACAATTCTAAATTATAATAACTTAAATGAATAGAGAAACAACACATACGCCTGTTATGATAAGTGAATCCATATGAAATCATAGAACATGTGCATCTCATTCAGGAGTGATAATGGAAAAAGAAATAATAACTTATATTGGATATTAATAGCATGTGTAAGAAAATGGACATTTCTTATCTTTATCTTATTTTAAATCCAACCGTCACAAGTGTACCATTTAAGATGCTTTAATATTAATTTCATTTTCAAAAACTATACTAACATTGAATTGCAGAAAGACATTTAGCTCTCTACATGTGGGTACAAAATACCCCCAATTAGTACAAGGGGTGAATTTTATCTTTTAACACACATGCAAGTTGCTCTTATATAGTTTTCATTTGTGTTCTCCTCAGATGTCTATTTATAAGAAAACAGTGTTGTTAATATAAACAGGTGGAACAAACTATGTGGCATATAACATTTGTTTCAACATGAGGCAACAATTACAATGATAAATCATCATATAGGATTTTGCAATAACAATTAAACGAACATGTATCAATAACATATCATTTGATGCATTTGGTTTAGAAGAAAAAAAATCATCACAATAAAATAGAAATATGATCACAATCTCGATTTTTAGGAGCAGCAACTCATCTACTTATCCTGAATCAACTCCTTAATTCAATACCCATAAGTAATGCAGATGATCATATGTAAATCATTTATATTAGTTAACTTGCTTGCATTCATCATTAATCATATATAATATATGTATTTTAACCAACTCTTAATCTCTTATAATTCTTTTCAAATCATTAATTTCCTATATTTTCAATTTCTAATAATTATCATGAACTTATTTGTTGAATTTCAGATCTTCCTTTAAATCACTTAAATAAAATTGAATTTTTAAATTTTCTAATTAATTTTACATATCTTGAATACTTTTCTCCTTTTTTTTTTTTAATTTTTCTTATTCTTCTCTTGATTTACTCTCTTTTATGGCAAAACCCTAACAAAATTTATTTGGAAATTAAAAATTAACTTCTAGAGTTTCTTGATCTGAAGAAATAAACATTCAGGTTTACTTTTCCTTGAGAGAAAAATGAATGTTGAACTTCCACCTTCTTGAATCTACTCACATTCGTTGCATGTGCTTTCTTGGTCTGTCCCTTTGTGTGATTTAAGCCTCTTTTTGGTGCCAGTAGACTCTAAGAGTGCTTCTCAAGGCATGCCAAGTACCACTAACGTGAAGGCCGACGTTGAAGATTATATGGATATTGATCACTTAGGAGCTGATCATATGGACAGGAAAGCTGATGTTAAGGCCGATGAAGAGAAGCCGGCACAACCAACGTTGGTTAAGGCATCTGATACAAATAAGCTAACAAAGAAGCGCATCACACCTACAGCCATCAGCTAGGAGTCGTGTTAGTGTCATGCGCATTGGTAATGCATACTCTGCAACTTACAGTAATTTGATGTTTTTAAGCTTCATTGCCGCAATTAAATCTTTATTCTAATGTAGTAGAGTTGACTTCTTGCCAATTAAATGCAATCTTCGTATGATTATCAATCAGGTAGATGTGCTAAAGTGCTTACAAATGCACCAATAATTATTGAAGAAGAAAAATCCTTGCTTTTGCATTTGAAAGCTGGTTTTTGGGAATGTTATGCAGTGGCAGTCCAGATTTATATGCCGAAGACTGGGGGAAGCCAAGTGCTGATGGAGAGGTTTTTATTCGCATCCTAATATTAAAACCAAACCATGTCTTTGTGAAGATACTCTTATTGAGATTGAGTGATCTTCTTACTAAGGGTGGTGTGCTTCTTGCTTAGTCCCATAAAGATAATGATATTATTCCTTCTTGTTGTAACGAAGATCCAAACTTTGTGCATTCTCATGCATGTTTGATAGCTGCAAGTTGCTGTCCTGCAATGAAGTCTAATAATATTATCAATATCTGTCATTCCAAACTTACCAGTTGCAGTTGTTTTACCTGCTCCACCGACTATCATGCGCTTTATGTTACTTTATTTATTTATTTTTTTGGGAAAATTTGGGGCAAAGCCCGTATATTAATCAAAAGAGAAATACAGGTAAAACAAAACTCAGCTCAAAAATAGGACAAAATACAATTGAAGGAGAGCTGAAAAAAAAAAGAGAACAGAAAAAAAAAAAAAAAAAAACCAAAATTGTCTCATATAGGGCTCAGGATCAACTCAAACTGGCAAGGAATCATAGATTCGGAGGGTCAGCAGCACATTGCCTGAAACGGACAAATATAATACCCTGGTTGCCATTCAATGGACCACACGAACAATCCAGGTGGGTGCAGACTGCTAGGCCAAAACCTGGAGCAAGGGCCGGTGGAGAGACGAAGGCCATCCAGGGGATGGGAAGCAGATAGCCAGTTGACAACATCATTGCCCAGAGACAGCAGAAATCCCAGCTAGTTAGACATATTGACGAGAGAAGCAGACCGGGAAAGTATCATTTATTTTTGAAATTATTTTGAGATATCCAGCGCTTCTAGCACACAACTTTTTAATGGTCCCTTGGAGGAATCGTTCCGGATGAATCCGAACCATTATAAAGTCTCCAACCTTAAATTCTTTGAATATTCTCTTGAGATCCGTATTAAGTTTATAATTAGCATTGCTTTGTTCAAATTTTTTATGAATTTCTTTGTTTAATTTCTGAAGATGAGATGCAAATGCAGGAGTAGACTCAGATGCTCTAAACAGAGGACACATAGGGATCAGATTTATAGGTTGTCTAAGTTGATACCTACACATAATTTCAGCGGGGCTTAGACCTGTGGTTCCATTAACAGAGTTGTTATAGGTAAATTCAGCTATAGCAGTTTGGTATCCCATTCTCAAATATTCTCCTATTGATGACTTTAGTTTATCCGTCCGTTTGAGGATGGAAAGCAGCTGAGAATTGAAGTTTGGTGCCCATCTTAGACCATAAAGCCTTCCAAAAATAGCTAGTGAAATTGACATCACGATCATGCACTATGGGTTTGGGCAACCCATGTAGTCTGCCAACCTCCTCAAAATAAATCTTTGCAACTCGAGAACCATCAAAAGTCTTGGAACAATGAAGGAAATGGGTCATTTTAGAAAACCGATTGACTACCATGCAAATGGAATCATGTTTCCTAAAAGTCTTTTGTAGTCCAAGGATAAAATCCATACTTATGTCCTGCCAGGGGCAATTAGGTACAGGGAGAGGAGAGTCATGTGCTATTCTTACGTTATTTAGCAAGTTCACACGCGTGACATCTCCTAACCAACTTACTAACATCTCTTTTAAGGCTCAGCTAGAAAAAAAGATGTTCCACTGAAGCAATGGTTTTGGATTGACCAAAGTGTCCAGCTAAACCTCCGACGTATAATTCCCAAATGAGAAATTCCCGTAGATATGTGTTGGGATGCAAAGTTTTTAATCATGGATTATATGTTCACTTCCAATAATTAGTAGTAAATAAGTATACTTAAAGTCAGGACAATCTTTATAATATTCTTTAATGTCTTCAAATCCAATTACTTCAGCTCTCATTTCACGAGAAAGCATCATACGATGACTTAATGCATCAGTTGCTTTATTCTTGGATCCTATTTTGTGTCTAATGGTATAAGTGCACTCTTGTAGGAATTTAACCCAATAGCCATGTTAGGCATTGAGTTTCTTTTGAGAGTTGATGTACACAAAGCCTCATGATCAGAGAATATAACAAACTCTTGCAGGAGCAGGTAGTGTCTACAATACCTAAGAAAATAAATGATGATATAGAATTCTTTGTCATAGGTGGAGTATCGCTGTCTAATGTCATTCAGATTTTTGCTAAAGTAAGCAACATGGTGTCCTTCTTGAGATATGACTCCACCAATACTAATGCCTGAAGCATTGCAAGTTACTTCAAAAACTTTAGAAAAGTCGGGTAATCACATAATCGGTGCTTCCACCATTCTTTTCTTGATCTCTTCGAAGGCTTTAGTGCCAGAAATGGTCTATTGAAATTCTTCCTTTTTAAGGCAATCCATTATAGGGGCTAGGATAGTGCTAAATTTTCTATTAAATCTCCATTAGAATGTGGCTAATTCATGAAAACTCTGAATGTTTCTGATATTTTTTCGGTTCAAGCCACTCATTAATTGATTGCACTTTGTCAGGGTCACAGATATGCCTTGGGAGGATATGATAAATCTGAGAAAAGTTACATTATTTGTGAGGAACTTGCACTTCTTAGGATCAGCATACAGTTGTTCTTTCATCAAAATCTTACATATTTGACTTAAATGAGTTAAGTATTATTCCACCGATTTACTATACATCAATATATCGTCAAATTAAACAACCACAAATTTTCCTAAGAAAGGTTGGAGGATCTGAGTGATAATTCTCATGAAAGTTCCTGGGGCGTTACTAAGACGAAACGACATAACCATCCACTCGTATAAGCCATCCTTAGTTTTAACGCCGTTTTCCATTCGTCGCCAGGGCATATTCTAATTTGGTGATAACCACTCTTGAAATCAATCTTTGAAAAGAGGGTTGATCCAGTCATCATATCCAACATGTCCTCTAAAAGGGGAATGGGGAAACAATATTTCATTGTGATTTTGTTGATAGTGTGACTATCAACACACATTCTCCAAGAGCCATCTTCCTTGGCAGTTAATAGCGTAGGAACAACATATGGGCTTAGGCTCTCTTTGATGAACCCCTTTTGGAGCAAGTCATCGACTTGTTCTTTTAGTTTGGCATATTCTCTCGGATTCATACGGTAATGGGGGAGATTAGGTAAGGAGGTTAAGGGGACTAAGTAGATGGCATGTTGAATATCCCGCAAAAGGGAAAGTTGGTTTAGAAGATCCATAGGGAAGACATCAAAAAAGTTGTCAAGGAGTGGTTTGACTTCTTTTGGGATAGACTCTTCTATATCATCGATAACTTCTCCTTGATTCAATTCAGCATCTAAGTCCTTCGTAGTTAACAAGTTTAAGCCTTTGTTGGGTTTTATAGGAGGGGGTTTAAGTTCTTCCTTCACAGGCATGGGTTGGGAGGGAAACAACTTAATCTTCTTCCCATCGTTCTCAAACATGCAAGTGTTGGATCTCCCATAAATATGTACATCGTTATTGAATAACCAAGGGTGACCCATGATAATTTGACCAACATCCATGGCCAGAACAACACACCAAATCTTCTCTTTATATCCTACAAACTCAATGGGGATTAGGCTTCTATCTTTCACTTCTAAAGCAGTTGAATTTATTCAAGAAACCTTATAAGGGTTAGGATGGGGAGTTGTTTTAAAGTTAAGTTTGGAAATCATGGTGGAAGCGACAACATTGACACAACTTCCACTTTCAATGATCACTTTGCAGTTTTTGTCACCGATTTTGGTGAAAGATGGAATTCCTACACCAGTCATCACTTTGCTTGGGTTGGGATAAAGCACACCTAATAATGTGGAGCTCAGTGGGGTGTAACTTCTGTAAGCAGTTATTCACAGCAGTGTCTTCTTCATAGAAGAAGTCTTCTTCATCGTCGATGTGATGAATCAACTCAGCTTCAGGTTCATCCTCGTTGTCAACAACTTCTTCAATTATAGTGACCTTATATAGGCTGGAACATTGCGAGGCAATATATTCGTACCCATGGCACTTAAAGCACTTGGTTCCAGAATTAGTTTTAGGATTATCACGCTTATGAGTCTTTCCTTTAAAGTCAAGGCGAGGTTGGGATTGGCCAGTAGTGGATTGGACAATCGTAGGACTAGTAGGTCTATTTTGAGGTTGACTGGAAGAAGCTCTAAATCGGGATGGGAAATTGTACTACCCTGAGTGGGTTGGCTAATTGTATGACCTTGAGTTAACTTATTCCACCTATCTAAGAGTTTAGGGTAGTAGGAAGGGGGAGATACTTTTGCTTAAGCTCTTGCTTCATAACTCTCCAATCAGTAATGGGAAATTCTCCTCGAGCCTCGCATATGTTTTTCAAGTTAGTCCAATATTGATTAGCTCATCCAATAAGTTTCATTTTGGCGAATCTAACCTTTCTTGCTTTCGAAATGTTGTACCATTTGGAATAACTATCCATCCCTTTAAGCCAATCCAAAAAAATTAGTGGGTCAACAGTGTTGTCATAGGAGGGAGCATCAATCCTAATGTTATTAAGCAGTTGTGCATCATTATCTCTCCAATTGGGATCATGTCCTACTGGTTCTCGATGGGGTCTAGGGAAGTTATGACGGTAGACATCTCAAGATGGTCCATCTTCAGCCCTAGTTTCATCAATGTAAGGGATATGGGGCCTTGAAAGAGTGTACATCGTAGGGTTTCCTAGTCTCTAAATATTATCTAGGCATTCTCCAGCTTGGCGGTGAAATTCAACTAGGTCTCCTTGGGTATCCCTAATTTGCTGAGTTACGGTTCCTAACTGACCTATGATGAAGTCTAAGGTACGCTGAATTTGTTATGGATCCATTGAATCGAATTGGGGCCTAAGAAGACACAATAGAAAGTAAATATGCAGTATGGAAGTGTGGATGCAATCTAAGATAGTTATAAATGATAAATGGGGATCCTAGAATGCAACTACAGCACAACCATGCTCTGATACCGAGATGATGTGAAACAAAGTAGGAATTGCTTTAAAAATTTATTAAAACTTGATTTAAGCATAGTAACAATAAACCAATGTTTCACCAGATGGGGTTTTAGGAATCTCAAGATTATTATGGCAATCAGTTACACAGTATAATAATAAGAACTTAAAATAACTTCAATCAAAAACATAAACGCAAACGCTGTAAACTTTAAATCCACAACTTAATAGTTAGAAAAGTCAACTTGAGTTTCCCTCAGTCACGCTCTTTGAAAGGTCTTAGCGGAAAGAGATTCTCAACAATACTACCTATGTCACCTAAAAAGATAGGATACCAAGTATTTTGATCCACGAAAAGTTAGTCGGAGGGGGAGATGCAGGTGGATGTCCGATGATTCGCTAATGTCCCAAGGGTAGATGTTTTTCGATCGAAGGTGCCAAGGTGAATAGGATGTGATTGATGTAATGTTCGACAGAGTCGTCAACTTCCAAATTGAGGTCGAAGAAAGGGGATGAAAGAATATCCACTAAATCTTACGGGTCGTAGACGAATCCGTGGTCAAGCTAGGGATCGACCATGCACTAGTAAGAAAGTTGGGAAGGGATGAATGTCTTCTTCTTCTCTTGGGAGATAATTCATGAAAGAAGAAAATCCAAGAGGGTGAAAGAGGGAGGGAGCGACAACCAAGGGAGGAGAGGGGTTTGTGAAGTTATGGTTAGTGTTTGGAATATGTCAAGGAAAATAAAATCTTAATTTAATTTCAGATTTAGTTGAAAGAGAAAAGGGGTTTAAATTTTGAAATTTGAATTTCAAATTCAAATTAGGGATAAGAAAGTAGAACGAAAGGAGAGAGGGTAGAAAGAAAGGAGAGAAGGTAAGGGGGGCAGATGACGTATATGGGGAAAGAGAGGCTAAGGGAGAGAATTTAAAGCTTTCTAATTCATTAATCCAATTTAGGAAAAGGTTAATGAAATCAACTCTAATTTAAAATTAAATTATACTTAAATTTAGGAAATTTTCTAATTTAGTTATGTTAATTTAGGAAAGTATTTGAAATTCAAATTTGAATTTCAAATAGAATTAAATCTTTCCCCAAATTATGTAGGCTAATTTAGGTAGGTAATAATGATGATTGAAATCATCATTAAGAGGGAAAAGGATGGGGTGGCCGGCGGCTAGGAGGGGTGATATGGAAGGGAGGCCGGTCGTTGTGGGGCTTGGCCGGTGGCTATAAAAGGGAAAGGGATAAGGGGGTCGGTGGATAGGGGGAGAGATGAGGGTGACTGGCGGTTTGAAGCAAGGGGAAGAGGTGACCAGCGTGTTGAAGCAAGGGGAAGGATTGGCCAACGGCTTGAAGCAATGGGAAAGAGTCGAACCACGAGCCCGAGACACCTATGGCGACTGGTGGGTATTGCATTTGCCACTCAAGAACTCACGAGCTCTTAAGAAGAAAACCAGAAATATGTTTTCATTAATTAGGCATTAAACCTAATTCAAGACTAAGGGCCTTATATATAGGTCTTAAAGAGAAAAGAAAGAAGCAATTGAAATGCCCTCAGGGCTACAACTCAAACAATACATAAGGGTACAATCGTCAAATCTGAAATAAAATATGCTAATACATGAAATATATAAAAAATATAGACTCCTAATCGTAGCCATCTATCTCTGATGCTTCTAGTGATAAACGTTCTGAAATCTCCTGTTGATGTGCTCATCGGAAAGTTTAGTTGAAAAACACTTAAAAAGTGATTGAGGATGTTTATAGATGTGACATGGAGTTTTGAGGATTTTCCATGGGGTTTAAGGTTGGGGAAGTAAACCTAAAATTAGGTCATAAATGGCTTAGTTTGTCTAAATTGATGTTATGCCTAATTTCTTTGAAAATTTTTGCATGTGACTATATTATTTTGTTTATGAAGAGAAGTGAAGTAGCATAATTAGAGAAAAAGAACTTTGGATCTTCAAAAAAAAAAAAAAAAAGAAGGAAAAAAAAAAGAAAAGCCCTCATGAAAAGTTACAACTCTTAGCCGCCAAGTTCAATAAATGATGAGAAAGGCTTTCAAAATTCAATCCAATCTTTAATAATAATAATTTATACTTTTAAATGACACTTCCTCTCAGGGTTACAATTGAAAATTTAAATTCCCTAAGATTCTGAGGGGTTTCATATATGTAGGAGGTGGTTGCTTATTGAATGGTGGAGAGTGGAGGTTGGTCCTTGTTTGGAGGATGCTCCTTGAAGTGTATGTGATAACCAAATTATACTTTTTTGCATAGTGTGATAGAATTATGGAATTATTTGCTTTTGAAGGTCCCTCGATGCTCTTGAACCTCCAATATAACTTTGATTGTCCCTCCAAACAACACAAACTAAGAAAATAATATATTACACTATATTTCCTTCACAATTAAATATTTTTCATAGATTTTATGATAGGCTTATGATGCTTTGTGTCAATATGATTGCCATCTAAACAGTTTAGTTCTTGCAGCCCAAGTTGAAGATTTTTTTCAAATGTAAATTTATTATTTATTACAATACATAAGGTAGGAAGCTTGACTTCTAATGGAAGGACTAACTCAACCCTAAATATCAAAGTTAATGGCGTGGATTGAGTTGATGTTCTATATATGATCCTATAATCTCACAAAGCTTTGGCTAACTATTTGTGAAACTTACATTTATTTCCATTCAAAAATTTTCTTTGAAACTAAATTAATGTATTATTGAAAGCTTTAGTCAATCCATTAGCTCCATAATAATAAATAGTGGGGTATCACAATCTAAATTATGACTTTGTACAAATTTATTAATATTTATATTTTCAAAATTTTTACCATTAGCATATATGATCCAATGAGGCATACTAAATTGATAAAAATATGTAGTCCTTAAAGAGTTGGAATGCATGGTTGGCCTTGATTTTTCTTAATGATATAACTTTTGCCTATTTTAATTATTAGTATATTGTTACCAAAATAAACCAATGAACTTTAGAAGGGACATTGATAGGTCAAATGATATTTGTTCACTAACTTTTAAAGGGCCATGAGGCTATTATTGTATGTAAAATATTGGGAGTTCAATAAAAAATTAATATATATACTTGACTTTGAAGAGCCATTATTATCCAGTATCTTAATTTTTTATTTTATTTTAGGATTAGATTATGTTCCACATAAGGTAGCATATATGTCATGAATCACTTTTAAGGGTTTTCTCAATTTCAAGGTAACATAACCAATTCTTATTGAACATAGGAAGTACCACTAAAATAAGCAAATTATATATTTTTTTTCTTCATTCAATATATAGAGAATTTTCTTCATGGGGTTTACCATTATGTAATTATTAAATAAGTGGTTGTATCTAATCAACCTCTTCATTATTTACAATAATTGAAACACACAACCGGAAATATGTTTACTTAAGTTTTTTACGGTCAATAAGTGATACAACATAACAATTTTGAGCATTTATAATAAAAGAGTCCTTAGGCCATTTAACAGATTTGGTGAGAATATCTGACTTGTTAATATCCTGTGAAATTCTAATCAAAATTTTAATTTTAAAAAATTATTATATATGTATTTATTGTATCAATTTTGACTCAACTTATGCCCACCTCTTTTGCTTGCCTAGTTTACTCACCTAGATCCCATGTATCTTTAGATTCCTTGTGTTTGATTAGTCTCAATACAATGGGACTCTTTCTATGGATTGACTAAGATATTTCAAGCTTTGGCTATGGCAAATTGGCACCAAATTTATTAGTAAGCACTTGGTTGTCTTAGTGAAGTCTATATAACACATGAGAGTGGGGTTGAATTAGTGTGTGATTTTAAATTATGCAAATAAATTTCAGAACTTGAAAAGAAAATTTCTTGTTATTTTGAAGAAGTAAAATGACAAATAAAAATAATTTTATCCTTTCTTTTTCAAGAGAGAGAGAGAGAGAGAGAGAGATAATAAGGCAAGATATTTGTAAGCTAATGGTTCAAACAACAAACAACTCAAATTGATTCAATGCAACTATTTATTACAAAAAATTCTTATACTATCAAAGGAAAGCAAGTCTATCATGACATGCATTTCCATCGCATCACATAATGACAAGAGCATGGAAATAAAATAAAATAAAATAACAGTGTGATAAGGTAAAAGAAAAGAAGGCTGCAAATAAATTTATTGTGGTTAAACATTAATTTTTATGTTCATGCCCTAAGATTTCCACTATCCTCTCCTTCAGCCATCACTAGGCCGAGAAGCCCTCTCTTCCTCTCCAAATGAGAAGCTGGTACTCTGTCTCTAGCCCATTGGCTAGTTAACCAAGCCAACTTAGGCTCATTTACATCATAAGGATCCCTTACAATAGAAATCCCATGTTCTCTAAATAGTCATAAATTTCAAATATGAGGATATAAGGTATTAAGGAAGATAATATCAAGTGCTCACTTGCAAAGGAAAAAAAATCTCACGTAGGGTATACTAATCAATTAATAAAAGATCTCTCCAAGAAAATCCTTCATTCTAACTTCATAAATTTTCTTGGTCACTCCTTTATAACACATGTTTAGGATTAGACGAAAATCTATTTATATTACATTCTTCAAGCCAAAAATGATAATTTAGAAATTAAAAGCAAAGTTTGATAAATGATTAGTTCAATCTGAATCATATTTCATTAGCCCTTAACTTCAATTGCTCAATTAGATTAATTATAGAAATATAATATGCACTATGATGTACATCATCAAGCTAGTGTGTATGTTTAATGTTTGAATTAATTTAATTAAAAAAGTAAATAGGTAGTTTAGTCATTTAAAAATTGTAATTAATGTAAATTAATCTTGTCTCCTAATTAGAAATTAAGGTTAGAGGTTTTCACTAACCAATCACTTTTAAATTTTCTAAAAAAAAAAACTCTTAAAATTTTAAAAAATTATGAAACTTTTCATATCATAATTGGACACAATTCCCTAACATTTGCAAGCGGTCTCATGAATTTTGGGTGAATATTATGCATTTTCTCATCACTTGAAGTTAAATTAGCACTATCAAGCTTGATTAGTTTAAACCCTTGCTCAAACTCTCTTGAAGTCCTATCCTTCACCCCAACACTAAATTAACTCACTCAACAATCTTCCTTATTTACGTATGCTTTTTGAGAAGGGTTCTCTACCAAATTACACAAATTATGGTATCAAAGACTGGAATCGAAAGAGATTGCTACTAGTCTTTTCATTCAAAGTGAGGTGGAAGGTTAAATCATTTACAAGTGGGAGAAATTAAATCATAGAAAGTTTAGTCTTTGTAACGTAGACTTGGATAAATTCCTTTGTTGATATTATATTTTCATTGCAAAAACTATTGCAAGAATGTATATGGTACGTTTTCCTATGGATATTTGCCTTTCTACTCTATGCCACTCATTAAACCTAGCCTTAGATTATTAAACTAACAATAAATTGATATAATTTTAGTGTCAAATCTGGTAATGTAGTGCTCACTATAATGCTTTGACCTAGGGTGCACACTATATCTAAAAATTGAAGTTATATTATTTAAGATTTTGTGGTAGTCTCTTTATCTATTTACTTGTTACTTCATATTTCTCCTTGTTATTTTGTGTTAGATTGAAGGCTGAACATATTTTTAAAATCATTACATCATCTTTTAGTATCAAAATTATATATCATTTTACATATTTTTAAAACTTCATCTGTGTTTGAACACATTTTTCTTGTGCATATCCATTGCATAAAAAATGCCTACAAAATCAGTTAGCTTATATTAGATGGATAACTTAACTAGGAGGTTGGAAGAATTGGCCTTAAAAGAGAAATTCAATAGGCTTTTAGAAATGATCATGAAATTAGCAAATTAGGTCCAAATCATGAGCCTTAGAGCCTAAAACCACTATTGGATCAACAACCTTTTGTAATTGACAATATATGTGAGGAATTTGTAGAGAATCCATCAGGGAGATATCCATTTTGGAACCCTTGTGTAGATAACCAATTTAGACATTATGAACATTTAATGGAAACAACAATAAAGGATAAGGTAGAAACCTTAACCTATCTAGATGAATGAATTCTTTGATTATTATTAGATATATGAATAAAAAAGAATTATATTTGCAAAAGTGTAACTTATTGGCAATGCTAAGATCTGTTGGAATAATATATTGGTACACATTATTTGATAGGACATTCCTTACTTGAGTGGAGATAAAAGAGATCCTTAAGGCCAAATATTATCCTAGAATCATTAAAAAAAGTTACATAAACAATAGATGATCCTAAGATAAAGAAGCATGCATGTAATCAAATACATGAACAATTTTAAGGATCTTGTAGCTAGGATCATTTGTGAATATTAGGCTTGGAAATAGGAAAATAAATTTATTATTGGCCTTATACGAGACATGAGGAATGAAGTAGAAGTACATAAATCATATACATTAGAGGACGCCTTTCATTATCCCTTACTCTTGAAAAAGCATAAGAATGTGACATCTATATCAAATCCAAGGGTCAAAACTCTATATATTATACTTACACATACTATACTCAAAAGGTCTACAATAAGATCTAACCCTTAATCACCTAGTGTTCAGACTAATCAAACTACTTTTGAATTTACCACCAAGAATAAAAGGGGACTTTTTTGTTTTAAGTGCTATAAGAGGACCACATTTAAAATTAATGCATTGAAAAAATTATGTGCATAAAAGAATAGAAAAGGAAGATGAATTGCTAGAAGAAAAAGTAGAGGAAATCCATAATGACATAGTTTGAACTTTAGAAAACCAATTCATCACCATGTGGTGTATGATAGTGGCTAGGATTGAAGATTGGAGAAGGAAAATTATTTTCTCCATAATTATTGACTGTAAGAATAAGATATTCAATTTGTTAATTGAAGGGTGAGTTCTATAAATATAGTAGCCACACACAACTTTTAAGAGCTAACCTTAAATCAAAACATCATTTAGAGTCATTCATATTGAGTTAGGTGAAGTACACTTTATTATTCATTACATCTAAGTACCTAGTACCTATTAAGATAGGTAGCTATAAGGACTACATATAATGTGATGTGCTTTAAATGGAAATGACATATCAGCTGCTATGAAGATCCTAGTTGTCTGGTAGATATGCCAAACATTTTGGAGGGGAGAATGCTTATCTATTCCAATTAAATGACAAAACTTTTAAACTTTGTCAATTTAACCCAACTACATGGGTAAACCCACTTCCATGCGACAAATTATTCATTGAGCCACTCTAAAATCTTATATTAGTCATACAACCTGAATATTAATAGACCAGAAAATCTATACTAGATTTCTTTAGTGAAAATAATCTATGATTAGAATTCGATGAAATTAATTAATCTTTCTAGCATACCATCACATTCATGTTTTGACTCAACATACTCATTTGATTGAGATTTTCATTTCCTTTATAGTAATATATAAAAAAATAATTAGAACTACAAAAATACAAAGTATGATGAATAAAGAAAAAAAACTTTATATAATATGATGTAGGTGATTATGTATTGGTATGATTTGACCTGAGAGGTTACCTTTACAAAATTTTAAAAAATATAAATGAGAGTATATGGACTATTCAAGATAATTAGGAAACTTGGTACAAATACTTATGTCCTTGAATTACCTTCTAACATATTTTTAGCCATGTTTTAAATGTAGAAGATTTAATATCTAATCTTTATATTTACATGATAAACTTTTTGTTTGAGGAGACAAGAATCATTTGCACACATTTATCCAATCATCTCTATTTTATGTTGAGCATAACATTATAGTTGAATCCCCATTAGATAGAAGTGTACATAGGTCCTTCTTAGGTGGAAGGATAAACCACCTTGTGAATACAGTTGGTTAACTAAAAAGGAGCTCCAACAATTAACACCAGAGTTAATGTAAGACCATATTAGTTTAAAATATTTTGATAAGAGATCCTTAAGGTCAAGGGAATTGATGTAGTATTAGAATTGGTGTAGCATTAGGAGCTCCAACAATACTCAGGTCCAGAAGTAGGAGCAGCTACAAGTGCTGGAGCAGGTCCTTCTATTACTATAATCTATATTTAATAACTTTCATCAGCTCACTCTTCTGAAGCCCTTGTAGTTTGACCTTTCCTATTATCTTGTGCCCAAACCTAATAGATGACTGATTAATAAAAGTAAGACGACCACTTAATTATATAGTATATGTTTACTTGTGATTATATAAAATTTAGGTTTCAAGACTTTGTTTGAAACTTAAATTTTAATTAAAATGGTGAAATATTCAAAATAACTTATTTTAATTAATTAATTAATTATAATATTACATAAAAGAAAGGTTGGCCACGATAATTAGCCTCAAACTATGAGTTATCACTGGATCTATGCAAGTACATGTGTCACATTAAGTAATAAAATATTAAATAAAGTATCATTCTCATGAGGATAGGGTTCACTTCTATATCACTCTAATATTTTTTCTAAGAATAACTTAACTTATCTTATCTACAAAATCAAATGGTAAGCTGATGAAAGTTATCAGTTAAGTTTTTTTAGAAAAAATTCCATGTTTAAGTGACTCTAAACCTATGATAGTTAAAAACTTATTATTGCAAAATTAATATATTTTATTATGTTGCTATGAATCAGAACATAAATACTTCTTGTCTCTATCAAGCATGTTGGAGTTTCTACCTATGATTACACTTAACTTCTGTGATTATATCTCCTTATGATACTAGAACTCTAGCCACAATATGTATATGCATAAGAGAATTCAATTTTAATTCCCCTAGTCTTTCCACTACTTCTCCATCGAGGATGTAGATCAAACAAAATTTAAAATTCATGCAAGGTCTCAACATAAACTAAATTAAGTATGAAGGATTTAAAAATAACAGAATAGTGATGCATGTAAATTAGATTTATTCTTAATCCAATATTGTTTCTAACACATCATTGTCTAGAAAAATGATTTTAGACAACCATGGAAATTAAGATAAATAAAACACAATTCATTGCAATGATAAATAAAAGTAGAGAGGAAAGAGAAGGATATATATATATATATATATATCACCAGCAAATTCTTGACAACACAAATACACACTCTCCTTACGATTACACTTGACTTCCTTAACTTTAAATTACTCTTGTGAAGCCCACTGCTATGTTGCTTTGACTGAATTAACATGTCATTTCCATGTGATAATCAAACTAACTGCTACATCACGACGCTTAGGTGATTTGGCACTATGCTGCCTTAGTTGGTGTTGTGGCATTTGATGTGAATGGGCACTATGGACTGCCTTTTGTTCCACTATGGCAATTTTTTTTTTTAGAGGAAACCCACGAAGGGGCCTACGTGTTGATTAAAATGCAAAATCACAAGGTCCTTAAAGGGACCTCAAGCTTTACTACTGCTTAGAAGAGCTACAGTTAAAAAGAAAACAAAAAATCCTAAATGCTCAAGTTCCCTTACTAAGGCAAAATACACAGAACCTAGGTACAATCTACGGTGCACAAGATGGGGCACCCAAAAAAGACAGCGAAGCCAAGGATAAAACCGTTCAGCACCAGCTTCCTGATCCAAAATTGAAAGAGACACAACCTGCACAAGAATAGTCCTGCAAAAAAAGGAAAAAAAAAACACAGCAACAAAGCATAATAAAGACCAACCAACCTGAGGCAGAGTGTAGCACAAAGGAATAGGTAAGGTACTATCATCATAACCATGCTTCCTCTAAGAAGCCAAAGACATCAAAAACTTCCCATTAAGCAGATACTAGAAAAAGGGAGGCAAGACCTGCCAGCTAACATTACAGCACCACCAAATAAGAATAAGCCCCCAAGAACAAAACTCCATCCATCTCAAAAACCCCAAAAAACCCCAAAGAACAGCAATCCAGATCCAACCAGCATCCACCACCCCAAGATAATATGGAACATCACCTAACACCCAAAAGTCCCAACAAATGGAAGCCCAAAAGCCAGTACTCCACATATAGAGAAAAAACCACCAAACGACAGAATAAGACAGAAACTGAGTGAAATCAGTCAAAGCAAACCAATATAAACCAATAATGCTAGTAGTGCTCGGGCTAAAGGAGCTCAGGTTAAAATAACAAATGCAACCATCATAGGTAAAAACCTGATGCTGCTCCATCTAGCCCCCCAGACCCAGCACACAGAAGGGACCAATCCATTAGAAATCAGAGAACACCAACCTAGGTAGTAGCCTCCCCCAATCAAAAGCCCCCACCTTCAGAACGAAGAAAAACAACCCATAAACATAGTACCTCGACCCAACACCCATCCCAGAGAATAATAATTCTCCAAGCCACTGGTGAACGAGCAGAAACACACTCACCCTCAGACCCAGCCCAAACCAAACCTAGCCAACAGAGGAAGCAAGGCTACCAAATGCCACATAGAAAAATCTAACCAAAACCAAGGGGAGGAGAGCAACAAGCAGGCACCTCAAAAAATAAGGGTCACAATCATTGCTCCACCCAAAGACACCACATCACAACCAAAATTGAATCATAACAACCAAAAAAAAAGAACCAAAATCCTTCAGGCTCGAAACAAGCAGAATGAGAACAAAGCAAACACCCACAGCCCAGCATGAAGCAAGAAAGCCAAACCAAAACCAATTAAGATCTAACATAAGGGTAAGACAGAGCATCCAAATTGACGAGACCTCTAAGAGGCATAGGAACATAGACATTCCCCAAATCTTTAAAGCAATCAGACCCAGCACCAAGACAAGCTAACCACTTAATAGCAGTATTGGCTTTCTTAAGAACATAAGAAGTGTCAATGTAAATAAAAACCATCAACTGCTTAATATCTCTTATGATATAAAAAAGCTGAGAGTCACACACCGAATCCATCCTCTTAAATAAGCATTGAATATTGAATGAAGGCTCCAGCTCAATAGTAATAGCAGTAATATCAAGAGACAAATAGCATCTTAACCCATAGAGAATGGTAGTAAAAATAGCCAAATTGATATTACCCGTGAAAGGCCCCATAAAGGAAAGAACAAGATTACCATAGCCATCTTTGATGAGGCCACCACACCCCAAATGTTTATTCTCATGAACAACAGTAACATTGAGCTTGAAATAGCCAATCTTCGGTTTAACCCAGCAAATCATACGAGAAGAAGAAAGTAGCAAATAATTCTGAAGCTTGATACCTAATTCAGAGGCTACATGATAACAATTTTTAAATCTATTTAAGGATATTAAGTTGATAGAGCACAAATTAATCAATTTATCTTTCACGTTATTAATAACCTGGCACGAATCCATTTTAATATCTTTAAATAAAGAGTTGTTTCTTTCCAACCAAAGGTACCAAAAAATAAGGGAGGAAGTAACATTTCTAATAGAGTTCACAAACCAAGCCTTGATAAGATTATTAATGGATAAGTTAATATTAAAAATATTTAATTTGAAATTATCATCAAAATAATACCAAATTTTAACAGCTATAGGGCCAGACAAAAACACCTGATGGATACTTTCAACATGGAAAAAACATTGACACTTAGAGGGAAGAACAAAACCCCTTTTAATCAAATTGTCCTCCGTAGGAAGAAATCTGTGAAGCATTCTCCAAATAAAAGTAGAAATGGATAAGGGAATACTTTTGTGCCAAACCATAGAATAAATGGTATCCACATCTTTTAATAAGATTAATAAAGGTCAAACTAAAACCAAATAATTGCATAATGTTATAGATGAATTGCCAACTAATATTATCATAAGCTTTGGAAATGTCCAGTTTAAGAATGGAATTACCTCCCCTAACTTTAACATCCAGATCATGGAAAAATTCCTGAGCCAGCAAAATATTATCATAGATAGCATGCCCTTTAACAAAACCCATTTGGAAGGGAGAAATAATCTTGGGAAGTATATTAGTTAAACGAGATATAAAAATTTTGAAAAGCAGCTTACTAAAAAAGCTACAGAGACTAATAGGTCTGAAATCATTCCAACTATTAGCATTAATCATTTTAGGAATAAGAACAATAGAAGTAGAGGAAAAAAACTTAGGTATAGTATTACCCGCAAAAAAATCCATAACCGCAACAAACAGGTCATCCTTAACAATATCCCAACTTTTTTGAAAAAAATTAGTAGTAAAACCATCAGGGCCAGCCACCGAAGCATCATTCATATAGAAAATAGTATCTTTAAGTTCCTCAAGAGAAGGATTGGCAGCAAGCATATGATTATCCTCCATTGAAATGAGAGAGGGAATAATATCGGGGTTAGGGATCTGACTAGGAATAAACACCTTATTCAGTCTTTCCTGAAAATGATGAACCGCCAACATGGAAATGTCCTCATCCTTCTCGATAATAGAACCATCCTCCTGAATAATTTTATTAATAGAATTAGTAGCACATTTCCTTTTAACTAAAGCATGAAAGTACTTAGTGTTATGGTCACCCTTCAACAGGTGTTTAGCAGCAGCTTTTTGTTTCCAAAAAGTTCCTTCTTGAGCCTGAAGTTTAAAAAGACTATCCTTAGCCTCTATAAGAGAAGAAAAATTCACATCAGAAGGAAAGCTTTGAAAGTTAAGCTCAAAATTATTCACCATATTTTTAGCATTTAAGATATTAGTAAAAATATTTTTAAAAACATGATGGTTCCACCAATTTAAAAGCTGCTTAAGTCTTTTCAATTTAAACCAAAATCTTTTCATACCCAAAATAGAGTTATCAGGATGTAAAACCGCATTCCAATTCTCACTCACAACACTTAAAAAAGAATCATGCTGAATCCACATATCCTGAAATCAAAATTGGGGAATAGCATTCACATGATGAGCCTTCAAAACAATCAATAACGGAGAATGATCAGACAGAGTACGACTCAAATGCTCAACGGAAGTAGAACTAAAGGAATTAATCCAACTATTATTAAATAAAATACGATCCAACCTTTGCCAAAGTTGACCTCTATTCCAGGTAAACTGATTGCCAGCAAAACCAATGTCAATAAGATTGCAATCCAAAATCATATTATTACAATCATTCATAGAATAAAAATTGGGAGTAAATCCCCCAAAACGCTCATAAGCATTAGAAATGGTATTAAAATCACCCCCAACTAACCAAGGACCAGGGTTAATACTATGAAAATTAGTTAATTGCTCCCACAAAACCTTTCTATTACCACGGGAAGAAGCCGCATAAATGAAAGAAGCACAACACTTAACATTAAAGACATCAATATGAAAATGCACAACTTGAGTAAAATTACCAAGAACCTCAATGTGGAGAGGGTCTTTCCAAAACACCCATATCGCACCTTTCTTTCTATCTTTTAGTAGAACTCAGAGTTGAATGTTTTGTCCTTGTAAAGTCTGGCATTATAGTGCTCGACCTTTTCTTCAATTTGGTGTCTTCTTAAGTAAGTTCTCTTACACAAAATCATCAAGTGAGATTATTTCATAGTGAATGAGGAGAATAAAACTATAACAAAAATTCCACTAATAAATTCCCCCAAACCTAAACTAACAATTGATCATATTTTGCTAAAATGTAACTCAAGAAATTTTTAAAATTCAGAATATTCCAAATAATGTCAATAATAATATTTTATGGTTATTAAGATTAATTAATTCAAACATAAACGAGCTTCCTAATAATTCATTTTAACAAATATTCATAATACATTCAGCTCCTAAATGTGTAAGTGAAAAAATTAACTAGTTCACTTTAGGGTTAATGATATTAGATTTAGGAGAATGTCATATTCATTTAATCTTCTAGTATAATTACAAGCTTTATTATAAGATATATAATTCCTATAATTCTTCTTCATTTAACTCTTCCGTCACTCAGGTGGAGTTCAAACTTTCAGGTACTAATTTTTAATTTTTCCATACTTAGCTTTTTCACTTTCATATTTTCTTTTTTTTTTCTTGTCTTTTAAATTTTTCTAAGAACTTTATAATGATTTTGAATACCTATCTTTTGCCTTCAATTTTTTTACGTGGGGCTAGACATTGCAAGTACTTTTTTTTTATAGTCTATAGTCCATTACTTAGTTTTTTTTTTTTCATTTTACTTTCTTTTTGCTTTTCTTTTAATTGCTAAATACTTTATAATAATTTTGAATACCTATTTATCTTTCCCCTTACAACACCTTAAATGATTATTATCTAAGGGTTATTGCAAGATTGATAATCCCATAATTATATGCTTCTAATGGACCTTCTAATTAATCTAATAATTGCAATTTTCCTAAATATTTTTTCATTCAATCTAAAAGTAATTAGTCAAATGCTTACGTGTGCTTTAGAAGTTTACTTTATTAGGAATTATTAACTTTAATGATATTTATTAGTATTTATTTAGGGTTGTTTAACTTTAGTTATTTTCCATGTTATATTTGATTAATGACAATAAGTTTTGTCTCTTAAATATTTTTAATTAATTTCAAAGCTTGCAATTTAATAATTATAAAATATTACTATATATATCATCGAATGCATTTAAGAATAGATGAAATGCAAGTAATAAAATTTAATTTTGCACACATGAATAATGTTGATTTTCATTACGATAACTAGACATGAAATCCAATACATTTGAAAGGAAATGAATAGAAAAATAAATAGAAAAAGGAAATACATAAAATAAAAATAAAAATATAAAATAAAGAACAACAAAAATAACTTACTCCTTCACTCATTATCCTCCTTCTCTTCCTCTTTTGATATTGTTGCTAACTCGTGCCACCTATAAGGGTTCAGAGGAAGGGGCAGCAATGAACATTGGATGGTTTGGATTCTAAAACAATTAACAATTCCTAAACATCCCAATTAATGCTTCATTAAACTTTAAAACATATTCTTACTATCATCATTGCATGTTCATCATATAATCTACTTTGTGGCTCATACCCTGTTGCCACTATTTACTCTCCTCTATATAGTTATGCATACCACCAACCTACTCCCTGAGATCGGACACCTAATCTTCTAGTGTCCTTAAGGCTTTATCTAGATAGCCTGGGTACTCCTCCACCCCCAAACTTCCCCAATGACACTTTTAAAGGATAAAATTATATTTTTAGTAATTATAAAAATGGGGAAGAACTATTGTTAAATGAAAATTATATAGTGTTTTATTGTGCAAATTCAAGTGAATATGTTTATTTTTAGTTGATATTGTGTAGGAATGTCTAGAAAATGGAGAAAAATTCACAAGTATTCAACCAATTATGCAACATTATAATTATAAGCACTAAAGTGTCTTAAAACCCATCACTAGATTGGAACATTACACCACCAGAATCTCAAAAGTATTTCACTGAAGCTAGTGCCCAATAGAGTAAAGAACAACACCGTAATGCAAAATAACACCACAACACCTAAAACCAACATTGTAGCACCAAAGCCTCAGGAAAAAATTGCATAATAAGTCAATGTAGAAGCACTAACCAAAGGCGCACCGTAGCACTTAATGATGAATCAAGCGCCATGATGCCTGACTTTTGTAGCACTGTGGTGGAGCTGTGACTAAAAACGTGCCACACTCATTTATCTAAAAGTACTACCAGTTTAGCCAATAGTCATGTTGGGTCTGCCTAGTGCCCCAGCGGAGGACATTAATCAATGTCAATGTGCTAGTTCATATTGCAACATTGTTGTGCCATCTTATTGATCACCATAGTGCCTGAGCCATTTTTGTAATAAGTATAAATAGTTTTTAATTTTTATATGTAAAGGTGTTAGAGTTTTGAATAACTTTATTAGAGGATAGGCTAGAGGAGAGTAAGGTGCATACTTTAGAGTGGATAACTAACATATAAGAAATTAAAAATTTTGGAGAGAAAAGAAGTGTAGAGTGAGTGAGTGAGAGAGAGAGAGAGAGAGAGAGAGAGAGAGAGAGAGAGAGAGAGAGAGAGAGAGAGAGAGAGAGAGAGAGAGAGAGAGAGAGAGAGAGAGAGAGAGAGAGAGAGAGAGAGAGAGGTTACAAGGGTGCTCACTTTAGGAAGAATTCAATTACAGGATATGTTTTTCATCCTTCATTTCTAGTGATATCTATTTACTCTTTTCTACTTGTACTTCTTTTTTTGAGCAAGTAATAAAAATTTTGTTATTTTGTTTTATACTATGGCTAGAAAAACTCACAGTTTTAGACTATTCCTGTGAAAACCTAAGTAATTACTAATGTAGACTCTTATGCTTAAAATTCTAAATGGTCATTTTCAATATCTCTCACTCTTTATTTAATTATATAGTAGCCATGTGTAGAATTAAAACCTTACATGATATATTCCCATGATGGAGGAATATTAGAATAATTATAAGAGTTTGAATGGAATACTTGCATGTCTAGAAATAGTATGTTTAGTATTTTAGAGTTTATGGAGATAAAATAATTATAGGAAGGTCATAAATCTTTTTTATATCCTTACAAGGTTGACATAAATCTAAGGATATATACACGCAGATTCACAATGAATTTAAGAGATTTTACTTAGAAAAGCTCAGGATATTTCATTGTTATTAGTCCAAAACACTTTATCTATTGGTATCTTCACTTTTCTTCTACAATTCACATTCTATATAAAATATAACGTTGTTTTCATTTCATAGGATAATCCTTGTAGCTTGAAGTAGAATATAATAAAATAATTATATGAAACATAACACTTGTGGAATTGAGACTTTTTTCATAATAGTTTTATTACTTGAAAATTTTTTATTTGAATAAATAGACGCATAGTCTAACACAACCAACCAACCAACGAACAAGTATTTTGTGCCATTATCAGGGAAGTAAAGTGCGTTCTTGTTATTATTTCTATATTGATTGAAAAAGCGGCATATTAATCCTACTTGTATCTTGTATATTGTTTATTTAACTTTTTTTAATTTGAAAAAGAAATATATATATATTTTTTATTTTTGTTGCATTATTTTCTTATAATTTAATTCTTATACTATTGGTTTATGTATAATATAGTTAGTAAGGAGCATTTTTTTGTTTTATTTAGAGATTGAAAGCACCCTTATAAAAGTTTAAAAAAAATCCAAAAAGACTTTATCATTAGGAGTGGCTAAAGAAAATCAAGATCAAGATCATCATATTCCTCTTAGAGGGTATGCCAATCTTATAATAGATGGAATTCATCAAAGTATGAATTGACATACAATCTACCTATCATAATTCAAATGGTATAAAATTCTCAGTTTGGAGGAACTTCTCTTGAAAATCCCAAGTTACACTACCCGACTTCTTAAAAATCTATGCAATATTTAAGTATAATGAAGTCAGCATTGACACTATTAGACCTCATATTTTTCCATTTTCTCTAATATATAAAGCTATGATGTAGTTGAATTCCTTTCCCCCAGGCTCTATAATCACATAGAATGAGTTAGCACATAAGTTCCTAGAAAAATATTTTCCACCTTTCAAAACAACTATGCTTAGGATTGATATAACTTTGTTTCCCAAATTAAGGGAGTGCCAAATTTTGAGAGTTAGGAAAGATTTAAGGGGATACTTAAGATGTGACATCACCATGCTTTGTCTGATTGGTTGGTGATTTAGACTTTTGTATAATTTCTTGTGGGATCCCTTAAGTCAATAATTGATGCGACAACTTGAGGTTCTTTAATGTTAAAACCTTTTGAAGTAGCTTATACCTTGATGGAGGAGATGATAACATATAATTTCTAGTGGCCTTTTGATGGGGTGAATCCTAAGAGAGTAGCAAAAGTTTATGAGTGGGATGCTTTATCAATTTTGATAGCTCATGTAACAACCATATTTAAAAAGTTAGACAATTTGGAGTTAGTATGGGTTTAGGATCACATATGCATTTGGAGGAAATGATTAAAATTTTGTTAGTTAGTTTAGTGCTTAAGAGATTGAAAATATAAATTTAATTGTAAGACAAAATAATCCCTATTCTAATACATATAACCTAGCCAACCTAATTTTAGTTGTATCCATAATAACGGTCAGAATTAGTGGAATGTAAACCAATATAACCTAGTAGGAAATTGGAATAATCCTAAACCACTAATAGTGAACCCCTAGACCTTCTTAACTCTATTTTTAATTAGAATACTCAATTCAGATATAAGAGGACACCTATGCAGGACTTAGTGTAATGCAATGCCACAATGCTATACATTTAAGTGTTGTAGTGCTACTTCCACTTACATCGTGCTTCAGCACTGATCCATGTAGCACCACTTTGGCAAATACTTTAATTTTATAATGTCATGACATTGTATTTAATGATGTTGTATGACACACCTTTATTCATTATGAATATTTATTAAGTGCCTCAATACTTCCCTCATAACTGTACTATCAAGGAAAACCATAATTAGCCAATTGTAATGGCACAGAAGTAGTATTTAGCTAGCATCATAGCACTCATACATGTCAAATGATGTAGTGGTTATCCAATCATAAGATTGATGCTTTATTTTCCTATACTTGCATTGTAGCGCCACGTGTCTTATCACGCCATAACATTTTTATAATTTGACTAGTTTGTTATTTAGTCTTTCCTAGCTTTACAACATTACTCTTCTTAGTGCCTTAGCACTCGTCGAGTTTATAAATAAAAAAAACTATTTTCTTTGATTTTCACTAAGCTTTAGTGTAATTTACTTATCATTTTATGTATTCCTTATATCTTCTTCTCAAAAAGTTTTCTAAATGAATCCTAAGGTTCAAGCTAGTAAGAAAAGAGATGCTTCCTCATTTGACTGGAGGAGGTTCAAATTCACTAAAGGAGAAGTGAGATATGCATAACTAGTTGTAAGCAAATAGTTGATACTTGAGTGGGGATTTTTAAATCCTGGTGGAGCTGTGATGCAAATAATAGTAAGTACGGTTGTTGGAAAACATTGTGTGAAGTGCATAGTTATTGTGTAGTTAACATAATGAGAGAATTTTTTTTTGATGGCAAAGAAATCAAGAATAAAAAAATTTGTGAGAGGGATATTGAGTTTGAGGAATACTTGACTTGTGTAATATACACATTGATCCATAGGAATTGTTGAGAGTTCTTTGTGGACCTAAGAGTGGCTGTATGGAATGAGGAGATAGGAAGGTAATAATTTATCCTTCATCCTGTTTGACCCATTTATCCAAAGCTTGGCACTATTTTATCTCACCTCATTTTTGCCAAGTAAGAACATTGGTGAGGTGATTAGGGAGAAATCTATTTTTAATTAAGCAATTTAGGTGGGGCATCCATAGATGTAGGGAATTTAGTTTTCTCTTCTTTGATGTATGTCATTAAGGCTCCACTTTAGTAGGAGTAGGTCATCCCTCTCTTGTTTATTCTCTTTTTGTAACTACTGAGGTGTTAGGTGAGTTGAGTTAGGAACGTCTTTTTCCCACCTTTGTTCTCACAAAGTAGAATATTGGGAGTTTAATGAAGAAAGAAGAGGATGAAGGAGGACCTAGTGAGCCTTGGTTGATTGGCCAGCTCAGTAGTAGTAGATAGGGTACCTAGACCCTTATATCCCTAGATGAGAAGGTTACATATTTGGCTGAGCAAATAGAGGGTGTTACCATATTTTATGAGGAGAGTATGGGTGGAAGTAGGTGATGTCTCAGTGAGTTTCCCATTGTATGGACATGCAGGAAAAGTAATAAAACTATGCTTCTTAGTTCAATAAAGTACTGGTCAAGAAGTTTAGGAGTCCTTTGTTGATAACCTTGATCAGCTGCAATTTCCACCAACCAATTACATACAACCCATTTATGTGGCACCCGCCAATGGAAGCAGTAGAAGAAGATGATGATGATGATGAGGAGGAGGAGGATTGAGATTGATCCTTATTGATTTATTTTTGTTTGTTGTATTTTTCCTTACTTGCTTTAAAGAGAATGAGAGGAAGAGATGATTGTTGATGTTATGGTTAGTTGCTCTTTTTGTTTTCTTTATTTTTTATTTTATTTATTTAGGGAGGTTCCCATTTTTGCTAGGGATGAATGTGATACTTATGGTTGTGAATGTTGTTGGTATAGTACTTAACTAGAAATTGCATGAGGCACTAAGAGTTCTTATTAAGTAGTTAGGATGAAATGCCTATTATAAGTCTTCATTAGTATAAATGGAAAAGGGCATGTTTAACTTTCTCTACAACATTTAGTTATATTCTTTTTTGTTATTTGTGTATTTTATTTTAGTGTTGTTAATTTTACTAAATATTATTATTGCTTTTTTAAATTTTCATTTAACTTAAATTTCTTATTCTTTAATAGTTAAAATTGTTGAGATAGTTGCTACTTATCTTTACATGTTTGACATTCTTGCAATTTGTATGTTTTTGATGATTCCAAATTTTATTATTTTAATTATTTTTTCTTCTAACATATTTTGGAAGAATTATTTTTGCTCTTGTGTGTACTAATTTTTTAAGAAAATCATATTCCAGAATGTTGAAGACTTCAAATCAAGATCAGCTCAGAATGTTTTGTACATTGAAGTCTATATTTTTTCATTTTATTAAGTCTTAGAGAGTATGATTATAATTGAGTAACTGAGCACACACACAACGGGGGTGAGTTTTAAAATTTGCAATTTTTAAGCTGATTGTACGGTACGATATCATTTCATATGGGACAATCTGGTCAGTTATTTTTTCCCCAATGAGCAATGGAACGAATAGAAACAGGCCAAAAATTTTCTAAGTATAAATCGTACATACAAAATATTTAATTTATCCTTGGACGATCTACTATGGATTTGGCAAATACACTATTTGTCCAGACGAAATATTTAGTTCATCCCTGGACGATCTGCTATGGATTTGGCAAATATACTATTCGTCTAGACAAAATGTTTAGTTCATCCCTGGATGATCTGCTCTGAATTTGGCAAATACACTATTCATCCAGACAAAATATTTAGTTTATCCCTGGACAATCTACTATGGATTTGGAAAATACACTATTTGTTCAGATGAAATGATTAGTTCATCACTAGGCAATCTGCTCTGGATTTTGAAAATACACCGTTCATCCAAATGAAATGTTAAGTTCTTCACAGGAAAAACGGCTTTGGATTTGAGAAAAAGAACTGTTCATCCAGACAAAATGTTTAGTTCGTCCCAGGACGACCTGCTAGAGATTTGGCAAAAACACTGTTCATCCAGACAATATTTTTAAATCGTACTTGGATGAAGGGCTCTGTTCTGTATACTTATAATTCGTCTTGACTCTTCACACCAGTGAACTTTGAAAAATAACTGTTCATACCGGATGAATCTCATTCATACGAGATGATGATCGGGTATGGATAAAGTTCGTACCTATTCACAATGAGTTTATACATAATAGTTTTTGAACTATTCGTATATACAAAATTTGATCGTATGGGATGATCGTGGATGCTCAAACTTGAAAAATTCAGTTTTTATGGATGGTTTTTTTGTGTCTTTTCTATAAAAGGGACATTTAAGACTGTCATTTAATCTTTTTTGTCTACTGGTCTTCGTGAATGGTATAGGACAATTGAAGGAGAGAGTGTGAGAGAGTATTTGAGAGAGAATTCTTCATATTGTAGCTTGAAGGGTTCACTAAGTTACTCAAGGGTAAGGATCTCTATTTATGATTTATGTTTCTTCACTCTTTCTCTTGTCTTTCTAGATTGCTCTTGTGAAGATTGTTCAAAAGGATCCTATTCTCTACCGACACTCAAGGAGTGTGAACAGCGGAAGGTTCTCTTATGGGTAAAAGAAGAGACACTAGTTGTAATAGTGCAATACCTGAAGTGGGAGACTTCAGGTAGTTGATGTAGGTTGTGTTTGACCGAACCACTATAAATCTTTGTCTTTTTATTTTGCATCTTTAATTTCTATATTTTTATTTTTTTGTGGTTGAAAAATAGTTTTAAAACTTGCTACAAAGAATCCATCGGTTTCAAATTTTTTAAAGATAAAAAAGAGGAATATTTTTTAAATAACCAATTCACTCCCTTCTTGGTTAGCCTTTGGGACATAAGCTTAGGTCTAACAACCTAACTCATATTCAACATGTTTCAACAAGTGGTATCAGAGCATTATTTCAAAATCATAAGTTTAGACTACTTTTTATTAATAATTATGGCTACATTTGGAAACCGAAACACACCAGAAGGTTACTCTATAACTAGACCTCCCTTATTTGACAATATTCCATTCAATTTTTGGAAAACATGCATATATATATATATATATATATATATATATATATATATATATATATATATTTACAGTCACTTAATTATCGCATGTGGATCTTAGTACAAGAAGGATATACAAAATCAACTAGACTAGTTAATGGCAATAGAGTAGAAACACCTTTTACAGATTAGACTGTGGAAGAATGTGACTTATCACAACTTAATGCTAAATGTTTAAATAGTTTCTTTTGTGCACTTAAGTCAGAGGACTACATGTGAGTTTTCACATGTAAAAGTGGAAATGACATATGAGATAGACTCTATGTAACTTATGAAGGGACTAATGAAGTTAAACAATCTAGATTAAACATCTTGTTGCATGACTATGAATTATTTTGTATGAAACCAAATAAATCTATTTCTGACATGTACACAAGATTCACTCAGATAGACACTTCTTTGCATGCACTAAGTAAAGAATTAATAAATGCTGAAATGGTTAATAAGATTCTCCATTGTTTGCCTACAGCTTATGATACAAAAATAACTGCTATATCAGAATCTAAAGACTTAAATGTTTAGTCTATTGACAATCTTCTTGGATCACTAATTGCTTACGAGCAAGGAGTGAGTCAACAAAAGATTGATGTAGGAGAGCCATCAAAGGAAAAGAATATAGCAATAAAAGTGGAGGAGTTGAAGAGTGATCTATCATAACTTGAGGATGAGGATGATATTACGTTGATGACTAGACAGTTCAGAAGCTTTCTGAAGAGGAAGTAAAAGAGAAGCCAATAATGGAACTAAGGTAAGTTTAATAGGAATGCTAAGGTTTCTAATGATGTGATTTGCTATGAGTGTAGGAAACCTGTACATGTGAAGTCAGAGTGCCCAAAACCCAAAGCCACTCCTAGCAAGGAGAAGGTAGAGGAGAAACCAATTGTTAAGAAGGGTAAGAAGAAATTCTAAAGAGCTTTCTGGGCAGACTCAGCTTTGGACTCATTAGAGACTGAAAAGAAGAGGAAGTCATCAATCTGTGCTTGATGGCTGATAATTTTGATCAATCAGATCAGGAAGAGATATGTGACTTAACTTATGCTGAACTTTTGAAGTCTCTGAAAGAATACATGATGCATATATGATGCTAAAGAAATGCATGCTAGTCTTAACCTATAACTTCAAGAATTATAAAAAGAACACAAGATCCTTAGGAAAGATTATGCATTAATTGATAGCAACCAACTGAGCTTACTTAATGAATTCGATAACTTGAATAAGGAGAACAATATGTTTAAATCATCCCATGCAGAACTGGAAAAAGAATTTAAGAAATTTAAGGATGATTCTAAGAGTAGAGAGCATTTCTTGAATTTTGATAAGCATGTCCTAGAAGATTTGAACTTTTATTTAAAGTTGAAAGTAAAAGCTCTCGAGGAAAATAAAAAACCCCCAACACTTGAAGATTTTACAAATCCTATTTTGTATCCAAAATTTATACAACTTAGGAAGAGATAGAGTAGTTAAAGAATATTGAGAAAACAATTTCTTGGAGTTAAATGTTATAGTTGTGGATTGATTGGACATATAGCACACACCTATACATTGGATAGAAAAACTCATTTGGTATGGAAACCTAAGATGCATAAACCTAGACATATCATATATGCATCTGTTTATAAGTTTTCAAGAGGTAAACCCAAACTTGTTTGGGTTCCCAGGTCTAACGTTTGATTATTTTGTAGGCACACTCTCATACAAGATCTTATGAGAGCATATGGTGCATGGACAGCGGTTGCTCAAGGCATATGACTGGAGATACTAAGTAATTTATATCACTAGAAGCCAGAAGTGGAGGCAGGGTTACACCTGGAGACAACACCACAAGGAAGGTAGTTGGATCAAGTATGATTGAAAATCTTGAGAATTTTTTTATTCAGAATGTGTTGAAAGTTCGATGGGGATGTTAGGCCCTCTTGAACTTAATCCCAAGCTAATTAAAGAGAGAGGTGAATTGGAAAACTTTAAAACCAAAACACAATCCAAATCACCACAATCAAAGTGCGGAAATTAAAATAAATGCGGAAGCGATAATAAGAAAAGAACACACCGGATTTATAGTGGTTCGGTCAAACCTTGACCTACGTCCACTCCTTGGAGGCACCCTCCAAGTATTGCACTACAAAAGTGTCTCTCCTTTAGCCCCCACGGCTAGGCGGAGAAGCCCTTACAAAATCACTTCCACCTTCCCCGGTGCGGCGGAGTCGCCGGGTCCTTTGACACCAAAGAGACTTCTTCTTTGGTGAACTTACCTCGAGACAAGCCTTGAATCCGACGGTATTCAGGTGCGAGCTTGCCGGAGCAACCGTGTGGATCCCCCTCCACACTCCCTTGAGTCCCCCCTCACAGGATCTTCTCCCTCTCTCAAACTCCACCCTTTCCTCACTCCCTTTCAAGCTTTCTCTTCAAGTTTCCCCCCACAAGAACGAAGCTACAATGGCTGCCAAAGACACTTACAAAGTGCCTTGCCATAGCTTAAATAGAGGCTCTCAAAACGAGCTCATTAATGCAAGTTGCCGACATTATCGTCCAGGCCGATAGGCATATCGTCCTGGCCGACTGGTTCAATTTCAGCTCATTAGCCCGGGACGATCTGGGACGATCAGAAGGAAATTGGTTATATCGTCCTGGCCGATCTCACGATCGTCCGGGCCGATTAGTTTAAAACCAACTCTATCGTCCTGATCACAGCCCTGGGAACAGTCCTGGCCGATTGAAATTTGGTCTTGATCGTCCAGGCCGATCTCACGATCGTCCTGAACGATATGATCGTATCAATCAGCATTTAATTCCTTCCAAATAAAACCAGATCAATTTAGGCATGATTGAGTTAGATCGTCCCGGACGATAGAATTATCGTCCTGGCCGATTTCCTAAAATAAAGAATACCTAAACTGATTATGGCGGCTGATTTCTTTCTGAATTGAGCATATCGTCCTGGCCGATACAAGTATCGTCCAGGCCGATCAGAGACGGCTGCCTTAATGAGGATGCCCTAAATTAGGGTTTCTGGTGTTAGACCGATCGGCCAGGCCGATAGGACTATCGTCCAGGCCGATGTTACCAAAACCAGAAATCCTAATGGGAGCATCATGAAAACTTCTATGTTACAAAGCAACAGGTCCCACACCCAATACAATTGACTCAAGAAAGGAAAAGATTACAAACTGACACAGACCTAGTCTACCCAATCTTGAGCTGGTTCTGAATTGCAGTCTTGATCGTGTGGTCCTGAAACGTTAGTACATAAGGCAATCGTATAAAAAAAAAGGAAATGTTTGCTATCATCAAAATCATGAACCATAGATCCGTAACAATCTCCCCCTTTTTGATGATGGCAAACACCTTCATAAATGAATTTTCAAAAAAAGACAAATTTCTCCAAAACTCCCCCTCACTTGAATAACCCTTAAAAAATAGGGAGATAAAAAATTCTTTTTGTTGTTTTTAATTTTTTGAAAAGAAAAAAAAATGAAACAGTTGAAAAGAAAAAAATGAAACAGTTACGTTCTCCCCCTTTGACATTATCAAAAAGAGAGAAGGCACAGTAAAAGAAAATCTAGAGAAAGGAAAAAAAAAAAATTCTTAAAATGAGAAAGTTACCTCTTAATTTTAAAACTTAGTAAAATTGGATTGACAACGCATAGTCCAGAAAAGGTTGGAAATTCAGATTTAGAAAGTCCAAAACTCAAGTTTCTTTAAAAAGGTTCAAAAAACTTTTTAATTCAATATCCAAATCATAAAATAAATTTTGGAAAGAAACAATCATTTTTCAAAAACTCCTTCCATAAAATATATCTAATAGAAGATCAATGCAAAAATTTTTGAGTCAGGAATCAAGATTTTCAAAACCAAGTATCGAAGTACCAAGGGTTTTCTTAAGCTTTTAAGATAAAACAAGAAAGGTAAGCATTAAATTTTGGGCTCATTTTATGCCTCTTGACAATTGATTGGCGCACTGCGCATCTTTTGATACATTTTGTGTATTCTATATTTTCAATTTGGCGTCTTTGCGCATCTTTTATTTTTGGCATCTTTGGCCAATTTTTTGCATATGCTACCTTTCTTAAATCTTAAAAATAAAAAGTAAACCCATCTTAGTGATAGAACGATTCTCTTGATTAAGAAAATTATGAATTAGATTCAACCAATTTGCAACAGATTCCTATGCGATAAATAAAGCGTAGGGAGAGAAAAGAAATTGTTTCAAAAACCAATTTAAAATATGAAAAAGATTTTAAATCAAAAGTAAAAATAACCCCTTTTAGGAAATAGAGATTGGAAACAAAAAAAACTGAGTTTCCTTCCTCTACCTAGTTTTAGAGACGTCAAACTCAACTTTACCAAAGATTTCTTAAAAAGAAGTAAAATTTTCACTTTTTAGAAAAGTGAGTGTGTGTGTCTGATAAAAGAAAGAGAGAAAAAGAGAACGAAAAACAAGAACAAAAGAGAGAGAGAAAAAAAAGAAAAACAAAACAAAGAAAACGAAAGCAAAAAAAAAAAAAAAACAAAACAAAAAAAAAACATGAAAAGGCTAAATTAACCATTGTCTCTTTCCTGGTCTGATGCTTCTGAGACCAGATCTGCCCAAGAAATTTTTTGTTTTTCATTATTTTTCCAGTTTGAAATTTGCTTCCCCTTGCCCTTTTCTTTTGTAGGAAAAATCCTTGAATTAGGGCACTCTTTTTTCATATGTCCAGGCTTCCTGCATTGAAAGCAAACAACGTCAGAAGAACTATGGACATTCTTACCATCTTTACCTCTTTTCAACTTTTGCTTATGCCTTGGTGAGTTTTGTAATTTGCATGACAATTCATTGTTATCGTCACCAAGTAAACGTCCTCTTTCCGTATCTTCAGCTTTTAAAACGATCGTTTCACCTGTATCCAAAAGTCTTTGACCCAATCCTTGCTCGTAGGCAATTAGTGAGCCAATTAAATTATCAATAGAATACGCATTCAAATCTTTAGATTCACATATAGCAACTACTTTAGCATCGAATTTATCCAATAAACATCGAAGAATTTTGTTAACTTTTTCAAAATTTGAAAACTCTTTTCCTAAAGCATGCAATGATGTAGTAATTTGAATAAACCTTGTATACATGTCTAAAATTGTTTCATAAGGTTTCATGGAAAATAATTCAAAATCATGCATTAAGAAATTCAACTTTGATTGCTTGATTTCACTAGATCCTTCGTATACGATATGCAATTTATCCCAAATTTCCTTACCAGAAGTGCACATGGATACCGACATAAAATCTTCAGAATTTAACGCACAGAAAAAGCAATTTAAGGCCTTTGCATTCAATTGAGCATCAATTCGTTCTTCCTTACTCCATTGATAAAAAGGAATGTCAGTTTTAACTCCATTAATGATTTGAGATGGTGATGAATAACCAGTTAAGATCATATGCCACATGCGAAAATCAATCGATTGCAAGAAAATAGACATGCGAGTTTTCCAAAAATCAAATGAAATATTTTCAAACAATGGTGGTGTTGTGATTGAATAACCTTCCGAAAAAGTGCGATTTGAAAAATTAGCCATGGATCGAAATTCAAAAGCTTTTAAAAACTTATTTTATGAAAACCGCTCTGATACCACTTGAAAGTTCGATGGGGATGTTAGGCCCTCTTGAACTTAATCCCAAGCTAATTAAAGAGAGAGGTGAATTGGAAAACTTTAAAACCAAAACACAATCCAAATCACCACAATCAAAGTGCGGAAATTAAAATAAATGCGGAAGCGATAATAAGAAAAGAACACACCGGATTTATAGTGGTTCGGTCAAACCTTGACCTACGTCCACTCCTTGGAGGCACCCTCCAAGTATTGCACTACAAAAGTGTCTCTCCTTTAGCCCCCACGGCTAGGCGGAGAAGCCCTTACAAAATCACTTCCACCTTCCCCGGTGCGGCGGAGTCGCCGGGTCCTTTGACACCAAAGAGACTTCTTCTTTGGTGAACTTACCTCGAGACAAGCCTTGAATCCGACGGTATTCAGGTGCGAGCTTGCCGGAGCAACCGTGTGGATCCCCCTCCACACTCCCTTGAGTCCCCCCTCACAGGATCTTCTCCCTCTCTCAAACTCCACCCTTTCCTCACTCCCTTTCAAGCTTTCTCTTCAAGTTTCCCCCCACAAGAACGAAGCTACAATGGCTGCCAAAGACACTTACAAAGTGCCTTGCCATAGCTTAAATAGAGGCTCTCAAAACGAGCTCATTAATGCAAGTTGCCGACATTATCGTCCAGGCCGATAGGCATATCGTCCTGGCCGACTGGTTCAATTTCAGCTCATTAGCCCGGGACGATCTGGGACGATCAGAAGGAAATTGGTTATATCGTCCTGGCCGATCTCACGATCGTCCGGGCCGATTAGTTTAAAACCAACTCTATCGTCCTGATCACAGCCCTGGGAACAGTCCTGGCCGATTGAAATTTGGTCTTGATCGTCCAGGCCGATCTCATGATCGTCCTGAACGATATGATCGTATCAATCAGCATTTAATTCCTTCCAAATAAAACCAGATCAATTTAGGCATGATTGAGTTAGATCGTCCCGGACGATAGAATTATCGTCCTGGCCGATTTCCTAAAATAAAGAATACCTAAACTGATTATGGCGGCTGATTTCTTTCTGAATTGAGCATATCGTCCTGGCCGATACAAGTATCGTCCAGGCCGATCAGAGACGGCTGCCTTAATGAGGATGCCCTAAATTAGGGTTTCTGGTGTTAGACCGATCGGCCAGGCCGATAGGACTATCGTCCAGGCCGATGTTACCAAAACCAGAAATCCTAATGGGAGCATCTTGAAAACTTCTATGTTACAAAGCAACAGGTCCCACACCCAATACAATTGACTCAAGAAAGGAAAAGATTACAAACTGACACAGACCTAGTCTACCCAATCTTGAGCTGGTTCTGAATTGCAGTCTTGATCGTGTGGTCCTGAAACGTTAGTACATAAGGCAATCGTATAAAAAAAAAGGAAATGTTTGCTATCATCAAAATCATGAACCATAGATCCGTAACATGTGTTACTCATTTTAGGCTTAAAATATAATTTGTTAAGTATTAGCCAGCTATGTGATAAAGGATATAACATTAAATTTTTTTCTATTAGCTGCATATTAAGCCTAAATAATATTGATGTTTTGCATGGTTTGAGGGTAAATAATATTTATATGCTAGATTTAAATTGTATCAAAACTCCTAATAAATTATGTTTGAAATTTATTTCTAATGAATCATGGTTTTGACATAGGAGACTTTGTCACTCTAGCATGAAAAACCTTAGGAGGATTACCCAAAAGAACTTAGTGATAGGTATACAAAAACTAGACTTTAATAAGGATCACCTTTACGATGTATGTCAATTAGAAAAATAGGTGAAGTCCTCTTTTCAGTCCATTAAGGATCTTAGAACTAGTAAACTATTAGAGATTTTGCATATGGATATGTTTGGACATGTTGGAACTATGGGTCTAAAAGGAAAGGTATACAGATTTGTGTTAGTAGATGATTTTTCAAAATTCACATGGGTTAAATTCTTTATCATAAGAGTAAATCATTTAAGGAGTTTAGAGATTTTTTGACTTGGATTCAGAGGAAACTAGGATGCGAGATTTTGACAATTCAAAATGATCACGATGGAGAATTTGAAAATGAGAAATTTGAGGATTTTTATAAGAAGAAAGTGATTGATCATAAATTTTCTGCACCTAGAACCCGTCAGCAGAATGGGATAGTCGAAAGAAAAAAAGAACATTAATAGAAGCTACTCGAGCTATATTGGCAGAATATTCACTTTCTAAATATTTTTGGGCTAAATCAGTTAACACGACATGTTATGTTCTGAATAGGGTGAACATCAGATCAAATTTAAATAAAACACCCTATGAGTTACTTAAAGGGAGAACACCTAATTTGTCACATTTGTATATTTTTGGATGCAAGGTGTTCATACATAACAATAGAAAATCTGCCTTAGGAAAATTTGATCCAAAATTTGATAAAGGAATTTTTCTTTGATACTCTAGTATTAGAAAATATTATAGGGTATTCATTAAAAGAACTTTAGTAGTTGAGGAGACCACATACGCTGTATTTAATGAATATGAAATTTTGGAAGAGCTGATTATTGAAGAGGAAGAGATAGAAATTGACTCCCAAAAGATTGAGAAAATAAATTTGGATAAAAAGTTAGAGATTGAAAATCTGTTGTCTAGAGATTTGAGATTTTTTAAAAACCACCCAAAGGAATTGATTATATGTGAACCTAGTGAGGGTTTAGGACTAATAGTGGACTGAACAAAGAAGTCAATCATTTAACCTTTATTTCTATGATAGAACCCACAAATATTGATCAAGCACTTTCGGATGAATTTTGGATTTTGGTAATGCAAGAAGAATTAAATCAATTTGTAAGAAATAAAGTTTGGGAATTAATTACAAGGCTAAAGAATCAAAGTGTAATTGGGACTAAGTGGGTATTCAAGAACAAAATGAATGACTCAGGAGTAGTCATTAGAAATAAAGCTAGATTGGTGGCTAAGGGGTATAATCAGATAGAAGGAATTGATTTTGAGGAGAATTTTTTCCTTTAGCTAGACTTGAAGCTATTAGGGTTTTGTTAGCCTTTATCTATTTTAGAGGATTTAAATTATATCAAATGGATGTTAAAAGTGCTTTTTTGAATGAGATAATTTAAGAGGATGTTTATATTGAACAACCCCCAGGCTTTAAAAATTTAAAATATTCAAATCATATTTTCAAATTGAAAAAGGCATTATACTGATTGAAACATGCACCTAGGGCTTGGTATGAGAGATTGAGCACCTTCCTACTTAAGAGATCTTTTGAAAAAGGAACTATGGACACAACTCTCTTTTTGAAGAAATTAGAAGAGGATATACTCATTGTACAAATTTATGTTGACGATATCATCTTTGAATCTACAAATAAAAATTTTTGTGATGATTTTTTTAAAATAATGAGTAGTGAATTTGAGATGAGCCTAATGGGAGATTTGAGTTACTTTCTAGGCTTTATCATTAAACAAATTGAGGAAGGTATATTTCTCAGTCAGTCGAAGTATGTTAAGGATATCCTCAAAAAGTATGAAATGGACAATGCTAAACCTGTTAATACACCTATGAGTTCCTCAATTCAGTTGGATAAGGACCCAATGGTAAAATCTATGAATCAAAAGAAATTTAGAGAAATTATTAGATTTTTGCTTTACTTGACAGCTAGCCGACCCGATAATATGTTTAGTGTTTATTTGTGTGTTAAATTTCAATGAGATCCAAAAGAATCAAATTTGACAGTAGTGAAGAGGATTTTAAGATATCTCTTAGGAACTTAGGAATTTGGTATCCTAAGTTTAGCTCTTCAATTGAAATAATTGGATATTCAGATTCAGACTTTATAGGTTGTAGGGTTGATAGAAAGAGTACTTCTAGAACATGTCAATTTACTAAAAAAAATCTTTAATCTTTTGGTTTAGTAGAAAATAAAATTTCGTAGCCTTATCTACTGTTGAAGCTGAATACATTGCCTTTGGAAGTTGTGTGGCACAAGTACTTTAGTTAAAATAATAGTTAATTAATTTAGGATTAATAATAGGCACAATTCCCATTTATAGTAATAACAGAAGTGCCATTTGTATTTTGAAAAATCCTATTCAACATTCAAGAATCAAACATATTGACATCAGGCATTATTTCATAAGGGATCATGTATCCAAAACAAAAATTGAACTCAATCTTATTTCAACTGAAAATGAACTTGCAGATATTTTTACAAAACCACTAGCCTTTGATACTTTGAGTACATTAAGAACAAAGCTTGGTGTGGTTGATTTAAATGCTTAATTAAAGTTTCTATAACATTGATATGTATTTTTGTGAGTGTGTTTTGTGTTTTTGAATTACTTATGTTTTTTTATTTTTTTTTGTCATTTTATGTGCATGTTTGCTTTTGTGTTTTTTTAATCTTTTTGTTTTGTGTGTTTTCAAAATATTTTCACATTGAAATTCATGTTTTTGAGCAATCATATGAAATTTTCTAAGTGTGATATTCATCTGTATGAAATTTTTTTTAGTTTTTATTCCAGTTCATCTGTACGATCCCCAGATCATCTAGACGATATGTATTCATTCATATGTACGCATATAGATGATTATACAAACATAATCAATTTTTATTTTTAATCGTACGTACAAACCCTGAGTTCATACAAACGAACACGTAGCATTCTGAATGGGGGACGTTTCAAACCATCATAAAAATGATCTTAAATAATTGATCATCCCAGACAAACACCTGTTCATCTGTATGATCGTTTGGTCAAAAAGTCTATACAAAAGGATGACTCATAACTTACATGATTACTAAAAGCCGTTTTGTTTTGGACGCATTAAGTCATGGATATAAAATTTAATTCGTACTTACAAACGCAACATTAATTTTTATTCTAACACTAAAATCATTTCCTAGGTTTGTTTCCGCTAAAATCACCCCTTTTAGAGTTCTTCTCCAAGAGAACATTAATTTTTAAGTAATATAGCTTTTTACTTCGACCCAGATTGCTTTTATTCTAACACTAATCCATTCCTACAACAAGGAAACATTCCATTATTTCCTTGCAAACATGACTTTCAATACTGACCAGAGTAGGATTAGTTGCTTTGTTTTGAAAAAGAGGGTAGAAATAACCAAGGAGGATTTGGGGATATTCTTAAATTTAAGGACTCAAGGGATTAGAGCCCATACCTTGACCTTTGCCTCTAACTATGATTGGACTGCGATAAACCAAGTTATTAGAGGGATTAGTGAAGTATGCCATATGCCTAAGGTGCACACTCTTAACCGAAATGCTCGTATCATTCAGTATGTTCTTCATACTTCTATAATTTCTAAAACTGGTGATTGAATAAATATTACTCCTCTTGTTTCCACTGTAACTTACCTGATTATGACTGGCTAACCAATAGATGAAACTCAACTGATCATTGATTACATGTATGGACTTTTTGAGATTGTCATGTCTCCCATAAGAGAAAGAAGAATATAGCCATAGGACACCTTATGACATACATTTTTGAAAAGAAGTATGATCTAATTCAGCATATGGAAGAGCCTATCTACTATAATGATGGTTCATTCTGAGCAATCTTTACTAAAGATGCACATCTAGAAAGTGATGACTCTAAGGAAGAAAGTTAGCTACACCTGCACCTGTTGTTGGACCAGACTTTCAGGAGATGGTCCAGCGCTTTGATCATCTTGAGATCCACTTTGATCAACATTTTGATCAAATTAAAACTCATCTTCAGCAGCAGGATTTCAATATCAATAAGATATGGGCTGTATATGAGGTCAATTCGAATCGGTCAACACGAACATAGCTATGATAAAAAGCTATTTTAATCTCCTCAACCAACCACCCCCTCTAGACTAAGGTCCCTCATAATGATATATGTACTTCTTTTGTGATTTTTTTTGCCAGTTCTGATGATGTTTTGTGTTTTTGTGACTATTTTTTAGTTTTTGTTTTATGAACTTTTGTGTATTGATATAAACTGAACTACAATATATTATCCTTATTTTGATATCAATAAAACATGTTTTATTTTTATTTAGTTATTTTTGTTTATTTTTTGAAATGTTTGTTTTCCTATATGAAAATCCTAACATAATTGATCTTAAAGTGGTATAATTTAAAATGCAATACAAAAATTAACTTCATTAGAAAATTTAATTTTTTTTAAAAATTTAAGTTAGCTTATAACTTGATCAAGTTAAGGATATCATTCTCATATTCTTTTTAGGCAAACAAAATTTTAATATTATTATTGCAATCCTAATGTCTTATTATTATTACTTATTTCTTTTTTCAATATAATTATCTTTGTCCATAGAGAAATTTGAGTTTTTAGATTATTAATTTTTGAAAGAATAACTTGAAAAATTGAAAAGTGTACAAATGTACAAAAATCGAAAAAATGCGAAATGATTCGCAAATTAAAAAGAGGCACAAAATTAGCCCAATTATAAAAAGATGCACAAAGTATGCCAAAAATATTAAAAAGATGCGCAATGTCGCCACAAGTATATGTTATTTTCTCTATCTTTTAATCTTCAATTTGAAATAAATCTAATGTTCAATTATCATTTATATTGGAACTTGACTTACATTAATTTTCATTTCATCATTTTTGCAATAATTTTCCTTATCCAATTATTTAGACTGATTCATGACCTTGATGTATTTTTCTTATATTTATTATCTCTTAACTTAAATGATATGAATCTTTAATTTTCTTTAATGAACATTAATCTTGTTACTGCAATTGTAACTCAATCTTTTTCATGATCAATTATCAAAGGCTTCTCATATGACTTCTTACATTTATGTTATCTTCTTCTTCTTTTCTTTTTGCTGTTGTCAAAAAGGGGGAGAAATATTATTTGAACTTTTGTGAGTTTTTGTGTTTTTGTTCAAGTTTGTTTTGAGTTTGCATTTGATTGATTGTGTTTTATGTTTTGTGTGTTTTGTTGTTTGTAGTTGTGTTTTGTTTTTGTTTGTGTTTTGTTTTTGTTTTTTACTTGTGCTTTGTGTGATAAAAATATAAAAATTAATTTTTTTTAACCTGTTCATAATAGAAAACTCCTTACATTCACATGCTTATTCATTCAGGGTGAGTTAAGGTGAAATTTAAGATCTTTAATTATACTCAAATAATAATTATTTTGTCATCATCAAAAAGGGGGAGATTGTTAAGATAGTTGCTACTTATCTTTACATGTTTGACATTCTTATAATTTTTATATTTTTGATAATTCCAAATATTATTATTTTGGTTATTTTTTCTCTTAACATATTTTGAAAGAATTATTTTTTCTCTTATGTGTACTAACTTTTCAGGGAAATTATATTCCAGATTATTGAAGACTTCAAATCAAGATCAGCTTAGAATATTTTATACATTGAAGTCTGTATTTTTTGATTTTATTAAGTTTGAGAGAGTGTGATTGTAATTGAGTAACTGAGCACATGCATATTGGGGGAGAGTTTTAAAATTTATAATTTTTAAACTGATCATACAGTATGATATCATTTCGTACATATGGTCAGTTATTGTTTCCCCAATGAGCAATAGAATGTATAGAAAATGGCCAAAATTTTTTTAAGTGCATATCGTACAGATAAAATGTTTAGTTCATCCCTAAACGATCTGCTCTAGATTTGGTAAATACACTGTTTGTCCAGACAAAATATTTAGTTCATCCCTGGATGATCTGCTCTGGATTTGGAAAATACACTATCGTCTAGACGAAATGTTTAATTCGTCCCTAGATGATCTACTCTGGATTTGTCAAATACACTATTCATCAAGACAAAATGTTTAGTTCATCCCTGGATGATCTTCTTTGGATTTGAAAAATATATTGTTCGTCCAGACAAAATGTTTAGTTTGTCCTTGGATGATCTGCTCTAGATTTGGCAAATACACTGTTTGTCCAAACAAAATGTTAAGTTCATCACAGGACGATCGACTCTGGATTTGAGAAATAAACTATTCATCCAGACGAAATGTTTAGTTCATCCCAGGACGATCTGCTCAAGATTAAAAACACTATTCATCCAAATGATATTTTTAAATTGACTAGGACGAAAGGCTCTGTTCTGTATACTTATAATTCATCCTTATTCTTCATACCAATGAACTTTGAAAAATAATTATTTGTACCGGACGAACCACATTCGTACGAGATGATGATCAAGTACGGATAGAGTTCGTACCCATTCATAATGAGTTCGTACATTACATTTTTTTAAATTGTTCGTACGTATGAAATTTGATTGTACAAGATGATCGTAGATGATCAAACTTGAAAAATTTAGTTTTTCTGGACATTTTTTTGTGCCTTTTTTATAAAAGGGCCACTTAAGACTATCATTTAATCTTTTTGTCTACTGGTCTTCATGAATGGTAAAGGGCAATTAAAGGAGAGAGTGTGAGAGAGTATTTGAGAGAGATTTCTTCCTATTAGAGCGTGAAGGGTTCACTAAGTTACTCAAGGGTAAGGATCTCTGTGTACGATTAATGTTTCTTCACTCTTTCTCTTGTCTTTCTAAATTGCTCGTGTGAAGATTGTTCAAAAGGATCCGGTTCTCTGCTGACACTTGAGGAGTGTGAACAGCGGAAGATTCTCTGCTTACACTTGGAGAGTGTGAACAACCGAAGGTTCTCTGCATACACTTAGATGAAAGTTCGTTGGGGATGTTAAGCCCTATGAACTTAGTCCCAAAGCTAATTAAGAAGGGTGGTGAATTAGAAAGCCTTTAAAACCAAAGATAAAATTCTAACCACAATCACCACAAACAAAGTGCGGAAGAAAAATAAATGCGGAAGCGATAATAAGAAAAGAACACACCGGATTTATAGTGGTTCGGTCAAACCTTTACCTACATCCACTCCTTGGAGGTACCCTCCAAGTATTGCACTAACACAAGTGTCTCTCCTTTAGCCCCCACAGCTAGGTGGAGAAGCCCTTACAAAATCACTTCCACCTTCCCCGGTGCGGCGGAGTCACCGGGTCCTTTGACACCAAAGAGATCTTCTTCTTTGGTGAACTTACCTCGAGACAAGCCTTGAATATGATGGTACTAAGGTGCGAGTTCGCCGGAGCAACCGTGTGGATCCCCCACCACACTCCCTTGAGTTCCTCCCCCTCACAGGATCTTCTCCCTCTCAAACTCCACCCTTTCCTCTCTCCCTTTCAAGCTCTCTCTTTAAGTCTCCCCACAAGAACGAAGCTCTAATGGCTGCCAAAGATGCTTACAAAAGTTGCCATGCCATAGCTTAAATAGAAGCTCTCAAAACGAGCTCATTAATGCAAGTTTCCAACATTATCATCCAGGACGATATGTATATCGTCCTGTACGATCAGTACAAATTAAGCTCATTAGCCCGGGATGATATGGGAAGATCAGAAGAAACTTGGTACATCGTCCTGGCCGATCTCACGATCGTCCTGGACGATTAGTTTAAAACCAGTTCAATCGTCCTAATCATCGCCCTGAATAGAGTCTGGCCGATGTAAATCGTCCAGGTTATCGTGTCGGCCGATCCAATAATCGTCCCGGTCGATCTGATCGTATCAATCAGCCATTAATCTTTCCAAAGATACCAGATCATTTTAAGCATAATTGAGTTAGATCATCCTGGACGATTGGTATATCGTCCTGGCCAATTTCCTAAAATATATGATACCTAAATTGATCATGGCAGCTGATTCTTTCTTAATTGATCATATCATCCTGGCCGATACAAGTATCTTCAAGGCCTATTATTATGATGGCTGCCTTAATGAGGATGCCCTAATTAGAGTTTCTGATTTTGGACAGATCGTCCAGGCCGATATTACTATCGTCCCGGACGATGTTACTAAAAACAAAAATCATATAGGGAAAAAAGAGAATTTCTACCAAGTTACAAAACAACAGGAGCCACACCAAAAACAATAGACTCAAGAAAGGAAAAAGGTACAAACAGACTCAATCCTAGTCTACCCAATCTTGAGCTGGTTTCAAGTTGTAGTCTGATCGTGTGGACCTGAAACGTTAGTATAAAAAGGCAATCGTAGATAAATAAGAAATGTTTGCTATCATCGAAATCATAAACCATAGATCCATAACAATCTCCCCCTTTTTGATGATGGGAAAAACATTTCAATTTTGAATTTTCAAAAAATAATTTTTTTCTCCTAATCTCACCCTCACTTGAATAACACTTTTAAAAAAAAATAGGGGAGATAAAAATATTTTTGTTGGTTTAAATTTTTGAAAAGAAAATAAAGGATACAAGTATGTTCTCCCCCTTTGACATTATCAAAAAGAGAGAAGGCACAGAAAATAAAATGAAACAAAAAAAACGAAAACAATAAATGATCCCTGATCTAGAAAAAAAAAACAAGTATTCTTAAAATAAAAAATATTAGTAAAAATGGATTGACAACACATAGTCCAGTAAAGGTTAGAAAATCAGAATTTGATAATCCAAACTCAAGTTCTTAAAAAAGGCTCAAAAACTTTTTAATTTAGTATCTAAATCAAGAAATAAATTAGAGAAAGAAACAATCATTTTTCAAAAACTCCTTCCATAAAATATATCTAATAGAAGATCAATGCACGAATTGTTGAATTAAGAATCAAGATTTTCAAAGTCAAGTATCGAAAGTATCAAGGGTTTTCATAAGCTTTTTAAGAAGTACAAGAATGGTAAGCATTAACTTTTTGTGGGCTCATTTTATGCCTCTTGACAATTGGTTGGCGCACTGCGCATCTTTTGATACACTTTGTGTATTCTATATTTTTCAATTTGGCGCTTTGCGCATCTTTTATTTTTGGCATCATTGGCTAATTTTTTTGAATATGCTCCCTTTCTTAAATCTTAAAAAATAAAGGAAAACCCATCTTAATGACAAAGCAAATTTCTTGATTAAGAAAATTATGAGTTAGATTCAACGACTTGCAAAAGATTCCTATGTGATAAATAAAACGTAGGGAGATAAAAAATTTTGTTTCAAAAACCAATTTAAAAGATGAAAGAGATTTTAAATCAAAAGTAAGATAACCTCTTTTAGGAAATAGAGATTGAGAGTAAAAATAAATCATGAGTTTCCTTCCTTCGACTGTTTTAGAGAAGTTAAACAAAATTTACCAAAAGATTTCAAGAAAAAATAGGAAGTAGATATTTCATTTTTAGAAAAGTGAGTGTGTGTGTTGGATTAAAGAAAAAATACGAATAATAAAAAGAAAAAGTAAAAAGGAGAAAGAAAAACAAAACAAAAAAATAAAAAAGAAAAACATAAAAAAGCCCATTTAGCCATTATCTCTTTCCTGATCTGATTCTTCAGAAACCATGTCTGCCCATGAGATTTTGTGTTTTTCATTATTTTCCCAATTAAACTTTAGCTTTGCCTTGCTCTTTTCTTTTGTAGAAAGAATTCTTACATTAGGGCACTCATTCTTCATATGTCCAGGTTTCCTACATCGAAAGCAAACAATGTCAGAGGAAATATGGACATCCTTACCACTTTTACCTTTCTTCAACTTTTGCTTATGCTTTGGAGAGCTTTGTGATTTGCTTGACAATTCATTGCTATCGTCACCAACTAAGCTTCCTCTTTCCGTATCTTCAACTTTTAGAACAATCATTTCACCTGCATCAAAAAGTCTTTGACTCAACCCTTGCTCGTAGGCAATGAGTGAGCCAATCAAATTATCAATAGAATATACATTCAAATATTTAGATTCACAAATAGCAACAACTTTAGAATCAAATTTATCTAGTAGACATCGAAGAATTTTATTAACTTTTTCAAAATTTGAAAAATCTTTTCCTAAAGCATGCAATGAGTTTATAATTTGAATGAATCTGGTATACATGTCTAAGATCGTTTCAAAATGTTTCATGGAAAATAATTCAAAATCATGCATTAACAAATTCAACTTGGATTGCTTGATTTCATTCGTGCCTTCGTATATGGTGTGCAATTTATCTCAAACTTCCTTACCAGTAGTGCACGTGGAAATTAATAAAAAATCATCAAAATTTAAAGCACAGAAAAAGCAATTTAAAGACTTTGCATTTAATTGAGCATCCATTCATTCATCCCTATTCCATTGATTAAAAGGAATATCAGTTTTAATTCCATTAACAATACGTGATGGTGATGAATAACCAGTTAAAATCATATGCCACATGCAAAAATCAATCGATTGCAAGAAAATAGAAATGCGAGTTTTCCAAAAATCAAATGACATATTTTTAAATAAAGGAGGTCTGGTGATTGAATAATCTTCTGTAACATTACGATTAGCCATTGATCGAAAATTCAAAAGCTTTTAAAAACTTATTTTATGAATACCGCTTTGATACCACTTAAAAGTTCGTTGGGGATGTTAAGCCCTATGAACTTAGTCCCAAAGCTAATTAAGAAGAGTGGTGAATTGGAAAGCCTTTAAAACCAAAGATAAAATTCTAACCACAATCACCACAAACAAAGTGCGGAAGAAAAATAAATGCGGAAGCGATAATAAGAAAAGAACACATCGGATTTATAGTGGTTCGGTCAAACCTTGACCTACGTCCACTCCTTGGAGGCACCCTCCAAGTATTGCACTAACACAAGTGTCTCTCCTTTAGCCCCCACAGCTAGGCGGAGAAGCCCTTACAAAATCACTTCCACCTTCCCCGGTGCGGCGGAGTCGCTGGGTCCTTTGACACAGAAGAGATCTTCTTCTTTGGTGAACTTACCTCGAGACAAGCCTTGAATCCGATGGTACTAAGGTGCGAGTTCACTGGAGCAATCGTGTGGATCCCCCACCACACTCCCTTGAGTTCCTCCCCCTCACAGGATCTTCTCCCTCTCAAACTCCACCCTTTACTCTCTCCCTTTCAAGCTCTCTCTTCAAGTCTCCCCCACAAGAACGAAGCTCCAATGGCTGCCAAAGACGCTTACAAAAGTTGCCATGCCATAGCTTAAATAAAAGCTCTCAAAACGAGCTCATTAATGCAAGTTGCCGACATTATCGTCCTGTATATCGTCCTGTACGATCAGTAAAAATTAAGCTCATTAGCCCGGGACGATATGGTACGATCATAAGAAACTTGGTTACATCGTCCTGGCCGATCTCACGATCGTCTTGGATGATTAGTTTAAAACCAGTTCAATCTTCTTGATTATCGCCCTGAATAGAGTCTGGCCGATGCAAATCATCCAGGTTATCGTCCCGACAGATCTGATCGTATCAATCAGCCATTAATTCTTTCCAAAGATACCAGATCATTTTAGGCATAATTGAGTTAGATCGTCCTGGACGATTGGTATATCGTCCTGGCCGATTTCCAAAAATACATGATACCTAAATTGATCATGGCGGCTGATTCTTTCTTAATTGATCATATCGTCCTGGCCGATACAAGTATCGTCCAGGCCTATTATTATGACGGTTGCCTTAATGAGGATGCCCTAATTAGGGTTTCTGATTTTGGACAGATCGTTCAGGCCGATATTACTATCGTCCCGGACAATGTTACCAAAAATAGAAATCATATAGTGAAAAAAGAGAATTTCTACCAAGTTACAAAACAACAGGAGCCACACAAAAAACAATAGACTCAAGAAAGCAAAAAGGTACAAACAGACTCAATCCTAGTCTAGCCAATCTTGAGCTGGTTCCAAGTTGTAGCCTGATCGTGTGGACCTGAAACGTTAGTACAAAAAGGCAATCGTAGAGAAATAAGAAATGTTTTCTATCATCAAAATCATAAACCATAGATCCGTAACATTAGAGAGTGTGAACAACCGAAGGTTCTTTGCCTATACTTGGGGAGTTTGAATAGTGGAAGGTTCTCTGCTGAAACTTGGAAGGTGTAAAAGGATGATGGTTCTCTGCCGCACCGGGTAGTGGTGGAAGAGAGTTTTTGTGAAGGCTTCTCCACCTTGCTGTGGGATCAAAAGGAGATACACTAGTGGTAATAGTGCAATACCTAAAGTGAGAGACTTCAAGGAGTGGATGTAGGTCGTGTTTGACTGAACCACTATAAATCTTTGTGTCCTTTTATTTCCACTACTTTAATTTCTATCTTTTTATTTTTCTGTGATTGAAAAATAGTTTTAAAACTTGCTACAAAGAATCCATCGATTTCAAATTTTTTAAAGATGAAATAGAGGAATATTTTTTAAATAACCAATTCGCCCCCTCCCTCTTGGTTAGCCTTTAGAATATAAGCTTAGGTCTAACAACCAAACTCATATTCAACAAGTTTCAATAGAAATGCCCTCATATATAACACTTTGATGGTTAAGTTAACCCAAAATTAAAATGGAAACTAAAAATTACTTAAAGTTAAAATTATTATAAAATAATAGGTGCTAAATGAGATGAACAAAGAAGAACAATTTATAATTGAAATCATTACAATTAACTAAGAAAAATTATATAATTTAAGACTTCAATCTTGAACTTAAAGTCTAACACCTAAGAAATGTATATTAATTGTAAGATTGAATACTTAAGCTTAGAGAATGGATGTACTTTGATTAGTTTATATAATTCATTATGAACTTAAGTGTGGATTTAACGAACTAGTCCAATCATTATATAAGGTTAAATTAGATATTCAAATGAATGTTTGTGAGGGTTGTTAAACCCTTAAGAACTAGTCCCGAGGCTAACCAAGAGGGTGGGGGGGGGGGTTAAATTGATTATTTCAAAAATTTCTTTAATAAATGATAAGTTAAAAACTCTTGATGTGGAAGCAGAACTAATTTTACAAAAACAAAAATTATATATTTCAAACACAAATCAAATTATGGAACAATACAAAAATTAAAATGTGAAAAAAAATAGAAAGAACACACCATGATTTATATTGGTTCGGTCAACTTAAACTACATCCACTCCTTAGAGACTCCCTCTCTAAGTATTGCACTAAATAGAAGTGACTCTCCTTTTGCTCCTATAGCAAGGTGGAGAAGCCCTTACAAAATCTTTCCAAAAGTTTGAATAGGTTGTTAGACCTATTAAATTTGTCCCTAGGTTAACTAAGGGATGGGTGAATTAGTAATTTAAAATTCTCTTGATTGTTTAAGAAAAGTGATTTTATACAGTTAAAGATAATAATGAGTTTTTTTTTCAAAATAACTTTTCAACCACAAAATTTAAACGTGCAAAAATATAAAAATACAAAAAATAAAAATAAGAAAAAATAACATAGAATTTTATAGTGGTTTGATCCAACAAGACATACGTGCACTCTCTAAAGACTAAAAGTTCATTAGGATTTTTAAGCCCATATGAACTAGCCTGAGGTTAACCAAAAGGGGGTGGGGTGGGTGAATTGGTAGTTTTAAAAATTCTTAACAAAAAAAAAAAAACATTTTGAAACCTTTTTTAATATAATAAAACAAACACAATCAACCACAAAAATTTTTATGTAGAAAAATAATATGCAGAAATAACATAGAAAGAACACACCAGATTTTAGAGTGGTTCAATCAACTTTACCTATGTCCACTCTCTGAGCCTCACCTCCAGGTATTGCAGTAAAACACAGTGTCTCTCCTTTTACTCTCACGGTTAGGTAGAGAACCCTTTACAAACTCCTTTTCATCGACCCTAGTGAGATAGAGAACCCAAACTCCTTTTGCTTCATCCTAAAACAAGCAAAGAACCTTAATTGATTATTATTGAAGACCTCCCTAGAGCTACCAAGGAGCCAAGGATGATGAATGGAGAAGATGGCTCGAATCCTTTCTTGGAGCAACCTTTGTGAACACCTCACAAACTCCCCCTCACAAGATTCTCTCTCTCTCTCTCTCTCTCTCTCTCTCTCTCTCCCAAGCTCCCCCTCTCCTTTTCTAAGCTATATCAGGCCAGGACAACAGCAAAAGATGCTCTAAATAATAATCAAGTGATCTTATAAAGAAGGCCTTAAAAATTACCCTAATTTGTATCTTACCTTCAAAGATCATCTAAGATAATCGATAGATCATCTTGTACGATTAATGTATTTCATCCCTTCTAACTAGGATAATCTAGGTTTATTGGATGATTAGAACACATTATGTGTTTTGATCATTCATGATGATTAGGAAATCATCCTATATGATTAGTTCAAGATCAAACCTATCATCCAATATATAGTTTTGGATGTCCAGGAGATCCATGTTGGATGATGAAGAAAAATAATGGATCGTCCATGATGATGCTTGGATCATCCTATATGATTAGTTCAAAATAAGTAATTATCATCTAGCAAATAGTTCGGGTCATCCAATAGAAACAAGATGATGAAGCATTGCAACACATAGTTTGAGACGTCTAGCTGATTCAGGAGAAGATTAAGTTTTTTCTAACTGATCATCGATCCTGTGATCATCCAAAATGATATGATCAAGCAATCTAATCTTAATTACTTTCCTTAATCATCTGACAAATTTAAGCATGATTATAACAAATCATCTAGGATGATATGGGATTGTCATGTACGATTTCAAAAAAAAAAACTTACCTAAATGAGTTTGGTGGCTGAGTCTTTCTGATTTGAACATATCATCAAGGACGATGTGAATATCATCCAGGATGATTTGCTTAATTTGGCTGACTTGACATAGATGTCCTAATTAGGGATTCTATTTTAACTAATTATTTAGGATGATTTTGGATTATCCTGTACGATATGATAAAAAAAAAAAGAAAAACTCTTAAAATTATGTAATTTCTCACCAAGAGTGTGTGTGTGCAAGATTACTTAGCATCAAGATCCACCTTATTATATTTGACTTAATATAGAGTAAAAATCATTGGAATTTAAGTTACAAACTGACTATGTCCTAAACTACCCATTCTTGAGCTGGCTTGAATTATAATTTATCTTGTGAACCTAAAAAGTTAGTAGGCAAAGAAACCAAAATAGATGGGCAATAGTAATAATAGTAGGGAAACTTGAATGTCAATAATGTTTGTTATCATCAAAATTATAATCCTTGAATTCAAATTTATAACAATCTTCTCTTTTTTGATAATGACAAACATTTGTTAGACAATTTCAAATCAAGTAGATTAAAAGAAAATAAAGCATAAGATAAAGAAGAACAATATAAATAACACAATACAAATTTTACTAAAATAAGTAAATGATACAACAATAATAACTACTTACCCTTTTGACATCATAAAAAGGAGGAAACAGAAAAATACAAAATAGAACATCATACAAAAAATAACATCAGTACAAACAACACATAAAAATATCAAGCAAATTACATGTATGTTTTTTTTTTTTAAATTAATGCTAGACAATGATAAATTTTCCTTGTGATTGGATTAAAATTAGCAAAAAATGAATTAACAGCATCGAAATCTAAAAAATGGTAGAACAATTGATCCTGTTAATCCTAGCTCGAACTTCTTACAAGGCAAACTATCTTTTGAAAATAAAGATCTAACTTAGAAAAAGTAAATGGATAAGAAAAGTGATCCGTTTAAAACTTCATTGCAGAAAAATATCTTATATAATAAAGTAATTAGTCATAATCATGAATTTCAAAATTAGGACTTTGAAAATATCAGGTGACACATGAATTATTCTAAGATTTAAAGGTTTGAAAGAGAAGAAAGCTTGATTTCTTATGGGCTCATTTTGTGCCTTTTATTAATTATTTGGTGCACTTTGCACATCTTCTAATTTTTTATACACTTTGTGTATCTTTCAATTTTTTGGTGATCATTGCACATCTTTTCAATTTTTGTTTTTGGGCTTATTTTATGTCTTTTGATATTTTTGTAAGCAAGCTTCCTTTCAAAATCTTTAAATATTCTAAGTTGTAAGAATATCTTCTTGATAATAGAGAAGAAAAAATCACTCTCTAACATAAGGAGTAAACCACAAAGAAGAATCATATTCATATGATAAATGTAATAACATGATCAAGAAAGTTTTAAGGATTTAATGACTTTAAACATTATTTATATGAGATAGATTACTATAAGAAGATATAAAATATTACAATTGTAAAGTTCAGTTGTTAATTTGAGATAGAATTTTGCTTAAAAAAGAAGATTACATCGCTAAAAGGAGTTAGATGAAGGGAAACAATTAACGGTGTTTCTCCATTTAATTGATTTATGGATGTCAATCATTGATTACAAATTGTTAAAAATAAAAGAAAGGAAAAAATATCTCATTCCAGCAGTGATTAATAAAAAAATAAAAGTTAAAAAGATCATAACATTAAAACACAAAAAATAGCAGCACAAAAAATAAAATAAACAAGCAAACAAACAAAGACTAAAGAAAGATTAGAAAATAGAAAATTCAGAGTTCACAAATCATCAAGTTCATCTATTTATGTCTATGACACCTAATCTGGTCCTTAAGATGATGAAAGTTTCAAAGGATAGTGGTTTAGTAAAAATGTCAGCAAGTTGGTTTTTAGTTGCTACATGTTATAGCTCAATATCTCCTTTAGTAGCATGGTCCCTTATAAAGTGATGCCTTATGTCAATGTTTTTGGTTCTAGAGTATTGAATAGGATTTTTAGAAATGCAGATGGTACTAGTGTTATCACATATAATTGACAATGTGCCTACAGGTAATCCTAAATCCAAAATATATTACTTTAACCAAAGGACTTGAGCCACACAACTTCCTAAGGCTATGTATTCAACTTCAGCAGAGGAAAGTGAAATTGAATTTTGTTTTCTATGGGACTAGGAGACTAAGGATTGTCCTATGAATTGACACGTTCCAGAGGTACTCTTTTTATCCACCCTACATCTTACAGAGTCTGAATCATAATATTCTATAATCTCAAAAGAAGTGCTATGCCTTGGATATAAGATTCCTAAGTTTTAGGTTCCTAAGCGATATTTAAGAGAGAGAATGTCTGGTTTTTTAGACAGAGCAAGTTCTGCTATTTTTTCTCATTTTGAATTTTTTCATTCGCGATTTTACTGCTAACAGAGCTGATGGTGGAAAATGACTATCGACAAACAATAGCCGGGGATAATTCCTCCAATCTGCCCAATTCTATAATTGCTTCTAGGTCCTCTTCATTCCAAAATGGTGCTAAAAGCAATAAGGTCAAGCCGACTGTGGATGTTCGTGCAAATGTGAAATCTCAAAATTTGGTTATTTGAGAAGGTTTTTGTCCGCCGATTCAACAAGACGTAAAGGTTGAAGGCAAAGGAAAGAAGGCGTTGACTGTTTAAGATAATGTTCCTAATTTTCACAATGTTGTACATGAGGTGCTGAATACTCTAGGTAAATTTAATCGTGAAGCATCCTCTTCTTCTGGTTTGGTCTTAAAAGTTAATGAATTCTTTAGTAATCAAGAAGAAAATGATTTGAATCAAACTAATCGCAATCTTGCAGTTAATTTTGAAAGTGATGAATTTAATGCGATGAAAGGAAATGGTAATATTGAGCATCAAAGAGCTAAAGAGGAATTTATCAATGCTTGGAAGAAATCACATCATATAAAATTATTTTTTAAAATTGGACCAAGTGATAGTTCGAATTATGGTATAGCAGATAGACTAAATTCTGAGCTGGAACAAGCTAATTCACAAATTTTGAAACACTCACTGGTTGTGAAGGTTTTAGGCTACAATGTTCCTTTTCTAGTTTGTAGATTGGAACTTAGAATACAATGGAGTAAGTTTGGCAATTTTCATCTTACTACACTTGGGATGAATTGGATCCTTTGTTCTTTTAAAATTCGGAAGCTATGGAACAAGTGATGAGTGGGGGACCATGGTATGTTGGTGGACACATTGTTGGTATAAATAAATGGTCTCCTTCATTTTCTCCTACTTCGCTTAAAGGTCTTACTTCACCTGTTTGGATTTGGTTTCCATTGTTGCCTTTGTTATGTTGGGATGAAGAGAATATTTCAAGAATAGCTTCAGTTATTAGAGTACCATTGTACCTTGATGGGAATTCATTTAAGTGGGGGAGAAGAGAATTTGCTCATGTGTGTGTTCGGATTAATTTGGAAAACAAGCTTCCTAAGGGAGTTTGGGTGGATGGTTTATCTGGCAATTTTTTTCAAAAAGTAGAATATGAGAAGATTGCATCACTCTATTTTCATTGTGGTAAACTTGGTCATGATGATTTGGAGTGTCCTGAAGATGAAAGTTTAATTCAAAAGAAGAGTTCTATGATGCCATCTAATGTGTTGAATGTGGGAAAGGTCAATTTTGAAGAACATAGTTCTTCTTAACAACATGATGAATATGGTCCTTGGATCCATATTAAGTTCAAGAATAGAATATTCAAAAATTTAAGAATTAAAGGTGTAGTACGAGGGGAGAAAAGTTTGAAGCAACTGGACCAAGGTTTATCTGATTCTCGAGCTCTCTATAAGAATGAATAGCTGCAATCCAGAACAGAGAATGCTGGAACTTTATAAAATCTTGTTACAAATCAAACTGAAGTTAATGAAGCGGAAGATGTTATTATGGCAGAACAGGTGATTTTTGGTGTTGATTATAAAGTTTTTTTGGCCAACAAATTTAATATTTTGATTGAGGAGAATGAAGAAATACAAGCTGCTGCTCAGCTAATGAGTAATATGACATTTTAGCAACCTGAAATCAATGGTGAACTTATAGAAGTAGCCGGTGATCCATAAATTGAAGCTAAAGTTGCTGATGAAACTTTGATTCATACTAATAAGGGTAAAAGTGGTTTGTCTAAACACAAACTAGCAAAAGAACGTAAATCTTTGGGACTAGTTGAAGCTGTTCATACAAAAAGGAAGAAGGATGGGAAAAGCATCAAGGCAGACAGGGACTACTCCGCTTTAGGTGAATAATGTCTTCCCTTGTGTTCTAGAATTATAGAGGAACTAGGAAGAGGGAAGCCTCTCTTTATCTTAGCGAGATAGTGAGGGATCATGATCTATTCTTTATTAGGTTGACTGAGACTAAAGTAACAAATATTGAAAGGAGTGATATTTATACTATTATTGGGGTTAATTGGGATTTTTCCATCATCCTGCTGAGAGAAATTCTAATGGAATTATGAATGTTTGGAATAGGATTTTTGTGTCCTTTGAGGTGGTTGAGAACTCCTCTCAAGTGGTGTTAGGGAGTCTTAGTACTCCGTCTATGGGTGTTTGGAATGTTACTATAGTGTATGGGAAGAAGTCTTATCAGGAGAGAAGGAGCTTGTGAAATTTGATTGAAAGGAATGTGGTGAATAGTACTGCCTCTATTTTGGGAGGTGAAGTCAATTACATTTTATCCAAGGAGGATAAGAGGGGTGTGAAAAGATTTATCCCTTCCCAAGGGAAAAAAGATATGAAGTTGTTCATGACTAACAATGTGTTTCATGATGTAGGGATTGTTGGACCAAAATATACTTGGTGTAACAATAAGGAAGGTGCTAATAGATTTTATAAAGACTTGATAGATGCTTGGTAAATTCTACTGCTTTACAAATGGTACCATTGGCAAGGACTAAACATCTTGCAAGGGTGGCGTCCGATTATAGTCCTATTATTTTTAAGTTGGGTGAAAAATAGTAAAATCAGTCCAAGATTATCAGGTTTGAGGACACTTGGAGTTCTTATCAGACATCTTGGAGTATTGTGCTTAAGTCTTGGAAAAAACATGATTTTGGTGATGATATTGAATTTTTGCTTATGAAGCTACAAAGAACATTGAAGGCACTATTCTATTGGAATAGGAATAAATGCAAAAACCTTTGTTTATTGAAGGAGGAGCTAAAGAAGGAAATCTTGGAGCTACAAATGGAGGAAGCTTCAGAATGATGCTTTTCCATGGATAAGCTGATCTTACTTTGTAGCAAGGTACAAGAGTTGAATATAACATTGAAAAGGTTATCTACATGGTGGAATCAAATGGCTAAGGCAAGGTGGCTTGATGAAGGTGATACCAATTCAATTTTTTTTCACAACTTTGCTTCGGATATGAGGAATGGGAATGTTATTAAATTCATTAAGGATGAAGGAAACAATGTGGTGGAGGAATTTGAGCAAATCGAATATGTTTTTATGAAATTTTTTGCAAACAAATGGAGACCAAGAGAATGTTGTCTAGCTGATTGGCCTTTATTCACCGAGAACTAGAAAGTTACGCGTGAAGAATGGTGATGTTTGATGCTGAATTTAAATTTGAAGAATTGGTTGCTGCTGTAGCTCAACAAGGGAACAATAAATCACTAGGTATGGATGTTATAACCTTTTATTTCTTTAAATTTTATTGGAGCATAGTAAAAGATACTACTTGGAAAGCTATTAATAATTTCTTCAAATCTGGTTCTATGCATGAAAAGTGGAAAGATACTTTGATTGTGATGATTCCTAAGGTGAAGAACCCCGTTGTTCTTTCCAACTATAGACCAATTAGTCTATGTCAAACCATTTACAAATTGGTTGCAACTATAATGGTAAATAGATTGAAATTTTGTATTTCTAAATTAATTTCTGAAGAGCAAGTAGCTTTTATGCCGAGTAGATCCATATTTGAGCATTGCTTGTTAGCTCATGAGATCTTCCATAAGTTTAAGTTCTCTAAGAACAAGAAAGGCACGATGGAGGTGAAGCTTGATATGGAGCAAACATATGATAACATGGGATGGCCAATGTTAAATCAAGTATTAGATCGGTTTGGGTTTCCTTATAAATTTTCAAAGCTCATTATGGAATGTGTAATGGATGTTACATTTTCTATAATTTTGAATGGAAAATATTCAAAATGGATTAATGCAAAGAGTGGTTTTCGGTAGGGATGTCATCTTTCTCCATACTTATATATTATGTGTGCTCAACTATTATCAAATGCAATCAATCAAAGAGGTATTGAGTTGGGTATTCAGATTTCTCCTAGATCAAATAAGATTACACATCTTTTGTTAGCTGATGATGTGTTAATATTTGCTCAAGCTTCTAGAAGAGTTGTTAAAGTTTAAAAAGATATTGTTGCTAATTCTACGGATAGATGGGACTGAAAGTTTGACAGGGATGTTAAGTCATAATGAACTAGTCCCAAGGCTAACTAAGAGGGGGGTGAATTGGTATTTTTTAAAAATTCTTTAAGCAAAAGTACAATCACAACCAAAATAAAGATTCACCATAGAAATTAAAGTGCAGAAATTAAATGCTAAAGAACAATAAGAAAGAACACATCAGATTTTATAATAGTTCAGTCAACCTGACCTATGTCCACTCCTCGGAGCCTCTCCTCTAAGTATTGCACTAAACATAGTGTCTCTCTTTTTGTTCCCACAGCAAGGTGGAGAAGCCCGTACAAAAACTCCTTTCCACCAACCCAGGTGAGGTAAAGAACCCAACTCCATTTATTTCCTCCAAAAGCAGGTAAAGAAGCCAACTCCTTTTGCTTCCTCCTGAAATAGGCAGAGAACCTTGATCAAATGCTGTAGTAGACCTCTCTAGAACCCCCAAGGAACCAGGGATGATGACCAGAGAAGACGATGACAAATCCTTACTTGGAGCAACCTTTCTAAAACCCCTCATAAACTCCCCCTCACAAGATCCTCTCTCTCTCCCTTGCTCTCCCTCTCCTCTTAGCTCTCTCAGGTAAGGACAACATCAAAAGATATCTCATTGAGAAAATAAGAGAGATTTTAAACAAGGGCTCAAAATGAGCCCTAATTAGTAACTAATCATCAAATATCATCCAGGACGATAGTACATCATCCTGTATGATTAGTTCAACTCGACAAATATCATCCAAAACAATCTCCCTAAATGGATGTCTGGACAATGGAAAAATAGCTATATCGTCCAGGATGATCTCATGATCGTCCAAGTAAATTAGTACAAAATGACAAATATCATCCAAAATATTGCCCTGAAAGGATGTTTGGATGATGGAAAAATAACTTAATCGTCCAGGCTGATCTTCGATCGTTCTGGATGATTAGTTTGATTCAGTACATATCATCTAGAGCATTGCCCTGAATGAAACAAGGTCGATGTTTGATCGTCCAGGATAAACTAAGGGTTGTGAACTGATCATCCCATGAAATCTTTTGATTGTCTAGGATAATATGATCGAGCAATCAAACCTTAATTGCTTTCCTTAATTACAATTAATTTAGGCATATATGCACTGCATTGTCTAGGATGATGTCCTGGATGATGTCTAAAAATAAAAGATACCTAAATAGCTCTGGTGACAGATTTTTTTTGATTTGAGCCTATCATCCTGGTCGATACTAATATCGTTCAGGATGATGCACTTTATTGTGGTTACCTTAACATGGATATCCTAATTAGGGTTTCTATTTTTAACTAATCATCCAGGCCGATTTTTGGATCATCCTGACTGATGTGATAAAAAATAAAAAACTCTAAAATAGTCAGAAAATTTCTCTCAAGTGTGTGTGTGCAATATTACTTAGCATCAGGACCCACATTATTACAAAGGACTCAAGAAAAGGTAAAAGACATGTGTCGTATATTACAAACTAACTCAGTTCTAATCTATCTAATATTGAGCTAGTTCAAATTGCAGATTGATCTTATGGACCTAAAATATTAGTAGGCAAGACAATCATAGAGAAACAAAAGTGTTTGCTATCATCAAAATTATATTCCCTGAAAATATATTCGCAATAATCTCTTCCTTTTTTATGATGGAAAATAATCAAAGCTAAATAAAACACGATCAAAAGTGAAAATAATATGATGAAATAACTCAAACACCACTCTCCCTTTTGTTAACACAAAAAGGAGAAAAAAACCAAAAAAAGAAAAAGCAGAAAGAACACGAAAAAGAATAACGAAAGTAAAGTTTTTTTTTTAATCAAAGCATGAATATGATAAATTCACCAAGTGATTGAATTTAAAGACTTGAAAAACCAATGAGTTAACATCATCAAAATCCAAAAAATGGTAGAATATCTGATCCTGTTAACCCTAGCTCGAACTTCTTTCAGGGCAAAATCATCTTTTGAAAATAAAAGACCTAACTCAGAAAGACCAATTGAGTAAGAAAAAGAGATCCCTTCAAAACTTGGTTCCAGAGAAAAAAATATCTTATAGAATAATATACCAAAGTAATTTGTCACAATCATAAAATTTGAAATCAAGCCTTTGAAAATATCAAGTAACCCACAAATTCTTCTAAGATTTAAAGATTTGAAAGAGAAGGAGGTTTGTATTTTGTGGGCTCATTTTATTCCTCTTATTAATAGATTGGTGCACTTTACACATCTTTTAATTTTCGATACACTTTATATATCTTTTAACTTTTTGGCGGTCATTCCGCATCTTTTCACTTTTCTTTTCTTCTTGGGGCTAATTTTATGCCCTTGTCATTTTTGCAAGCTAGACCCATTTTCAAAACTCTTAAAAACTCTCAATTGTGAGTATATCTTTTAGATATTAGAGGAAAAAAATTTACTCTCTAATATAGGAAAGAATAAATCACAAAATAGAAAAATTCATATGATAAATGCAATGATAAGATTTCAAAGAATTTGAAAATAATATAAAGACATTGAACATTATATATATAAGATAGATTACTGTAGCAAGATAGAAAATATCTCAATCGCAAAGTCAATTTGTTAATTTGAGATAGATTTTTGTTTATAAAAGAAAATTATACCGATAAAAAAGGTTAGAGAGAGGGAAATAATGAACGGTGTTTCTCCCTTTAACTAATTTAGGAATATCAGATATTGACTACAAATTTTTAAAAGTAAAAATAAGGTATAAAATATTATTTTAGCTATGACCAAAAGAAAAAGTAATAAACAAAAAGAAAAAACACTAAAGATGAAACAACTATAAAATAACAAAAAAAAAACTAACACAAAAACTAAAAGGAAATAATAGAAATAATAAAAAGTAATAGAGTTGTAAACATATAAATCATAATTTATTAAGCAGCAAGTTTATATAATTAAGAGTTGTGAGCCTCCGCTGTCCAAGTACCACATGCTCTCACGAGGCCTTTTGTGAGAGCAAGCCTACAAAATCATCAAATGTTAGATTTAGGAACCCAAATAGGTTTGGGTTCCTTCTTATGAAAAGAATAATGCAATGCATGAGTGTTATACTATAAATCATGCAATTTGGATCTCCACACCCAAAATATACTATGATGAACAGTGCAAGTGTGTGAAATGTGTCATAGCATGCCACATGAAAAACATCTAACTCCAGGAAAAGGATTTATTAATCTGTTCAGGTTATAATGCCTCTTCCTAGGTTTTGGCTTTATATTAAGTGTGGGTGTATTCCTATTTCTCTTAAGTGCATTCAATTCAGCTTTAAACCTTAAGTTAGCACTTTCTAAAACAACATTATCAACATTCAAATAGTGCTCCCTATGCTTGTATTCTTCATTATAAGTTTTAAAATAAAATTCAAGTGAGATATAGGATGCTTTCAATGAATCATGCTCAACAATCAACTTATAATGCTTTTTATTCAATTCATCAAGTAATGACATGTGATTGCTATCAATTTGAGTGTGATCTTTACTTAAAATTTCATGCTCTTTTTAAAAATTTAAAATTCCAATTTTAAACTAGTATGAGTTTTCTTAAGTTTCCTATATGATGCATGAATATTCTCACAAACTTCAAGTAATTGATCATAGGTTGGTTCACATACCTCTTCTTGATCAAACTAACCAAGATGATCACCCATCATGCATAAGTTTGTTGTCTCCTCTTCAGCTTCAGTCTCAGATGAGTCAGATATAAAATTCGCCTAGAATGCCTTTTGGAACTGCTTCTTGTCCTTATCTTTTCTGAACTTGTGTTTCTCTTCACCCTTCTCCTTGCTTGGGTGATCCTTAAGTGTAGGATAATCAGCTTTCACATGTCCAGGCTTCCTGTATTCAAAACAAACAACATCAGAAGAACCTTTAAAATTTTTGCTACCCTTACCTTTGTTCCATTTTTTATGGTGCTTGTGATTCTTCCTTAGAAAGCTTTTAAATTACCTCATGATTAAGGCAACATCATCACTTTCAAATCCAAAAAAATCAGTGTCCGTGTTGTTGGCCTTCAGCGCCACAGTTTTCTCCTTCTTTCACTCACCTGCCTCAAATTATCTTTGGTTCACTCCTTACTCGTATGCAATGAGTGATCCAAGTAAGTTATCAATAGAATAAGTATTCAAATCCTTAGATTCAGTAATTATAGTGATCTTAGCATCAAAGGAAGAAGGCAAACATCTTAAATTTTTATTTACTCTTTCATAGTTAGTTAACTCTCTTCCTAAAACATGCAATGAGATTACAATTTAAATAAACCTAGTATACATCTCAAAAATCAATTCAGTAGGTTTCATATAAAAAGGTTCGTAGTTATGCAATAAAATATTCAACCTAAATTATTTAACTTTATTTATTCCTTCATAAGTAATACACAATCTATCCCAAATTTCTTTACCAGTAGCACAAGTTGAAACACTCATATAATCTTCCGATTTCAAAGCAAAAAAAAAAAAGTTTAAGCATTTTGCATTCAGATGAGTTAAATCCCTATCATCAAGAGTCCATTCAGTAAAGGAAGTACAGTAGTAATGCCATTAGTTTTACGAGACGGAGATGTATAACCATCTTTAACAATCATCCATATATGATAGTCAATCGATTGTAAAAATGTAGACATGGAGTTTTTCAAAAATCAAAAGGAATATTGTCGAACAAAGGTGACTGTGTAATAGAATGTCCTTCCGTAGTATTACGATTACAAAAGTTAGCCATTGATCAAAATTACAAAGTTTTCAAAAACTCAATTTTATGAATCCCGCTCTGATACTACTTGAAAGTTCGACAGGGATGTTCAGCCCTAATGAACTAGTTCCAAGGCAAACAAAGAGGGGTGAGTTGGTATTTTTTAAAATTTTTTTAAGCAAAAGTATAATCACAACCAAAACCAAGATTCACTAGAGAAATTAAAGTGCAAAAATTAAATGCGAAAGAATAATAAGAAAGAACACACTAGATTTTATAGTGGTTCAGTCAACCTGACCTACGTCCACTCCCTGGAGCCTCTCCTTTGAGTATTGCACTAAATACATTGTCTCTTCTTTTTTCCCCCACAGCAAGGGGGAGAAGCCCGTATAAAAACTCCTTTCCATTAACCTAGGTGAGGCAGAGAACCCAACTCTTTTTGCTTCCTCCAAAAGTAGGCTAAGAACCCAACTCCTTTTGCTTCCTCCTAAAGCAGGCAGATAACCTCGATCAGATGCTGAAGATGACCTCTCTAGAACCCCCAAGGAATCAGGGATGATGCTCGAAGAAGACGATGATGGATCTTTGCTTGGAGCAACCTTTGTGAAACCCCTCACAAACTCCCCCTCATAAGATCCTCTCTCCCTCTCCATTGCTCTCCTTCTCCTCTTGACTCTCTTAGGTAAGGACAACAATAAAAGATATCTCCTTGAGAAAATAAGAGAGCTTTTAAACAAGGGCATAAAATTAGCCTGAATTAGCAACTAATCGTCAAATATCTTCCAGGATGATAGTTCAACATCCAGTACAATTAGTTCAACTTGATGAATATTGTATAAATAATTGCCCTAGATAGATGTCTGGATGATGAAAAAATAACTAGATTATTTGGGACAATCTCACGATTGTCTAGGTGGATTAGTACAAAATGATGAATATCATCCAGAACATCACCCTGAAAGGATATCTGGATGATAGAAAAATAACTTGATCGTCTAGGCTGATCACTATTCATCCCGGATGATTAGTTCAATTCAATACATATCATCCAGAGCATCGCCCTGAATGGAACCAGGCTGATGTTTGATCATCTAGGAAGAATTAAGGTTTGTGAACTGATCATCCCGGCTGATCCTACGATCGTCCAAGAAGATATGATCTAGCAATCAAACCTTAATTGCTTTCCTTAATTATTAAATTAATTTAGGCATAATTGTATTGCATCATCCAGGACGATGTCCTGGTTGATGTCCAAAAATAAAAGATACCTCAATAGATCTGGTGGCAAATTCTTTTTGGTTTGAGGCTATCATCCCGGCCGATACTAATATCATCTAGGATGATTTGCTTAATTGTGGCTGCCTTAACTGGGATGTCTAATTAGGGTTTTTATTTCTAACTGATTATCCAAGTCAATTTTTGGATCATCTTGGACGATGTGATCAAAAATAGAAAACTCTAAAATTGTCAGAAAATTTTTCTCAAGCGTGTGTGTGCAAGGTTACTTAGCATCAGGACCCATATTATTACAAAGGACTAAAGAAAAGATAAAAGACATGTGTCGTACATTACAAACTAAATCTGTCCTAATCTATCCAATCTTGAGCTGGTTCAGATTGCAATTTGATCTTTTGGACTTGAAACATTAGTAGGCAAGGCAGTCGTATAGAAATAGAAGTATTTGCTATCATCAAAATTATATTCCCTAAAAACATACTTGTAATAGGGACAATGAGTGATGATAGTAAGTCCTTGATAATGTTTAGTAAAGCAGTTAAACACCCAAGATAGAAAAAAATTATTAAGAAGTTGGGATTCAAAATGGTAAAGGAAATGCAATATTTAGGAATTCAAGTTACTTTAAGGAGACTTAGAATGGCTGGCTTCCAAGGTATTATGGTCCATGTCATGGATAGACTTAATTCTTGGGGAAATAAGAATCTATCTTTGGTAAGAAAGATCATTCTTATCAAACATTCTTTTTTATCTTTGCCAAATTACTTATGAACACATTCTTTGGTTCCCAAAAGGTTATTGCATGAAATGGATAAAGTTATAAGGGACTTTATATGGCATAAATCCAATAGAAAGAAAGGTTTTCACTATGTTGCTTGGGGAGAACTATGCAAATAGAGAAATACTGGTGGTTTAGGTTTGCATTCGACTGTTCTCAAAGCTGGGCCTCTAAGAGCGAGATTGGCATGGAGATTAATTCAAAATCTTGATTCTTTGTGTCACAGAAATATCCTTGCTAAATATGGGAATAATGTATTAATGGAGGAAAACAAGAAAGAAGCTTCTACTGCTTATCAGATTTTATTAGATGGCAGCAAATATCTTAAACCCATTATTAGGTGGAAAGTGAGTAAAAGTGAAAGTACTAATGTGTTGAAAGATACTTAGCTTTTTTATAGATGTCTTAATTCCTGGCCGGTTCTTGCTGATTGTGGTTGAATGGAGGATATGATGTTGAATAAATTCATATATACCAAAGGCAACTAGAATATAGATGAGCTTCAATGATACTTTCATAAAGACCATATAATGTTAATTTTACAAGTTAAAATCAATCATAATATTCATGAGGACCAAGTGGAACCTATGTTTCGTTACTCCAGGAAATCAATCTCCACTTTGGCTTATGAGGAAGCTACGAAATGCAGCATTATGGAGGATGATCATGGCTTTTCAAGATGGCTTAGGAAATTAAAACTTAATCCAAGAGTTGAATTATTTTGGTGGAGATTAAGTAAGCATGCTATTCCTACAAAACTCTTTCTTAAAAATAGAAAACTTTCTTACGATGATTTATGTGCGAGAGGATGTAGTGAAATAAAAAGTTATGCTCACATTGTGGTAAATTGCAAGTTTTTTATTGAGATTATTCAAAAATTAAGAGATTGGGGATTTAACATTCCATTGTTTTAGTCATTGGAATATTGTTTAGAAGAACTTAGAAGACTTTCATTGCAACATTCCAATACTGTGAAGGTATATTGTACATCAGTTTTTATAGCTTGGAAAAATTGGACTGATTTCAGACATGGTAAAAATGTTCTTCCTACTGTGGTGTTGGCTTCAAATGTATTGTATATCCATGAATCATTATAATCCAATGCTAGATAGCTGGGGTGCTAATCTCCTATGAGAGTTTCAAAATTCTTGGCATCCTCCACCGCTAGGTTGGATCAAAATAAATGTGGATGCTTCACTTTTGTAATCTAATCTTACAGGGATAGCATGATTATTTAGAGATCATAAAGGAAAACTTCTTCCTTCTTTTGGAAAAAGAAAAATTCATTGGGATGCTGCTCAATTGGAGTTGGACTCGGTTGTTGCAATAAGGGAGGTTGTATAAAGTTGGATGATGGATATCAAAGGAATAATAATTGAAAGTGATAATCTCAACATTATAAACTTTATTAAAGATTCATTGAAGAAATCTAATTGGTAAATGGATATTAGTTTGTCAAAGGAGCTTCTCTTTCTTAATGATTTTAATAAGGTTATTTTTAACCATGTGAATAGAGAATGTAATAAAGTAGTCGATTTATGTGCTACTTTGGCTTTAAAAGGAAGTTTTTTTGTCGATAATTTTTCTTTTAGTAACTTTCCTTCTTCTTTACTTATTTTGTTAAAGAAGGAGTGTGATCATTTTATGTCCTGTAATTAGTTTTATATTAATGGAATTTGTAATTAAAAAAAAAAGACAGATAACTTAGGATTCTATTAACTAGAGTCAAGTGGGACCCCTTTGGATCAGCTTGAAATCTAGCACAAAGATAAATACTAAATATTATATCTGGTATACAAGCTGTAAGGTAAAGGAGAGATCCAATTATTCCTCTGTATTTCTTTGGATCAACTGATTTTCCATTTGAGTCTTTATCTAATTGAACACTGGATCTCATGGGAGTGTTTATTGGCTTGGCTTTATCCATTTCATATTTCTTCAAGATATCCTTAATGTACTTTGACTGATTAAGAAAGGTTATATCATCCATTTGTCTTATGCTAAATCCAAAAAAATAGGATAATTCTCCCATCATACTCATCTCAAATTCCTTACTCATTATTTTAAAAAAATCATCACATAACCTTTTATCAGAAGATCCAAAAAATATATCATTAACATAGATCTGAACAATGAGTAATTCATCTCCTACTTTCTTTAAAAAAAGGGTGGTGTCTATACTACCCTTAACAAACTCCATTTCCAGTAAGAATGTGTTAAGCCTCTCATACCATGCCTTGGATGCCTATTTTAATTTGTACAAAGCCTTTCTTAATTTAAAAATATGATTTTAAAAATGGGAATTCTCAAAACATGGGGGTTATTCTACAAACACATCTTCTTTTACTACCCCATTTAAAAAGGCACTCTTGACATCTATTTAAAAAAGCTTAAATCCTTTATAACAACAAAGGCTAGTAACACTCTAATTACTTCCAATCTATCTGCAGGGGAAACATCTCCTTAAAATCAATTCCTACTATTTGATTATACCTGTGCCCACCACTTTCCTGGTGGTGTTATCTCTAAGAGTCACCTTGCCTCCAGCCCTAGCCTCTAATAAAATGAATTGATTAGCTTCTCAAGTCATATGACATAGGCATCCGATGTTCAGGCACCACCACATGCTCTCATGAGGTCTTGTGTAAGAGCACTCCTACAAAATCATTAAATGTTAGATTTAGGAACCCAAATAAGTTTGGGTCCCTTCTTTTGGAAAGCAGATTACAATGAATATATGTTATGCTGTGAATCATGTAATTTGGGTTTCTACATGAAATATGTTCTATGGTGAATGATGCATGTATGAGAAATATGTCATAGTATGCCACATGAAAAATATATAACACTAGAAAAAGGAATTACTAATCTACTCGGGTTTTAATACCTCTTCTTAGGTTTTAAAATTTTTTGCTTATGATCAGGATTGAAAAATTGTTCAAGTGTGGGTGCAATTCTATTTTTCTCAAGTGCTTTTAATTCAAATTTAAAAAATAAGTTAGAACTTTCTAAAATAACATTATGAACTTTCAAATAGTGCTTCATACTATTAAATTTATTCATAAATGTTTTAAAATCATTTTTGAGTTCCGTATGGGATGATTTCAATAGTTCAAGCTATTTGTTCAATTCATCAAACTCATCCAATAATTTCATGTGGTTTCTATCAAGTATAAAATGATCTTTAATCAAAATTTTATGCTCTTTTTATAAATTTAAAAATTTAAGTTTCAAGCTAGCATGTGATTTTTTAAGCTTCTATAAAATGAATGAATTTTCTCAGAGACTTCAAGTAATTGATCATATAATAATTTGCATACCTCTTCTTGGTCAAAATGACCAAGATGTTCATCTTCCATCAAACATAAGTTTGTCATATCCTCTTTAGCTTCAGTCTCAGAGGAGTCAGATGTAGAATCCGCCTAGAAAGCCATTTAGATCCATTTCTTGTCATTCCCGAACTTAGGTTTCTCCTCATCCTTCTCCTTGCTTTGGGGAGCCTTAAGTGTAAGGAAATCAGATTTTACATGTTTCGACTTCCTGCATTCCTAACAAATCACATAAAAAGAAACTTTGGAATTGCTACTCTTACCTTTGTTCTACTTCTGATAGTGCTTTTGTTTATTCCTCAAAAAGCTTTTGAATTACCTAATAATTAAAGAAATATCATCATTCTCAGAACATGAAGAATCGGTGTCAGTATCCTTAACCATTGAGGCTATAGTTTTATCTTTTTTCTTCTCCCCTACATCAAGTTATCTTTACTTCACTCCTTACGTGTAAGTAATGAGTTATCCAAGTAAGTTGTCTATAGAGTAAACATTCAAATCCTTGGACTCAATTATAGTAGTAATCTTAGCATCAAAGGAAGAAGGTAAATATCTCAAAATCTTGTTAACTATTTTATAGTTTGTTAGTTCTCTTCCTAAGGCATACAGTAAAGTGACAATTTATGCAAACCTAGTATATATTTTAGATATTGACTCACTAGGTTTCATGTGAAAAAGTTATAGTCATAAAATAAAATATTCAACCTAGATTGCTTAACTTCACTTTTGCCTTCATAAGTAATACGCAATTTATCCTAGATTTCTTTATCAGTAGCATATGTTGAAACACGTTTGTAATCTTCATATTTCAGTGCATAAAAAAATATTTTAAACATTTGGCATTAATTTGTGCTAGATCCCTATCATCAAAAGTGAATTTAGTAAAAGGTAGTTCAGTTTTCTGCCATTGATTTCACATGTTGTTGTAGAATAACCTTCTTTAACAAGTATCCACATATGATAATCTATAGATTATAAAAATATAAACATGTGAGTTTTCCAAAAATCAAAAGGTATTATATAAGATAATGGTGGTTGAATAATGGAATACCATTCAGTAGTATTTCAGTTACTAAAGTTACTCATGGATCAAAATTCAAAACTTTTCAAAAACTTGATTTTATGAATCTTGCTCTGATACAATTTGAAGATTTTAAAAATTCTTAAACAAAAAGAAAAAACATTTTGAAACCTTTTTGAATATTTTAAAATAAATACAATCAACCACATAAATTTATATGCGAAAAAATAAAGTGTTGGAATAACGAAGAAAGAACAAACTAAATTTTATATTGGTTCGATCAACTTGACCTATGTCCACTCCCTGTAGCCTCTCCTCCAGGTATTGCACTAAAACACAGTGACTCTCCTTTTGCTCACACAGTAAGGTGGAGAAACCTTTATAAACTCCTTTTCATCGACCCCAGCGTGGCAGAGAATCTGAACTCCTTTTGCTTCCTCCTAAAGCAAGCAGAGAACCTTGATTGATTGCTAATGAAGACCTCCCTAGATCCACCAAGGAGCCAAGGATGATAAATGGAGAAGATTACTCAAATCCTTGCTTGGAGTAACCTTTATGAACACCTCACATGCTCCCCCTCATAAGATTTTATCTCTCTCTCCCAAACCCTCGCTCTCCTTCTCTAATCTCTATCAAGTCAGGATAACAGCAAAAGATGCTCTCAATAATAATCAAGAGATCTTAGAAAGAAGATCTTCAAAATTGCCCTAATTTTTAACTTGTCATCAAAGATCATCCAGGATGAACGATAGATTATCCTGTACGATCAGTGTATTTCAGTCCTTCTAGCTCGGATGATCTGGGTGTACTGGATGATTAGAACACATTATTTGTTTTTGACCATCCATGATGGTTAGGACATTATCCAGTATGATTAGTTCAAGATCATACATATCATCCAACACATAGTTTTGGACATCTTGGAGATTCATGTTGGATGATGAAGAAAAATAATTGATTGCCCAGGATGATGCTTGGATCATCATATATGATTAGTTCAAAATTAGTAATTATTGTCCTGTATATAGTTCAGATCATCTAGAAGAAATGTCTATATGAGGAAGAATTATAACTGATCATCTAACACATAGTTTGGAACATCCAGTTGATTTAGGAGAAGATTATGTTTTTTCTAACTGATCGTCCAGGATGATATGATCGAGCAATCTAACATTAATTACTTTTCTTAATCATCTGAATAATTTAGGCATGATTATAATGAATTATTCAGGATGATATGGGATTATCTTGTATGATTTCTAAAAATAATATCTTGCATAAATGTGTTTGATGGTTAAGTCTTTCTGATTTGAGCATATCATCTAGGATCATGCGAATACATCCAGGATGATATTCTTAATCTGGCTGACTTGACATAGATGCCCTAATTAGGGTTTTTATTTTTAACTGGTCTTACAAGATGATTTTGGACCATCTTATATATTATGATAAAAAACAAAAAACTCTTAAACTTTTTGAATTTCTCCCCCTGAGTGTGTGTGTGTAAGATTACTTAGCATCAGTATCCACCATATTACATTTAACTCAAGAAAGAGTAAAAACCACTAGAATTAAAGTTATAGATTGACTCAGTCCTAATCTAACCAATCTTAAGCAGGCTTGAATTATAATTTACCTAATGGACCTAAAAAGTTAATAGGTAAGGAAACCAAAATAGATTTTCAGTAGTAACAATAGTAAAGAAATAGGAATGCCAAAAATGTTTATTATCATTAAAATTCTAATCTTTGAATCTATATTTGCAACAAATACTCCCACTCAGGTATTGCACTATACTAAAGTGACTCTCCTTTTGCTCCCATAATAAGGCAGAGAAGCCTTTACACTTAACCTTTCTTCCCCAATCCCCAGTAAGGTAGAGTACCATCCTTTCACACCCTTCTGGTGTTGGCAGAGAACCATCATCTTTTCACACCCTCTTGGTGTCGGCAGAGAACCATGATTTTTTCACACCCTCATGGTGTCGACAGAGTATCATTATCCTTTTACACCCTTTTAATGTCGACAGAGAATAAGATATTCTCCAAAGATCTTCTCTCAAGCAACTTTAAAGAATTAATGAATAGATTTAACAAACTTAAAAAGAGATCCTTACCTTTGGGCAACCTTGTGAACCCTTCACAAATTCCACTTACAAAATCTCTCTACCCACACTCTCAAACACTCTCCCAAAGCACTCTCAATCTTACTCTCAAAGAAAATTTGAAGAAGGATGCCTACAAACTAACATCATACAATACGATCAGTTCAAAATTAAATAGATTCATCTGGTATGATTTAGTACGAATCAATTTCATACTCTAGATAACATATTATATGAATCCCATCTCATACTGTATGATCAATTTTAGTCAAACCATGCTTTGTTTGGTATGAAAATGGTTGAGTCTATTTCATACTTTAGAAGTTATATGTATGAACTTAAGATCGTATAGTATGAACAGTTCAAAAATTTACATGCTTGTATATACAAAATGATATACACCCATTTCATACTCTAGACATCATTTGTATAAACCTAAGATAATATAATACGAACAATTTAGAGAAATTTTTAGTTTGTTTGGGATGAATTGGTACGTATCCATTTCGTACTCTGGATGTTGTTTGTACGAATGTAAGTAAAAACAAAACATTGAAAATTTTTAATGCATGGTTTGATTAACTCCATTATAGAGAATACATTATGGACAAATCATCTTATATGATACATGGTCGCACCGTACAATTAGATTTAAAAAAATAATAATTTTTTATACTCCCCTAGTGTATGTTTGTGCATGGTTACCCAATTATAATCACACTCTCTCAGACTCAAGAAAAATATAAAAAGTATAAACTTCAATTATAATAAACCATAATATAATCTATCTTGAAGCCTTTAGCAGTCTGGAGTATGATTTCTTTAAAATATTGGTACACACAAAAAACAAAATAATATTTCTAGTATATGTTAGAAGAAGCAGTAATCAATATAATAATATTTCTAAAATCATTAAAAATATACATTTTATGAAAACATAATTATGAAAACTAAGTTACAACAATCTCCCCCTTTTTGATAATGACAAAATAATTATTATTTGTGTTAACATTTAAAGTAGTTTTTTCCTTAGCTTCCCCTAAATGAATAACCAAAATTAAAATAAGGGGTTCCAATGAAGAGCAAAAAACACAAACCTAAAAATTTAAAAAAGAAACAATCAAAAACCAAAACAAACAACAACTACTAAAAAACAAAAACACGAACACGAATAAAAATATTCACACATACAACAAAAATATGCACACATGCAACAAAAAACATACACACATGCATAATACAACACACACACACATTAAACAATTAAACAATATTATGACTCCCTCTTTTGACAACAATAAAAGGGAAGAAACCCATAAAATGAAACATTTTTATAGATAAAATGAAAGAGTTGAAGAGGAAAAGGATTTTAAACCAATTGCAAATACAATATTAACTTCATAATATGAAAAAAGAAAATTATCAAAATTTTAAATCAAGGAACAACTAAGATAAGAAAAGTCAACCAAGTTTAATATTCATGCTAAATAAATTAAATAAAAAATGATTATTACAAAAATGACAAAATAAATATTAATTAATTTTGAATTCATTAGTGAATATGGTTGTTAATTAGATGGATTTTAATTAGAGATAGATTGATAAAGGAAAGAAAAATATAATATTTTCAATTGGTGACATTGCATATTTTTTCAAATATTTGTGGCATATTTGTGTATCTTTTATATTTGGGCTAATTTTGTGCCTCTTTTCACTTTGCGAATCATCGCACATCTTTTCTATTTTTACATGCTTTGTGCATGATTTTTTTTTTACTTTTTGGGTCTTTCCAATATCAGTAATCTAAATTCAAATTCCACAAATTATAAAAATAATCATATTGAAAATAAAAATAAAAAAAAACAAGACATCAATCTTGCAATAATTATATCTTAGATATATTTGTATATAAGTTCATGAAATTGATCTCTTTATCTACATCCAGTCATAATTTAATTTAAATTTTTGAAAGATTAAATTTTATAAGAAAATTAATTTATAAAGAAAAGTAATTGAGAATCCATTCCAATGATCAACTACAAAAGATTTTTCCATTAAAAACATAAATATTTTAAGAAATGAAATTTAATACAAGTGAATAAAATATTCAATCATTTCATAGATTATCAATGAGCACTACAAACATATTTCTCATTTTATATCATTCCACATAACATCATCCAACTAACATCATCTAAGAAATTCAAAATAACACAAGCCAAACTATATATATTAAGGAAATTTTAAGGAAATTGATATGAAAGGTTATAACTACATGAATACATCGATGAGCCTAACCACCGAATTAGATAAACAACATGATGATAAATCAGTTTATTAGAAGAAATTTGGAGGGATTATATGTTCCTTACTTTACCCAACTGCAAGAAGGCCTAATATTATGTTTAGGGTTTTTCTGTGCACTAGGTTTCAAGTTGACCTTAAGGAATCCCATATAATCACCATCAAAAGAATCTTAAGGTATCTAATTGGCACTAAAAAATTAGGTATCTATTTTTCTAGGAATAGCTTGACCTTTGAGTTAGTTCGATACTTAGATTCAGATTTTGGGATGTAGGGTAGATACGAAAAGGATTTGAGGATCATGTTAATTCATAAGACAATCTTCAACTTATTATTCTAATGAAAAGCAAAATTATGTAGCCCTGCTCACCACTGAAGCTAAATATATAGCTATATGAAGTTTTGTTTTCCAAGTATTTTGGTTGAAGCAATAACTTCTTGATTTTGGATTGCCCATAAAAACCATCCCTATCATGTGTGATAACATGGGCACGATATACATAAGTAAAAATTTAATCCAACATTCTCGCATTAAATATATTAACATACATCACCTCAATAGGCATCATTCTGCTAAGGGAGATATATAATTATAACATGTGGACACTAAAATTCACTTAGTATATATCTTTACAAAACCTTTGAATTATGATACATTCAACACATTTAGAACTAAACTATGAGTTATTGATATAAGTGCCAATGACGTTAGGGTCACTTGATGTCATGTTGTGTCCTTAAGTTTTATGTTTGTATTTGTGTCGTGCTTTATTTTCACTTTGCTTTACTATATTATACTTCATATTTTTAGTATTTTCATTTTTGTATTGTAATCTATTTCTAGTTCCCCTTTTTGGTGATGTTAAAAGGCAGAGTAGTTGTGTTGTTGATACTTATTTTTATATTAGTGCAATTTTTCTTTGTGATTTTTTATTTGCTTACATTGTTGTCTCTTTTTAGTATGTGTGTTGTTATGTTTTATTTTAAAATTTTTAAAAAAATGTTTTAAAATTAAATAAAAAACTTATGTTTGAAAAACATAAAATAAAAAATCAAAATAAAAAAATTAAAAATTAATTGTTTTCTCATTTTAAAAAAAGTCATTTAGGGAGGGTGAGAACTTAGCAATAAATTAAAATCAAATTTATAAATTTAATTTTGAATAAATAATATTTATCATCATTTAAAGGGGTGATTTTTATAATTTGAGATCCCAACCAAGTGTTTTTATGATTACAAATATTATTGGATGTTTATTTTGTTATTCTTGTATCAAATATTGCAATTTTTTTCTTGTGTCACTAATCTATTTAGTTTTCACATACACAAAGAAGCTTAAGAATTTGGACTCAAGATAGTTTAGCATTAGTGCAGAAGTCAGTCTGTGTTTAATAGAATTTAAGAATTTCAAAAAAATTTCAATAAAAAATAGAGTATGTACTTTTAATTTTTTGAGTCATTTTTTATATTAGGAGTATGTTGGTTATGAAACTGTGTATACACACACAAAAGCGACCAAAATTGAATGTTTGAAATTTTTTGTTAATCATTCTATAGAATTCAGAACATATTGTATGATTCAGATCAGACTATATGATCTAAATTGCACTATACAATCTATATCATAATATATGATCTATTCAAGAAAAAATTAATTTAAATGTTTAATTAAATGAGGTAAATTAATCATGTGCTATAACTAATTATACTAAATGACAACCACATCATACATGATAATAAGCTATTTTAAAAATCTCATAGTAGAATCCTAGTTACTTAAATTATAAAAATTTAAAATTCAAAAATTAAATCAATCATATTGTACAAATTAATTTATACTATCTAAATATTAATTTACATTTACTAATTTAATTTTAAGGATTAAGAAATCAAATTAGATAAAATTAACATTAATGATCATATTATATAATATATAATCATATTGTAGGTTTCACCTTGAGAACTCATTAGATAAACCCTGGTTAATTCAGGATGATTTATTATTCAATTGAATTGATTGTATTATATGATCTATGCATTGTACTGTATGAACTAGAGGCTTAAAATTAAAAATTAGGGTTTTGAGAGCCTACTTTATAAACTATTATTATGTCTTTAGGGCAAGAGTGCATAAGCAGTCAGAGATATTTTTTTTCTTGGGAGAGATAACTTAGAGAGGCCACTTCACAAGGAAGAGAGACAATGAGATATTGAGATAAAAAAGATAGATATATAGATAGATAGAGAGAGAGAGAGAGAGAGAGAGAGTGAGAGAGTGAGAGAGAGAGAGAGAGAGAGAGAGAGTACCAAGCTATGTGCTAAAGGAGTCTAAGTTAGTATAATACCCAAATAGAAGGATCTTTGGGGAGTGGATGTAGTAAGATCTCAGTAAACCACTATAAACTTGATTTAAATATTCTTACTTTTATATACTTTACTTTTCTTACAATTTACTACAATCCAATTTTATTTTGATTATCTTTGTGAAAGAGGCTTTTGGTGAATGATATATGGTTGAACTTTATTTTGAAAATTAAAAAAGAAAAAAATATAATTACTTTCTAAAGGTTTATATATATATATATATTTATATATATATTGCATTTGGTTTTTGGTTTAAACCTTTTGATCTCTTTAATGCTTCCACTTGTTTTAAGTTTTATTTTTAAGGAAAATATTTTTTAAAAGAACCAATTTACCCCTTCTTTTGCTGTGCCTTTACTTCTTCAAGTTCTCTTAGAGCACTTTCAATCTACTTCGTGGTTCAAATTTAGGTTGACAAGCTTCTTCCAATAGGATTTTATGCATACAAATGGATGGACAAAACCCCCAAATATCAATAATAGACCATCCAAATGCTTTCTTATATGTACTATGAACTTTAATAAACTTACCTTTCTAATTTTATTTTATGATCAATAGATATAATAATAGGAAAAGTTGACTCCTTTCCTAGAAAGGCAAATTTCAAAGGAGCATGTAGTACATTTAGATCAAGATGTTGTGTCTTAACTATACAAGGTTTCCCTAGAGATGCTATATCTAGAACTTGAATTCTATTGCTGAAAATTTGAATCACTCACTAATAAAATGAATAGAATTTTCCACTATCTCATTCAAATCATCCACACATAATGACATATCCAACTGACTATCACCTAACATGTCATCCATAATATCCTCTACACATCTACTATAGCCATTGAGATGTTGATGTCAAGATAGTTGCTAGTGTTTGATATTCTTACAACTTGTATGTTTTTTATGATTCCAAATATTATTGATTTGATTATTATTTCTCCTAACATATTTTGAAAGAATTGATTTTGCTCTTGTGTGTACTAACATTTCAGGGAAATCATACTCCGGATTGTTGAAGACTTCAAATCAAGAATGGTTTAGAGTTTATTATAATTGAAGTTTGTATTTTTCATTTTATTGAGTTTGAAAGTGTGTGATTGTAATTAAGTAACTGAGCGCACACACACCGAGGGAGAGTTTTAAATTTATATTTTTAAAATGATCGTACTATAAGATATCACTTCGTACGGGATGATCTGGTCAGTTACATTCCCCCAACTGCCCCAACGAGCAGTTGAATGAATAGATAAGAGAAATTTTTTTTCTAAGTATGGATCATATAGAAGATATTTAATTTCATCCCAAGACGAACGTATCTATTCTATCCTCAGAAGAAGATCATATGGATAATATTTAATTTCATCCCAGAACAAACATCTCTGTTCTGTCCTCGGAAGAATATCGTACAAACAATACTTAATTTTATCCCAAGATGAATATCTCTATTCTATCCTTGAAAGAAGATTGTACAGATGATATTTAATTTCATCCCAAGATGAACGTCTCTGTTCTATTCTCGAAAGAAGATCATACAGATGATATTTAATTTAATCCCAGGATGAATGCCTCTATTTTGTCCTCAAACATAGATCATATGGACGATATTTAATTTCGTATAAGGATGAACGCCTCTATATCTATTCTCGTTCATTTCATCCTGGCATTTTTGTACATATGAACTTTGCAATTTTTCTATTCGTCCCAAATGAACTTATTTCATACGGGATGATGATCGGGTATGAATACATTTTGTTCTGATTCATAATGAGTTCGTATGTACAAATATACGATCGTGTACGTTCAAAATTGAAAACTTCAATTTTTTTATGGTTCTTTGTGGACCTTTTATACAAAAGGCACGACACTTAATCTTTTGTATAAAAGGTCCACAAAAAACTGACACTTAATCTTTTTATCATTTGGTCTTCGTGATTTATAAAGGGCAATTGAAGGAGAGAGTGTGAGAGAGTGTTTGAGAGATATTTCTTCCTAGTGGAGCATGAAGGGTTCACATGGTTACTCAAAGATAAGGATCTCTACGTGTGATTTGTGTTTTTAACTCTTCCTCTTATCTTTTAAGATTGCTAATGAGAAGATCTTTGAAGAAGATCCGGTTCTTTACCGACACTTGGAAAGTATGAACAACCGAAGGTTCTCTGCCTACACTTGGAGAGTGTGAACAGTCGAAGGTTCTCTGCCTACACTTGGAGGGTGTGAAAGGATGAAGGTTCTCTGCCTACACTTGGAGGGTGTGAAAGGATGAAGGTTCTCTGCCTATACTTGGAGGGTGTGAAAGGATGAAGGTTCTCTGCCTACACTTGAAGGGTATGAAAGGACGATGGTTCTCTGCCGCACCGGGGATTGGTGGAAGGAGTTTTTTAAAGGTTTCTCTACCTTACTGTGGGGGCAAAGGGAGAGTCAATTTGGTAATAGTGCAGTACCTGAAGTGGGAGGCTTCAGGGAGTGGATGTAGGTCGTGTTTGACCGAACCAATATAAAACTTTGTGTCTTTTATTTCCGCTGCTTATTTACTTACTTACTACAAATTATTGATTATGTGATTGAAAAATTATTTTGAAAACTTTAAAATTAACATGCTACGAATCATTAATCGATTTCAAATTTTTAAAAATTCAAGAGTAATTTTTTAAATTACTAATTCACCCCCCTCATGGTTAGCCTTGGGATATTAGTTAAGGTTTAACAACTTATTCTAGATTTAATAAGAATCAACAGTTGAAACTACCCAGGTTCTTAAAATTTTGTGGTATGTTCTTTTTAATGATGGCACTACATTCTTTCATAAGAGCTAATTTTTCAAAGTACCTGAATTCCTCCTTTTTACTTAGAATGTCTTTCTTAAATTTTTCATATGTAAGCATTTGTTCTAGTGCTTCAACAAATGTGTATTAATTGTTAATTTTTCAAATATATGAAAATTTAGAGAACAATCTATCTAAATTTTACTTTAATAATCTTTGTGGAAAAGGTGGCAGAGGTCTCTCAACTATCTTCCTAATATTTTCTTCTATTTCCTTGGTAATTTAAGATAGTACTAAGGCTTAATGGGTTATAATGGGGCTTCAATTAAAATTTTATTGTAGGCTTCTTCTCCTTCCTAACTATTGACCTCAATGTTGTATGAGGTCAAACCCTTACTCTAAACATATAGCGAATGAAGAAACCTCTTCCACAAAGATGACCTAGACTGGTAAAAACCATAGGTGAAATGTCTAGGATTTAGTCTGGACAATTACATATTGATCTAACATCTCATTGGATCAGCTGTAATGGTTTTTGGAAGCCCCATGATTTTTCAACCCCTAAATCCCAATAAACCCTAAATCTAAATCAAAGTTCTACATAATTATATTTCATGCCAATCAGCATGGCATATTGAGCTAAAATTCATTTTAAACCTTGGGAAGTGATGTAAACTTGTTCAAGATCATCATTTGATGATTTAAACTCAATGGAACCCATGGTGGACTAGGGTTGACCTAGGTTGACTAGTTTCGACCTTAACCACATTGAACACTAAATCAAAAATATATGCATGAAACTTGATCTAAACATGATTCAAACCCTTGAATTGATCCTTAGGACTTTTACATTCATCCTTGAGTATGCCTAAACCCATTTGAAGTCATGGTTGACCATAGTTGATTATGATTGTTCAAATTGACCATTTCAACATCTTTTGATCTAAAGTACCAAAAACTTTATTCAATCCATTTCAAACCATGGAATTACTTCTAAACATTCCAGAAACTCATATTAATATGTTTAAACCCATTAGAACCCATGGTGGGTCATGGTTGATCTTGGTTAACCAAATTCATCATGGTTGACCATGTTATTCTAAATGACCTTTCATTTGATCAATTAATTAGCTTATCCAAGTTCTAATGACATAAATCATCTAGAAAGTTTAATAAACCATTAAAAAAATACAAAATAATATTCAATGTCTTTAAAATCCAAAGTGTACAACAACAACAACATCATCAAGTCTTTGTCCCACTACGTGTGGTCGGCTATATGAATCTTTTTTCGCCATTGTGTCGAGTGAAAGTCAAATTCTCATTTAAATATAATAATGAAAGATAAGCTCTAATATTTTTTAACCAAGTCTTTTTTGGTCTACCTCTACTTTTCTTAACATAAGTAAAATCTAATACCTCAACTTACCTAACTGGGTCATTGGTAGGCCTCCGTTTAATGTGACCAAACCATCTAAGGCGACTCTCTCTAATCTTATCTTCCACTAGAGCTACTCCAACCTTTTCATCTAAAATGTAATCAAGGAAAATGAAAGACCTATTAGAAATTTCTTACAATAAATAAAATAAATTAATAAGGAAAATTAAGTAAACAAATTAATGAAAAACATTAATATATATATATATAATCAAATAATTCCAATTTTTTTTTAATTTCATTTTAGGTCATTATTGACCTATGAAGAAAATTTCATGATGATTGGACAACATTTAATGTTAAAAATAAGAAAATACAAAATCCCCTTTAATAAATAAATAATAAATAACAAATGAAATTTAAAAATTTATAACAAAATAAAAAAAAACTTAAAAATATAAAATAAATTTCATTTAACTCTAAATAAATAGTAGAATCTAAAAAAATAAATCCTGAAAGCTCAAAAAATAAATAAAAAATTAAATCTTGTCCAAATTTAAATATTTAAATAAAAAAATAGAAAATAAAAATAAAACAAAAATAATAAATTAATAAAAATTAAAGTAAAAATAAAAAATTTATAATAATAAATCAATTATATATAAAAAAATTAAATAACCCAAATAAAATAAAATAAAAAATAAATATTAAAATAATTAACTAGTATAATAAAATCAAATAAAAATATATTATAAAATAATAATAATAATAATAATTTATTAATTAAACATGAATCAAATTAAATAATCCAACTTAAATAAATAAACCAATTTAATTTAAAATTAGAGAAATTTTAAATAAAATTGAAAAAAAAATAAAATAAAATAAAAATAAAGTAAGCAAAAATACATAATTGAAATTATAATGATTCAATTTAAGTAAGACAAAATTATAAGTAAAATTCAATTAAGCCAACATAAATAAAGAAATTTCATTTCAGACATTCAATAAAAAATTAAAAAAATGTAAATAAATCACAATTAAAGACAGAAATTTACAAATCAGACATAAATAAATTAAATTTTAATGATTTATTTTTAATAAATAACAATTATAGTTGAATTCAATTAAAGAACTTAATTAATTCCTTTTAAATAAATCGAATTAAATACATAAATAATTAAAAAAAACTTTAAAATACATTTGACTTCTTATGTTCTCCTCATTCTTTTGGAAACAAACATATTCATTTCTTTAAATCCTAAGAATTGTTGATTAATAATTTCAATGTATGTTGAAGTTATTTATTAACATGGTTCCTTAAAAACTAAAATTAATAAATAAACCTAAATAAGTAAAAATCATTAATAAATGGTAAATTATTAAAGATTTAAATTTAAATTAAATCCCTTAACCCTCAACACATAAATTCAATGCATAGATAATTCAAACCCTAATCCATTTAGGGCACTACCAAACCACAAAACTTAGCACATAAAAATATTTGATAAGACAACCAACTCTAGCATTAAGTTAGGAGAAATATTTCGTGGTGCGTATGTTTACTTTTCCTACCCTTTTTTGATAGTGGAGTGATGTTCTAGTGAATGTGGATGATAATATATAAATTCATTATTTGGTATACTAATCCCTACAACTATAGACTTTTTCTTTTAGATTCAATTGTAAATTTATAAAAGTTGTAAATGTATATAGTTTTGAAGGTTTTAAATAAAGTTATTTCTTATATAATAAAGAAGTCTAAAAGAATGAATTTTCTTTGATGATGATGTTTTTTGAATTTGTTTAGAATAATGATCGTAGCCTGCAGATCCTATAGAAGACCTGAAGATTTTAATGAATGGCCTCATTTTCTTTTCTTTTTTTTTTTTTTGAATAAATGGCCTCATTTTTTTTTAGACTTGCATCATTTTAGGAGTAGAAATTTAAGCTTATTTTTTGTGGATCTTGATCGCCTTTAATTTCCTACAAACCTTTGGTGCTATATTAAGTAGCAAATGACACATGGCCTTTTGTTTTACTTCTTTCGTATACACTTTGATTGTTTGATGATTGTATATTATGTGTGAATTAGAATTTGCCTTTTTTTTAAGTTTCTTCGCATTGCATGTGATTTAGCCTGGATATTCATTTGGCCCCTAGGATTCTATTATGTTTATCATTTTAAACACCAACTCTTTAATTTTCCTATGGTTATGACATACATTTTACTTTTCTACTACATACACTAAACTCACACATGCCAATGACAAGTTAGTGATAACCTAAGCTACGGGACTGAGTTTGTTATTCTTGTTATTATAGGGTGGTTATGCTGCTAGATTTTTCACAGAAAGTTGGACATGTAGATTACATTTGTAGCATTTAAAAAAGCTAGAAGTTTGAGACATTTTATTTCAAATCGCATTAGTCAGGTACATTTGAACCTTTATAATCTTTAAACATTGATTTAAACTCTGAACCTTAAACTCTTCACTCATATGTGAACAATAACCTACTTATCCAGTATTTCATTAAACCTAAAATCTTGTTTTTTTTTTAAAATCGCCTAGGTGGTTAGCTGACAATCCATTTTAGGGAAACATAAGTCCATATGCATAATTCCTACACTTCTTTCTGGGAGTATAATCCTGCTTGTCTAATAATTTGATCAACTATAACATAAATTCAATCCAGTTCTAAGCCATTAAAGTCCAATCATAGTATTGCTTCGAGTGCTTCTGGGTATCCCATAATCATAAGTACTCACTAATTTTTCTCCCGTAATTACAAAAATAAATTTTTACTTTTGAATCAATCCCTATTAATAAATCGTAAACTCAAATACTTGCTTGCATCATTGTAAATAAATAAAGATATACTCACCACTTTAATTGAAAGTTTTCTCCGAATTTATCCTAAGATGTAATTAATCATAAAGGCTTGCCTTATGGAGAACTTAAAGCCCTAGAATAAAATAAAGCCCATTTTATTTTCTCTAAAATAGGGGAAAGTCTCTCAGACTCTAGATAGATTTTCTAAAACCGATTCTAAATTTTGAATGGATAGTAGAGTTTCATTTTTGTCTTTCAAAATAGTATGTTATTCTCTATGCTGCATTTAATTATAAAAATAAAAAATTATATTCATGTTTTCAAATTGATAATTAAACACCATTTCTATCTTTTGAGATAGTATCTTTTTTCTCTATGGGGATTTGATTATAGAAATATTAATTTCAAAACAATGTGGCAATATATTTTCCAATTGGGACCCTCAGCCTACCTTGTTGTGACCATCGAATTCGGAGCTCTTCATCCCTGTGTTAACACTCATCTCACCTCGTTCTTCTCAGGTGATGCAAGATCTGGCCCATAAGTATTTAATAATGTTGACAAGCTTTCCCGCCTGCGATCGATTTTTATCTCAGCACTTGTCTAAGCACACTCGCCCTCATCTACTGGGCATCTCTTAGCTTGCCTAGGGGAAACTCTCTGAAGCCTTTCAAACTACTTCAACCAATCAGGAGGCGACACATGTCTAATATAGTGTGTAGTGTTGCACTTTTTTTCTTGATATGAAAGGTCTTTTTTGAGATTTTTGAGTTCATTAATTGATAATTCTATTGTGTAGAATAGCCAATTTGGCTTGGTGAATTTAGCTCCTTGTGTAGCATTAGTGAAGTATATAACACAGTGGTAACTAACGTCATAAAGAATGGTACATAAATGAATGTGATTTTGCAGAAGGGTGATAAAAGGTGTGGTCATGTATCTGTCCATCCACAAATAATTATGATCGAGAAGGAGATTGGAACAGCCTCAAAACAAATTTTCTTGTTGAGGTCTCCCCCATAAACAGAAATCACATACAGCCCAATATAGAGGGCTAGGAACTCGGGCGGCCAGTCTGTCAAGGCATCACATTTGGCATCCATGGTTACTAAAATGAAAATAGAGGAGGTGAACCTACTGAAGAAAAAGTTAAAGAGTTTGCTAACTATTAATTGATAGATTATGTTGTTGAATTGAATACCATGCATCTTTGCTGGGTCCATCTAACACGTTAGATGCCAATTCAACCTAAATAGAATTAAACTATAAGGCGTGGGGCAACTGCTCATATAGTGAGGGTCCTTTTTTTTACTGCCTAGCATAGCACTCATACTTGTGTAGATCACCTGATCAAAAAAATTGGCTAAATTTTACTAATTATCACATTGATTGTTCATTATATCCTTTCAGAAAAGTAGCCAAACATCTTAAATATCTTTGCCTCCACAGTTTTAGAGAGGCTTCTTTGAATAGAGAACCAAAATATTGGAGCAGCTTCTTACATTACACAACCATCACTTGCGCTAAGCTGTATGATGTTTAAGGTGTAATTTTTAGCTCTAGTGCAGACTGCTTGTGTTAAATCGGCCTATTTGTCCAAGTGGCGTCTATGGGCTAGGGCTAGGCAAGGTAGATCTACTTATTGCATATTTGCATCACCTGTCTAAAATAAAATACATTGCAATCGAAGAAGTGAAACAACTTAATTTTTTTTCCATTGTTATATAGTAGCATGGAAAACTTGAAACTTTTTCTTTTGTTTAGAGTCCCCTACTGTTGAAGTCAGAAGTATAAACATACTGTCACTTGTAAAATCTTAAAACAAACTCAGGCTTTATTTGAGACAGTTTTCTTGCTACTTTGTGAAGCAGTTTTTTAGTACAAAATTATTTTGAATTTAAAAACTTTTTTATTAGAAAGCTTCTTCATGAAGAAATAAAAAAACTGTCACAAACGAAGCGTGATTCTATATTTCCAAAGAAGTCATTATTATGATAAAGGTACTGCTTGAGCATCTTATCAGTAATACGTTTTTCATAAAGCTTCACATTCTTTGGTGGGGTGGCATTCTACTAGTAACTTTTGTGTTGAGCAAATTCATAACCAATGATGCAACTTGAATGTTTTAAAATGTTTTATTTTCTTATATTTAACTGACATTTTTTAATTTGTATGTTTGTTTAAATCTCTTAATGGTTTCTGTCAAATATTTTCGATGCAAAACTAAAGATCTGAAGTAAAGAATTTGTATCCATAGTCAGAGTTCTTTAACTGCATGTGGTCTCAACTGCCTACTAATTATTTTGCTAAAACAAATTGTGGAGACAGCTTCGTATGCAGCTATGATAAATCAATAGCTAATACCAGCTGGCATGAAGAAAATGGAAGAAGCGATATTTAATATGTACTGAAGATCTTTTGCATGCAATTATTTCGGGTCACCATGTTTTCTAAATTAGAAATTGTGTTGGTACGTTGTGGAATAAATAGTTGAAGTGGGAACATACATGACTGCATATTGGAAGTGACAAGAAGGATTTTAAAAGCATCTAATTTTCTGACGCAGCAGATGGATCTGGTGGAGTATATAATTGAGGAGCTCTCTTGCACCCATTGTCATTTCTTCACCATGCTTCTTTATGATGTAGATTGAGCAAATGGACCACATTTTTAATGATCTAGACATAGTCGAATTTACCATAAAAACGACAACTCAACTTGTGAAAGAGATTGGAAGGTCCATGGCATCTGAACTCAAATATTCAATTTGTATTTTTAATAATTTTCCTTTTAAGTGTTTCTTGGATGGCCTGACTTCTTTTTTTTTTTTCAGCTTGCAACTGATAAATACATCATGTTTTTCTTGTTCTTAGTTGTTTGTGGTGTAATTTCAATCATTGTTGTGAAGGTATTCTCTTTATTTCATATTTCACATAAGTCAGTGATTGATGTTGAATTTTTAATTTTGATGCATGCATACCATTCTATGTTTTAGCAATTCTAACAGTGCATTAGAGTTCATATATGTTCTGTTGACTCATTTGGTTGCTTGTAAATAGATCGTCACTTCTGAAGGAGTTTGAAATTAACACGACCATTCTTTCATGTAATATTGATAAATAGGATGCCCAAATAAAGTAGTAATTTCTTAGTGTTTCAAAGGCATAATCAGTAAATCTATTGGAGAAATGGGGCTTTCTGCTTTCTTTTCATGGATATTGTTGTGGGTGTGCCACGTGGGAGGAACTTTTTCTTTCCTCGTTTTATCTGTGGGCTCCGAAATTTGGCCCTGGCCTCCCCTATTTGCTTTTTCGGGCGAGTTTTAATGGATTTAAGTTCCTGAGTACATTTTGGGAAAGCAGATGAGTTTGTAAATAAGATATTACCCAGAGATTTCTCTCTCATTTTGCGAAGACTTCATGATCTGAGTTCTAGTTTCCTATTAGCGCAAGTCCTTATAGTTATTTACCCCTCACAACAGGAAAACATCTGATTTCTGGCGACAATTTTCATCTGAAAATGAATAATAACCGCCGGAAATTAGCATTTCCGGCTGAAATTCTTAAGCCTGTAAAATGGGCATTGGAAAATTGATTCCGGCGTTAAAAAGTCTGCCGGAAAGTTTTCCTGTGGAAAAATGTCAAAATATGTACGGCGGATATACTCTGTCAGAAAAATTTAAAAATAAAAAAAATCAAAGCGTAGCTGTTTTAATTTAATTTATATTTTATTTCAAATAATAAATATATTTAAAAGCTGAGGTTTTTTCAAGATCAAAATAAATATTAAATTTAATTTAATTTAACAATAGATTTTTTAACTTTTTAAATTAATTTATATTAGTAATATTTAAGTTTATTAATTTAATTTATTTTTTTACAATGAATATTAACTCGAAATAAATATTAATAAATATTTTTAAATATTTATAATAATATTTTTCCATAATATAAAATTCAGTCGGAAATCCGCCGAAAAATTTGTCGACAATTCGTCAAAAAATTTTGTTAGAAAATTCGTTGTAAAATCCGGTGGAAGTTCCAATGAAAAATTTGTCGGCTATGAGCAGAAAAATCCACCGAAAATATTTTGTATGAAATTCGCCAGAAATTCTGTCGGATTATTTTCCGCCGGAAATCAGCATTTTTCCTGTAATGCCTCTCAATAACGAGAGAGAAAAAAATAAAAATAAAAAAACAAATAATGGGAGATAACTTTTGATTAAGGCTAGTTGTCGATCAGATATGTAGAAAGTATGTGTTATCTGGCATATAGTAGCAGCATGGACTGGGTACTGAGAGAATATATATTTAAAGTTTGAAATTTCACCATCTTGCACTCAAAGCGAATGGTGGGGGGAGTGATGATGGACCAAATCAAGATCCCATGGTTCTGTCATTCCGGGCCGTCGTGGTCCTTGGTCTACTTAGTCAGAGGAGGTAGTCGACACAACCTAAAAGAAGGATCCTTATCGGCAACAATGGGTTGGTTTGTCCAAGGGTACCTTATGGACTTGAGATGGGTTTTTATCTAAGAGGATAAATTTGAATCCACCTTAGCTAACATAGGGCTTTATGCCCTATCGATTATATCCTATTGATTCATATCTCAAAGATTTTATGCCACTAAGGAATGTATTGGCTCTGGCAATAACCATAATTTAGTGTCTCATTCAGCAGCAAACCACTCAATTCAGAGGGCCCTGGGTCATAACCGTTTATCCTGCGATGCCATTTGGTGGCAAAACAACTTGTCATAGGACACGTACCGCATTCTTACTAGCATGAGATTATTTGAGAATGGATCATAGTGATATTTTCGACTAGGCATTAGCTCTATGTGAGCTAAAGTAGTTTTTAACTTATCCACCTCAAAAAATTATTGCGGAGGATGGATAGTTTTTACTTTAAGTAGTTGAATGGTTGATTCCAATTTTAAATATTCTTGCCTTGGACTATATTGGAATTTTGGATTTTAAGTACATGAGATGACATTTTGAAATGTTTAAAATTAACCCCTCTGGTTGAGATTTACATTCAACACATCCATCATCAGGATGTTTGGGATCATTTCTATTTTTGTATTTTATGAGAATTTGGGAGCAATTGAAAAGGTAGGATCCCCTCCGATTGAGATAAACATTCAATATGTCCATTATTGGGGTATTTAGGGTAATTTCCATTTATAAATTGAACCTTGTCGACTACTGAGCTGTCGATAGAGGGTCGGATTTTATAGGTTTTATGCCTTTGTTAATGAATTCATTTTGTCATTAATCTTGAAGTCCTTATATGAATGAATTAAAATAAATATCTCGGTCGATACTACGATCATATATTTATTTGATGGTTCGAGCTGTGTCGACTCCTATCTACTCTCATAGAAGGATCGGGCTCGAATATGATTTCATTTATTGACCCATGTAGCATACCTAGACATCACATGTGTACCCATAATATGCTCATCGGGGCCTATGCAAGTTTTGTGATTGCACTTACCCCTTTTATATTCCTATGTGTATACAAATTATGGTGCATGTGCGGGAGCATTTTATAAGATTTTTACACCGATCAATTATGCGGGTGACCTCTATTTAAATGCAACATACTATTTGTATACTTGTATACTCCTTATATCTATTTGTAAGGATGTTGCAGACCCGATGGCCTATTGTAGCAGCCTATGGATTGAGCTATTTACTGCTTTGTATTGGTAAATTGGCATACACTACTTGTTGCTTTATATAGGTGGATTATAGTGCACTAATGAATCTCTTGCTTTATTCATAGGAAACTGTATGCAACAATTCTCTTATACTCGATCACATATAACCTTTTTGTCTGTATAATGAGTTTCCCATAACCACTCATATGCTTTTGCATTTGATATAGTCACTTTGCACTTTCCTTGTGGATAACACATTGGGCATACAATGGCCTTCTACAGTAGCTTGTAGGAGCTCATATCTACTGTATTTCTCTTCTGTATTTGCACTATAGATTGAAAGTTCATTAGGGATGTTAAGCCCTTATGAACTAACCCAAGACTAACCAAGAGGATGGGTGAATTGGTATTTTAAAAAGTTTCTCAATCAAAACACAAACTCAAACCAAACCAAAATTCAACACAAAAAAAATCAAAGTGCGAAAATTAAATATAAAAAAGCAATAAATAAAGAACATAAAAATTTATAGTGGTTCGGTCAACTTGACCTACATCCACTCCCCGAAGACGTCCTCCGAGTATTGCACTAAGCTCAATATCTCTCCTTTTTTCCGCACAGCAAGGCAGAGAAGACTGTACAAACCTCCTTTCCACTAACACCAATGAGGCAGAGAATCTGACACCTTTTGCTTCCTCTTGAAGCAGACAGAGAACCCGACTCCTTTTGCTTCCTCCTGAAGCATGCAGAGAACCTCGATCAATTGCTGAAGTAGACCTCTCTCAAATCCCTAAGGAACTAGGGACGACGATCGGAGAAGACGAATCGAATCCTTGCTAGGAGCAACCTTTGTGAAACCTCTCACAAACTCTCCCTCACAAGATCCTCTCTCTCTATCTCTCTATTTCTCTCCCTCTCCTCTAGACTCTCTCAGGTCAAGACAACAGCAAAGGATGCACTCTTGGGTAAAATAAGAGGTCTTATATAGAAGAGCTTCAGAATAGCTCTTAATTGTAATAAATTGACTTTATCATCCAGGATGATATGAATATAATCATGTACGATCAGTACAAATTTAGCTCAATAAGCTAGGATAATTTGGGATGATCCTAAGTTAATTTGTTCATATCATCCAGGATGATAGTATATCATCATGTGCGATTAGTTCAATCCATCGAATATCATCTAGACCATCACCCTGGATGGGAGTTTAGACGATGCAGAAGTAACTTGATCATCCGGGATGATCTCGTGATCGTCCGGGATGATTAGTTCAAAACTTCACAGATCATCCAGAACATTGCCCTGAATAGATGTCTGGATGATGAAATATTGACTTGATCGTCTGGGAGGATATCACGATTGTCTGGGATGATTAGTTCAAAATATCATGATTGTCTAGAACATCATCCTGAATGGAACCAGGTCGATGATTAATCATCCAGGAAAAACTAAGGTTTGTTAACTAATCATCCTGGATGATCCTATAATCATCCAGGACGATATGATCGAGTAATCAGACTTTAATTACTTTCCCTAATTACCATATTAATTTAGGCATAATTATGCTACATCGTCTAGGACAATGTCCAATAATAAAATATGCCTAAATAGATTTGGCAGCTGATTCTTTCTAATTTGAGCCTATCATCCATGACTATGATAACATTATCTGGAATGATGTGCTTAATGATGGCTTCCTTAACCAGGATGCCCTAATTAGGGTTTTATTTTTAACTGATCATACAGGATGATTTTTGGATCATCCAGAATGATGTGATAAAAAATATAGAACTCTAAAACAATTAGAATTTTTTCCTCAAGTTTGTGTGTGTGCAAGGTTACTTAGCATCAAGAACCACATCGTTACAATTGACTTAAGAAAGGGTAAAAGATATAAAATGCACATTACAGTCTGACTCAGTCCTAATCTATCCAATCTTGAGCTGGCTTGATTTGTAATTTGATATTGTATACCTGAAATGTTAGTAGGTAAGACAGTCGTAGAAAAATAGAAATGTTTGCTATCATCAAAATCATATTTTCTGAAATTAGATTCACAACAATCTCCCCCTTTTCAATGATGGCAAACACAAAAGCAGTTCAAAGCAAATCAATAGAAATAGTGTGAAACCAAAAATTCAAATTTTACTAAGGAGCAACACATAACGACTAACCAATATAAAAAATAATATAAACTAGAATTGTATAGCTCTCCATCTTTTAACATCACAAAAAAGAGGAGAAAAAAAAACAAATAAGAAACTGAAAAACATAAGTAAAATACACCAAAAAAAATAACATCATGAAAAACAAACTAAAAGAAGGATGGATGGAGATGATCAGAGATGGCTCAAAAAATATGAAAATCAATTGAAAAAGATAAAAATAAAATACAAAAAAGACACTAAAAACATCAAAAGGAATGAAAAAATAAAGGTTAATTTTTTTAATCAAGGCCCGAATATGATAAATTCTCCATGTGATTGAATTAACAATTTGTAAGAATCAATGAGTTAACATCGTCAAAATCTGAAAATGGTAGAACAACCAATCCTGTTAGCCCTATCTCGGACTTCTCCCAGGGCAAACTATTTTTTAAAAATATAGATCTAAATAAAAAAAATTAATTGGATAAGAAAAAGAGATAAGTTCAAAACTTAATTCTAGAAAAATATTTTATAGAATAATATATCAAAGTAATTAGTCACAATCATGAATTCCGAAATCAAGCCTTTGAAAAATATCAAGTGACACATGAATTTTTCTAAGATTTAAAAGTTTAAAAGAGAAGTAAGTTTTTTTTTGGTGGGCTCATTTTATGCCTCTTGTTAATTGATTGGTGCACTTTACGCATCTTTTAATTTTTGATATATTATGTATATTTCTCAATTTGACGTCATTACACATCTTTTGATTTGGGGTCATTGACCACTTTTTTTTAATTGTAAGCAAGATTCCTTTTTTTAAACCCTTAAATACTCTTAGTTGTGAGTATATCTTCAAAATCATAGAATCAAAATTATATGATAAATACAATGATAAGATTATGAATGTTTTGAAGGTAATATAAAGACTTTGAACATTATATATATAAGATAGATTAGTGTAGCAAGATTGAAAAGATCTCAATCACAAAGTCCAGTTGTTAATTTGAGATAGACTTTTGTTTAGAAAAGAAAATTACACCACTAAAAGAAGTTAGAGGAAGGGAAACAAACAACGGTGTTTCTATTTTTAACTGATTTAGGGATGTCAAACATTGACTACAAATTTTTAAAAACAAAAATAAGGCACAAGATATTAATTTAGCAATGATCAAAAGAAAAACAAAACATACGAAGGAAATTAAAATATCAGAAGTGAATCATATGAAAAGTAAAAAAAAATAAATAAGAAAAACTACAAAGAAAAATAACAAACAACAGATAAAATTTAGAAATCAGTAAGAATCAAGTTCATGCATTTATGTCAATCACATCCAATCTGGACTTTAAAATGTTGAATGTGTCGAAGGCTAGTGGTTTAGTAAGGATATCAGCAAGTTGATTCTCAATTGCCAAATGGTGTAACTCAATCACATGATCTATAATAAAGTGATGCCTTATATCAATGTGCTTGGTCCTTGAATGTTGGATAGGATTTTTAGAAATGCAGATGACACTAGTATTGTCACAAAGGATTAAAATTGTGCCTACAGGTAATCCTAAATTCAAAATTTGCTTCTTCAACCAAAGTACTTGGGCCACATAACTCCCTAAGGCAATGTACTCAGTTTCAGCAGTAGAAAGTATAATAGAGTTTTGCATTATATTGGACCAGGAGACTAAAGATTGTCCTATAAATTGGCAATTTCTAGAAGTGCTTTTTCTATCCACCCTACATCTTGTAAAATCAGAATCATAATATCCAATAATCTCAAAAGAAGCATTGTGTCTAGGATACTATATTCCTAAGTTTTGGGTCCCTAAGAGATATCTTAGAATTCACTTAACTATAGTTAGGTGCGATTCTTTAGGATCAGCTTGAAATCTAGCACAGAGATAAACACTAAACATTATATCAGGTCGGCTAGCAGTCAGGTAAAGTAAATATCCAATCATCCCTCTGTACTTCTTTTGATTAATTAGATTTTCCATTCGGGTCCTTATCCAACTAAACACTAGAGGTCATGGGAAAATTAATTGGCTTGGCTTTATCCATTTCATATTTCTTCAATTAATCAAAGTTATCCTTTATGTACTTTGATTAATTTAGAAAGGTTATATCATCCAATTGTCTTATGATAAACCCTAAAAAGTAGGACAAATTTCTCATCATATTAATCTCAAATTTCTTACTCGTTATTTTAGAAAAATCATCACATGACCTTTTATCAGAAGATCTAAAAAGTATATCATCAATATAGATCTGAATAATGAGTAATTCATCTCCTACTTTATTCATAAAAAGGGTGGTGTCTACACTCCCCTTAACAAACTCCTCTCTAGTAAGAATGTGATAAGCCTCTCTTACCAAGCTCTAGGTGCTTGCTTTAATCCATATAAGGCCTTTTTTAGTTTAAAAATATGATTTAGAAATTGGGAACACTCAAAACCTAGGAGTTGCTCTATAAATACATCCTCTTTTATTATCCCATTTAAAAAGGCACTTTTAACGTCTATTTGGAAAAGCTTAAATCCCTTATAACTAGTAGCACTCTAATGGCTTCTAATCTAGTTACAGGGGCAAAGGTCTCCTCAAAATCAATCCCTTCTATTTGATTGTACCCTTAGCCATCAATCTCGCATTACTCCTAACCACCACACTAGAATCATTCATCTTATTCTTAAAAAACCATTTGGTTCCAACTACACTTTATCCCTTTAGTATTTTTACAAGCTCCCAAACATCATTCCTAAAATATTAGTTTAATTCTTCTTGCATGGCTAAGATTCAAAATTCATCAGACAGGGCTTGATTGATGTTGGTTGATTTAGTCATTGAGATAAAGGTATAGTGGTTCACTTCCTTCCTAACTCCATGCCTAGTCCTAACACTTTCAGAAGGGTATCCTATGATCATTTATTTAGGATGACTTGAAGAATATCTCCAATCTCTAGAGAAGATATGTGTAGGTTGAACCCATTTCTCCATATTTATATTTTCTACTCCTTAGGTAAGCTCACCTACTCCTTCAGTGTTTTGGGGCTCTACCCTCTTCTCCAAATTTTCAACTCCTATGATAATCTCTCCAACTTCATCTTTATCCTCAACTCTAGACTTCTTAGGATTAGATTCATCAAACACTACATGAGTAGTCTCCTCCACCAATGTCCTCTTATTAAACACCCTAAAGGATTTCCCCACACTTGAATATCTTAAGAACACTCCATCAAATTTTGGGTTAAGTTTTTCTAAGTGTGATTTCCCATTATTAAGAATAAAAACCTTACATCCAAAGATATGGAGGTGGGAAAAGTTGGGTGTCCTACCCTTAAGGATCTCATAGGGTGTCTTATCAATTTTGACTCTAACATTCACCCTATTTAACACATAACAAGCTGTATTTATCACTTCAACCCAAAAGTATTTTGGAAGTGAATACTTAGCAAGCATGGCTCTAGCGGCTTCAACTAAGGTCCGATTCTTCCTTTGAACTACCCCATTCTACTGAGGGGTCCTAGGAGCTGAGAAGTTGTGACTAATCCCCTTATCCTCACAAAAGTCTCCAAATCTTTTATTTTCAAACTCTCCCCCATGGTCACTATGTATGATCAAGATCTCACAACCTAGCTTTTTTTAAATCCAAGTGAAAAAAGATATAAATTCATTAAAAGACTCATTCTTACGTGACAAAAATTTAATTCAAGTAAACCTCGAGTAGTCATCGATAATCACAAAACCATAGACTTTACCCCCCTAAGCTGGCAGTACTAATGGGTCCAAACAAATCCATGTGAAGGACTTCTAAAGGTCTAGAGGTGCTAATATCTCTAATGGAGTGGAAAGAGGATTGGACTTGCTTCCCTAGTTGGTAGGCATCACAAAGGTGGTCTTTGGTGAACTTAAGCTTGGGGACACCTCTAACTAGGTCCTTTTGGGTCACTCACCTAAGGATTTTCATATTGGCATGATATAACCTCCTATGCCACAACCATGAATCATCAATAGAATTTTTAAAGAAAAATAAAGCAGTACATTCAATATTATTTAAATCAAGTATGTAAATGTTATTGATCCACTTTTCCTATAAAACAGTGTTGTTATTTAAGCTGATAATACAAGTATTTTCTAAAAATTTTGTAATGAAGCTCTTATCTCAAAGCTGTCTGATGTTGAGCAAATTGTGTTTCAGTCCATCTACAAGCAAAATATTTTCAATCAAAAGGTTCTTGGAGTTTTCGATTATACCCACGCCTACCACTTTCTTGGTGGTGTTGCCTCCAAGAGTAATCTTGCTTCCAACCCTGGCCACCAGTGAAAAGAATTGGTTAGCATCTCTAATCATGTGTTGTGAGCATCCGCTGTCTAGATACTACATGCTCTCATGAGGTCTCCTATGAGAGCACGCTTACAAAATCATCAAACATCAAATTTAGGAACCCAAACAAGTTTGGGTCCCTTCTTATTGAAAGAAGAATGCAATGCATGTGTGTTATATTGTGAATCATACAATTTGGGTCTTCATACCCAATGTGTACTATAGTGAACAGTATAAGTGTGTAAGATGTGTCCTAACATGCCACATGAAAAGCATCTAACACCAGAAAAAAGATTTACTAATCTACTTGGGTGGTAATGCTTCCTTTAAAGTTATGTGATGCATGCAATGTTGGTTTGTTATTTTTAAGTGCTTTGATATTTTCTACTTTCTTAAACTCTTTTTCTAATTCAGCATGAGTTGACTTCAAGGAATCATGTGCATCAGATAATTCAATATACTTTTTATTCAATACATCATACTCATCAAGTAATGACATGTGATTGCTATCGATTGTAGAATAATCTTTAAGTAAAATTTTATGCTATATTTGCGAATTTAAAAACTCAAATTTTAAACTAGCATATGATTTCTTAAGTTTCCTATATGATGTATAAATTTTTTCAGAAACTTCAAGTAATTGTTCATAGGTTAGTTCACATACCTCTTCTTGGTCACTCTGACCAAGATGATCTTCTGTCATCAAGAACAAGTTTATTATCTCCTGTTCAGCTTCAGTCTCAGAGGAGTTTGATGCAGAATCCACCCAGAATGCCTTTTCAAATCTCTTCTTATCCTTTTTGAACTTTGATTTCTCCTCACCCTTCTCCTTACTTGGGTGAGCCTTAAGTGTAGGATAATCAGCTTTAACATGTCCCGGCTTCCTGTATTCAAAACAAATTATATCATTAAAACTCTTAAAATTTTTGCTACCCTTACCTATATTCTAATTCTGATGGTTCTTTTGCTTCTTTCTTAGAAAGCTTTTGAATTGCCTCATGATTAAGGCAACATCATTGCTTTTAGACCCGGAAGAATCAGTGTTCGTGTCGTTGGCCTTCAATGCCATAGTTTTGTCCTTCTTTTTCTCACCTTCATCAAAGTTTCTTTGATTCACCCATTGCTCGTAAGAAATTAGTGATCCAATTAAATTATTAATCGAATAAGTATTCAAATCTTTAGATTCAGTGATAGCAGTAATCTTAGCATCAAAGGAAGAAGGCATTCATCTTAAAATTTTATTAACCTTTTTATAATTTATGAGTTCTCTTCCTAAAGCATGCATTGAGGTGATAATTTGAGTAAATCTAGTATAAATGTCAGAAATTATTTCATTAGGTTTCATAAGAAAAAGTTCGTAGTCATATAATAGAATATTCAAACTAGAATGTTTAACTCTGTTGGTTCCTTCATAAGTGATACATAATTTATCCCAAATTTTTTTACCAGTAGCACAAGTTGAAATAAGCATGCAATCTTCAAATTTTAAAGCACAAAAAAAAAATAGTTCAAGCATTTTGCATTGAGTTGAGCTAAATCTCTATCATTAAGAGTTCATTCAATGAAAGGAAGTGGAGTAGTAATGCCATTAATTTTATCAGGCGGAGGTGAATAACCTTCTTTAACAAACATCCATATGTAATAGTTAATTGATTGTAAAAATATAGACATGCGAGTTTTCTAAAAATAAAAAGGAATATTATCAAACAAAGGTTGTCGGGTAATAGAATAACCTTCCATAGTATTATGATTATTGGAGTTATCTATGGATTGAAATTTAAAAGTTTTTAAAAACTTGATTTTTTGAATCCCGCTCTGATACCACTTAAAAGTTTACTAGGGATGTTAAGCCCTTATGAACTAGCCCAAGGCTAACCAAGAAGGGGGGTGAATTGGTATTTTAAAAAGTTTCTCAATCAAAACACAAACTCAGACCAAACCAAAATTTACCACAAAGAAAATCAAAATGCAGAAATTAAATGCAGAAAGCAGTAAATAAAGACACAAAAATTTATATTGTTTCGATTAACTTGGCCTACGTCCACTCACTAGAGGCGCCCTCCTAGTATTGCACTAAACTTAGTGTCTCACATTTTGCGCCCACAGCAAGGCAGAGAAGCATGTATAAACCTCCTTTCCACCAACACCAGTGAGGCAGAGAACCCAACTCCTTTTACTTCCTCCTGAAGCAGGCAGAAAACCTGACTCCTTTTACTTCCTCATGAAGTGGACAATGAACCTTGATCAATTATTGAAGTAAACCTCTCTCGAACCCCCAAGGAAACATGGACGATGATCAAAGAAGATGACTTGGATCCTTGATTAAAGTAACCTTTGTGAAACCTCTCACAAACTCCCCCTCATAAGATCCTATCTCTCTCCCTTTCTCTCCCTCTCCTCTAGGCTCTCTCAAGTCAAGAAAGAAGCAAAGGATGCACTCTTGGGTAAAATAAGAGGTCTTATATAGAAGAGCTTTGGAATAGCTCTTAATTGCAACAAACGACTTTATCGTCCAGGATGATCTAAATATCATTTTGTACGATCAGTACAAATTTAGCTCAAATAGCAAGGATGATTTTGAACGATTAGAAAGTAATTTATTCATATAGTCCAGGACGATAGTATATCATCCTGTACGATTAGTTCAATCCATCGAATATTGTCTAGACCATCGCCCTGGATGGGAGTCTGGATGATGAAAAGTAACTTGATCATCCAGGATGATCTCACAATCATCTGGGATGATTAGTTCAAAACATCACAGATCATCCAAAACATCAATCATCTGGGATGATTAGTTCAAAACATTACAGATCATCCAAAACATCGCCCTAAATGGATGTCTGGATGATAAAATATTGACATGATCGTCCAGGATGATATCACGATCGTCCGGGATGATTAGTTTAAAACATTATTGATCATCCAGAATATCGCTCTGAATGGAACTAGACTGATATTTAATCATCCAGGAAGAACTAAGGTTTGTTAACTGATCATCTCGAATGATCCTATGATCATCCAGGATGATATGATAGAGCAATAAACCTTAATTTCTTTCCTTAATTACTAGATTAATTTAGGTATAATTATGCTGCATCATCCAGGATGATGTCCTGGATGATGTCCAAAAATAAAATATGCCTAAACAGATATGGCGGCTAATTCTTTCTGATTTGAGCCTATCATCCAAGACGAAGGGCTTAATGATGGCTTCCTTAACCAGGATGTCGTTATTAGGGTTTCTATTTTTAACTGATCGTCTAGGATGATGTTTGGATCGTCCAGGATGATATGATCAAAAATAGAGAACTCTAAAATAATTAAAAATATTCCCTCAAGTGTGTGTGTGCAAGGTTACTTAGCATCATGAACCACATCATTTACAATTGACTCAAGAAAGGGTAAAAGACACAAAATGCACATTATAGGTTGACTCTATCCTAATCTATCCAATCTTGAGCTGGCTTGATTTATAATTTGATCTTGTGGACCTGAAACATTAGTAGGCAGGGTTGTCGTAGAAAAATAGAAATGTTTGATATCATCAAAATCATATTCTCTAAAATCAAATTCGTAACATAGATGACATATTGAGTGCACGATGGATCTTCTACAAAGATTCATAGATATTTATATTTGTTGCATATCATCTACCTTTGCTTGTAAACAACTTATTATTTACTACAACAAATCTATTACAACTTATTTTTCTCTTTTTGAGGCTTGGGGTGTTGTTGTCCTGGCTTTTAATGACTAGGGTGAGCAGATGTCACAGACAGGTGATGTTTCAACGTCATTCACAGGATATGGCCACTATAGATGTGGCTCGATACGACAAGATTTCAATAGGATTTGTGTTTGGGCAAGATAGAGGTAGGTATTTTTTATTCTCTTTTTCCTTTAATCTATATCAAAGGTCAACACCCCTCAACCTATTATGGATGCCACCCTTGTGACTACCGACCCTAGAATAGTCAAAGGGGAAGGGATTGCAGCTAGCACAGATGATGATATGATTGATTAGATAGGAGAAGAGTCCCTAGATTCTATATAACATCTTAAGTTATAGACCATTTTATCAAAGCTAGACAATTTAAATACATGATGGATTACAGTGGATACTTTTCCATCCACCCTAATTCCATAAAGGAAAGACTGGTTGATGAGATGGTTTAAGAAATCCAGAATATCCTTAAGAAGAAAGAAGCCATAGAAGCCTTCAAACTGGACTTGGATGACTTTTTGATGGATGAAGAGGAAAACCATATTCAAACCCAAATATCCCCAATTCAACTCTAGAAGTTCCACTAATACCGCCAAAAGTCCCTTTTGTCCCTATAGTGCTATCTATAAGGAAATAAAACATATTATTAAAACTCAAGTAATGGAGGCTTTAGCCCATTCCCAAGGGGCCGCATCTATTCTAAAAGATGGGCCCTACCCTAAGGAGTATGACTTAGTTCATTATCTGAAGGGCTTCATTCCATCTTCTTTTAAAGTGTTTAGTGGTATTGAAAACCCCAAGGCAGCACCTGACCCACTTCCATGCAAGCTATTGTAATGTAAGAGGGTCATATGCTCTACTATTTTACCAATTTGTTAGTAGTCTCTATGGAATCACTTTCGAGTGGCATGCTAATATATTGAACGATTTGATGAGAACCTTTGTTGAGTTGGAGGGTCTATTCTTAAAGAGATTCTCCGAAGCTCGACATCGTACAATTTGGTCGTTGAGAAGCAGAAGTTGAGAGTCTCTAGTTGCATACATCTTGAGATGGAAAAATCTCTTGATGAAATGTGAACCACAGTTGCAAGAGCAACATGCAGAATAAATTCTCCTGAAGAATATCCATGAGCCTATTGCTTTTCTTTTGAAAGGGTTCACTATAAAAACCTTTGAAAGCTACTCAATAAAGTGAATAACCTACAAGAAGAGACTTCTCATATGCTATTCTTAAAGGATTCGTCTGATTAGAAGAAATCAAACAAGCCTTAGAAATCCTTTTAAAAGAGGGTTGTAATGGTATGTACAGTAATAAGGGGAAGAAACCATCTAACAGTTAGTCGAGTGGTCCTCCAACACAACCATTTAAGGCAGCTCCTCAACCTACTAGGGAGCCTTACTCAATATCTTTTAAAGAGTGATTCACAAAAGTCTATCAATTTAAAAAAGAGTATAGTTTTGGTCAATCAAGGTGACTCAACAATCCTTCATTTTGCTCTATTTATGTTACATTTTAATAATGTGTAACCTTATTTTTATTTAGTTTGGTCAGACCCCACAATGAAACTAATTGAGTTATCACCATTTTAACAACTATACTACACACATGAAGTTCTAGAAAATTATTAAACTTCTCTAAAATTAACTAATAATTAAACTTGGATTCAGCTATCATTTCACCATTATAATATTAATAAACTTTGGTTGATTTAAACAAAGTGAAAAATGAGTTGCAACTGATTACATGGTATTCCCTTTGATCTATAAAGTGGAGGTCTAATGTTTTAATCCTTATAAACAAAAATGAAATTAATTAGTCAAATAGAAGAAAAGAAAAACATATAAGGAGAGCAAAATGAAGAATAATCAAGTGACCAAGTTAAATTGGATAGTTTCTTTTACTAACATATGCACTAAGGCCCTTTATATGGTTATCGATTTATGGTCAATCTAATTTTAAGACATAATGGTAAAATAATGTTCTTCGGATTGCAGATGTGATGATTTTGAACTAAAAATTTATATATTGAGAAGCTGTTTTAAAAAACATTAAGAAAGTCATTCCAAACAAATTTAAAGTTCATCTCATGCTTGAGAGTAGTGTATTAAATAAAATGCTTTAGTTGAGATTCAAACATCAACACAAAAATCCATTCATAAAAAAAAGATGCAAACATTTATAATAATGGTTTGACTTTTCCTCAATCCAACATCCAAAACCCAAATTCCTTCTTGAAAATTAAACAATTCATCTTCACCAGAAGTATTCCTTATTTGATTTCTTGGTTACTATAAACGCGAAATTAAAATCCTAAAGTTTGAGAGAATTTAAAAATATTTATAAATTCAAAAGTCATACTAACATTAGCTTAATTATATTCAACTAATACAGAAATCTAAAAAATGATCACTTTCTTAAATATATATTTTTTAATTTCAAACAATTAAATGAGCTCTTAAAAATTTTTCCATCATGATATTTAATTCAATATTGACTAAGGTGAAACTAAGGCTTCATTTAGGATGACTTTCTTACTGCTTCTTAATGCAGCTTCTTAGAATAAAAATATAAACTTTTGTACTAAGAAGCTATTTTAAGAAGTAGTAAGAGAACCTTCCCAAACTAAGGCTTCACTTGGTACGGCTTTTTTATTGCTTCTTAAATTAATTTTTAATACACAAATTTTAATTTTTATACTGAAAAACTGCTGCAAGAAGCAACAGAAAAACCATCTCAAATGAAGCCTAGTTTCAAAATTTTTAGTTCAAAAATTCTTGTACTAAAAAGCTGCTTTTAAGAAGCAGTAAGAAATATGTTCCATTTTGTTTGAGACAGCTTTCTTTGTGCTTTGTTTTTTAAACAAACAATTACTTTTTTTGTTGATTTAAAAAAAATTATACTAAAAAATCTATTTTTTATAACAGCTATAATAATTTTATAAAATAGTAAAAAATAAATCTCAAACGAAATATAAGTGCAGAATATTTTACTCAAATTAAATTAAATTTAATAATTATGAAAGCCTATATTGTTGAATTTATGGTCCATTATTTGAGATAGCTTCACATTCAACGTGGTGCATGCGCCAAAAAAATCATTAACTATTATTGGTGGCGTATAGTATAAACGCCATAATTAGTAGCATTTTCAAAAATGACAGATGCAAGAATTTATTATAGATTGAGATCTCATTGGCTTCATATATAGTCTGAACTTTATTTATTTATTTATTTTGCAATAAAAATTTGTTTTTATTTTTCATAAATGACCTAAGAAATTTTTTTTTTTTTGGATTTTATCAATTATTAAGTAGCTGTATTGATGTAAGACAGGAATTGTCAAATTCTTCTGAAAAGAACAAAGAGCAAGCTTGCAAGCAAATTTGATGGCTATATATATATATATATATATAATTTTTTAACTATATTTTGATTAAATAAAAAATAAAAAATAAAAAATTAATCATATCCTAAAATATGTTTATTTTGTTATTTTCATGCAATTATTATCGTGCTAAGATTCTATTTGCTTACTAAAATTTTTGAAGGATGGCTTCCAATTTTATTTTATTGTTTGAAAGTTTCTTTGATTGATATATTTAATGGTAAATTGTCTGTAAAATCAATTATTTGTTGGATTATGGAACATAATTTGTAGCATCCAACATTAAGAAATATATAAAATATACAATAACATCCATATGAAAGAGGACCACTCTTATTTTTTAAAAGAAAAAAATTTCTATACATATAATAAACTAGCTAACCAGCTAGCCACTATGATCTATAAAATTGACATGTATTTATTGTATATTTAAATATTTATTATAATAGAGTAAGAGTTTATGTGAAGTCAAATTTGTCTGTAAGCGACTCTTGAATTTTAGGGACAAGATTGATTATAAAAATGAAAGAGAGATTTGCATTTTGTAATGTTAGATAGTAAAATTATCATGACAATATCTGACTGTTTATCATCCTATAGCTCATGGTTCTTTATAAACAAAGATACTAAACCCATCATAACCAAAAAAAAAATTATCAACAACTATGAATTATGCCATTTAAGGAGACTTTATATAGACTAAGGATACAAGATAATTATGAAATACCTTTAGTAAATAAAGCTCGACTCTTTACATCGAGACATCTTTAAGTATAATGGCTAGATTTTTAGTAGAAACTCCAAAGTAAAGTGTGTTTGTATAATAGTGCTCCTAGAATGGTGACATTAGACCAACATAGATAATATCTCAATCATTAAGAGTTTGGGTTATTACAAATGGTATTAAGGCAATGCACCAACCAGAAGATTAGAACTAAGTGCTTCCATCTGCCTGGTGGATGATTCGGGTTTAAGTAAAACTAATGACAACATCAGCTATTTAATTGAGGGGAGATTATGAAACCCCTTATGAAATTATAGCTAAATAATTAAATATTGAGGTGTCTTTTGGTGTACTAATTAGAATTTCATTTGAAGCTACAAACTTTGGCATGCTTGTATTAGGATGGGTGACCTCCCTAGGAAGTTACAATAAATGGACAAAATTATGTGGCTATTAGGCAAAAGTATACAATATCTCGATCTTTAAGAGTTTTGGCTATTACAAATGATAACAGATAAATACACTAGCCATAAGATGAGAGCTTTATCTTTAGAATCATATCTATCTAGTGGACAGTTCCGAGATAAGGAAATTGATGAGGATGCAGTTATCTAATGAGGGGGACTGTAAAACCCGCTAAGTAAATAAAAGTAAACTCTAAACATTGAGGTACCTTTTGGTGTACTGATTGAGCCTTTAGTAGAAACTCCAAACTTAAGTGTGTCCATACATGAGTACTCTTAGGATGGGTGGCCTTCTAGGAAGTTATATGAATGGGATAAAATGATGAGGCCATTACCACAAAGTTAATAACATCTTGATATTCAATAGTTTGTGTTGTTACAATAATTAAGTGGCCAATTTAAAATGTCTTACATTGATATAGGAGTTTATGGTAGAGAACATAGCAAGACATCATATGATAAGCTCTAGAGGAGCCAATTCTATAATGAAGACCATCAGGGTAATGGAGGTCAATCATATAGGCAAGAAAGTGCAATAATCCCTAGTCCAGGGACTCTCCAATAGCTCGCCCATGACGACTGATGTGGTCCTTGAGTCCTTGTATCTTATTCGTGTCTAGAAAGCTATAATCCTAAATTGGGAATCATTTACATTGGAGTGTCTTACCAACCAAATTTTTGCCTTGAAAGAGGAGTTTTCCTATGTCCTCATTGATTTTGAGAGAAGGATTAAAGTTACGGAGAAGGTGAGCTTGATGAGTGAAGTGATAACCACTTGTGTAGAGAGTTTCAAGAGCTATGGGTGAAGGCAATGGCTAGTTGTCGAGTCCTAAAATCATTACAATTGAGTCAATTCTTGGCTTATGGCCACTTTATCCCACAATATCTAGTAGGGAAAGAAGTATTACCTCTAGACATTTTGTTAGATTCATTGTATAAGTTCTTTCTGGGATTAATTAGGCTTGCCCATATGTAATATAATTGGTAAAGACACTATATATAAAAAGTATTAAATAATAAATATTTTGAAGTGTTGCATACTTTTTCTGTCTTTGATTATGAGTTATATCTTTTCTTATTTTTACTTGTTTATTTTATGATAAATTTTGATTTCTTATTGAAAAAAAGTTATCTTTTCATCTTATTTTGTGAGAAAAATTCTATAATTTCCATTAAGTAAAACTATGTTGAGATAGTCCCATCTTAATTTTTCAAGACCATGCCTACTCCTACACCATGATCTTCCAATACCCTATCTATGTAGAACATCCAAGCTTAGTCCTTATCACTCACCTCATCCCTACCAATGTTTGAAAATTTGAAGTCCACAAAGAAATTGACGAGTTCTTGAGCTTTGATGGTAATCCATAACATGTAAAAGATTTGTACCATTAACCTTTTTAAGTAGCCTAACTGAGTGGTCCAATTTGACTAGTACACTATAGGAATTCATGAATTTACGGTGGCTTGGATCGGCGGTTATGTACCCACTGGTATTAGCGGCAGTTAGACCGCCAGTTTTATTGGCGTTTTAACTGGCGATTATTTAGTTAACCGCCTTCAGAATTAGTGGCAGTCAAGTAACCGTCGGTTAGCCTGTCGGTATTATTTCTTACCAGCGTGTTACCGGCGGCTCGAACCGTCGATTTTAAGTGAACTTTTTCCTATAGTCCAAACTGTCAGAAAGTCGCCGGAAACAGCCCTAAATTAAGCCATCACGAGCCTTCCATTTCATTTCCTCGTATCATATTCTCTCTCCCGACAAACAGTCGCCCCCATCTGCTCGTCCCTCTTACGATCGACCGTGCCTCTTATCGCAGGAATCCAGCCGCCGACAATCTCCCTCTGGCCCATGATCTCGACTCCACTCTGGCATTAAAGCACGGCCGAAGATCTCGCCCCCACTCCTGCGTGAAACCGGCGTTCGAACCGTAACCCTAGGTTTGTGTTTTTTGGTTTTTTTTTTATAGAAATCTTTATGTTTTAGGTTAGATTTTAGATATCTTTCAACTGGTGCCCGAACTTATTAGTAGTATTGGAAGCTCAATATTTTCTTGGAGAGGATGATGAATGAAATGTTACAGGATGTGGCTTCATTTGGTTATGTTCAAGCAATGATGGAAGGCATACTATTTTAGAGACTAGAAAAGCCTAACTTTGCTAATCCAATTTTCTCACTCTTAAAAAACTATTTTAGCTCTTTCTAACCAAATTAATCTCATGATTTGACCTTCTACGGGTAAGAAAATAGAAATAATTAAATAAATATTGGTGATCATTATATATGTTTGTATAACATCTCATAATAGTCACAATTTATATTAACTTCTTTTATGAGTTTGCATGAAGAATAGATTTATTTATTCAAATTTCAAATATGATTGGAGAATAATGGCATCATATGATAAGTTCTATCAAGAAGATGAATAAAATGACTATTGTCATGTACTACATCACACTTTTTAAACATGCCAATCATTGTGTCCTTGCTATAACCACCTAGCCTAAATAGATTCTAAAACTTCAAAACCTTGTTGCAAATCTATTTTCATGACTTATGTTTTGATGATTGACAAACACTTTTGATTCTCTTGGACTGCATGTGACTTCTAACTTTTCAGGAATCGAATATCGGATGAACAAACAAAGCCAGTTCAAGATTGCGTAGGTCTAGGGTTGAGTCAGTCTGTACTTTATTTTTTTCTCTTCTTGAGTCTATTTGTAATGGTCAAAGAGACTGATGCTAAGTAACCCTACACACACACACACTTGAGAGACTTAGAAATTCTATTTTTACTCATATCGGTCAGGACGATATTTACATCGTCCTGGACGATCAGGCTTAAAACAGAAAGTCTAATTAAGGATTCTTAATTAAGGCAGTCGTCATTAACAGATCGGCCTGGACGATACGTGTATCGGCCAGGACGATAAGCTCAAAATAGAAAGAAGTTACCGCCATAGACAGTTAATATATACTGTATTTTTAAATAATTGGCCAGGACGATCATTGATCGGCCTGGACGATAATCACAAATTATGCCTTAATTGATCAGGAAATCAAGGGAGTAATTAAGGATGATTGATACGATCATATCATCCTGGACGATCGCAGGATTGGCCAGGATGATCTATTCAAAAAACTTAGTTACTTCAGGACGATAAATATCGGCCAGCTCGAATTCAGGGCGATGCTCTAGACGATTTTCCTCTAATTTGAACTGATCGACCGGGACAATCATGAGATCGGCCTGGACGATCAAGCCAATTTTAAATCGTCCAGTTTGCATTCAGGGCGATGCTCTGGCCAATCTTCTGAGATTTATACTGATCGGCCAGGACGATGTCCATATCGGCCTAGACGATATTGTCGGCAACTTGTAATTAATGAGCTCCTTTGAAGCTCTTTTATTTAAGAGCTCTTGTTCAACGTCTTGAACAACCTTAGTGCTGCTGCCTTGACCTGAGAAGGCCTTGAGGAGAGAAAGAGAGAGAGGGAGAGAGAGAGGATCTTATGAGGGGGAGCTTGTGAGGGGATTCACAAGGGTTGCTTCAAGGATCGCTCTACTTCTTCTTCGTCTAGAGTTTCTCATCCGTGGAAGGGTCGGTAGAGGTAAGGAGTCAGCATCTGGTTGTGGTTCTCTACCAGTTTCTGGAGGAAGTAAAAGGAGATAGGTTCTCTGCCTTGTCGAGGTGGCAAAAAGGAAGTTCGTTGTAAAGGCTTCTCCGCCTAGCTGTGGGGGCTAAAGGAGAGTCACGCTTGTAGTGCAATACTCGAAGGGCGCCTCCGGGGAGTGGACGTAGGTCAAGTTGACCGAACCACTATAAATTTCTGTGTTCTTGTTTCTTGCTTCCGCACTTTTAATTTCCGTATTTTTTTTTCTCGTGGTGTGATTTTGGTTTATGTGATTTTTGTTCTTTATAAAATTTTTTTTTTAAAATACCAATTCACCCCCCCTCTTGGTTAGCTTGGGCCAGTTCTATAGGGCTTAACATCCCTAATGAACTTTCATGTGGTATCAGAGAGGGATTCAAAAATTTAAGTTTGAAAACTTTTTGAATTTTGATCCATGGCTAACCTTGGGAATCATAACACTACGGAAGGTTATTCAATTACATGACCTCCCTTGTTTAACAACTTACCTTTTGATTTCTGGAAAACCCGCATGTCAACATTTTTACAATCTACTGATTATCGCATGTGGATGCTTATCAAAGAAGTTTATTCTCCACCTTCTCGTGAAATTAATGGTGTTAAAACTGAAGTTGCTTTTACTGAATGAACTTTTGATGAACGAGATTTAGCTCAATTGAATGCAAAATGTTTGAACTGTTTTTTCTGTGCTTTAAAATCTGAGGATTACATGCGTGTCTCCACTTGCAAAACTGATAAAAAAATTTGGGATAAATTATGTATCACCTATGAAGGCACTAATGAGGTTAAACAATCTCGTTTGAACATTCTCTTGCATGACTAAGAACGTTTTTGTATGAAACCTCATGAATCAATTTCTGACATGTATACTAGGTTTACTCAGATAGTTACTTCACTGCATGCACTAGGCAAAGAACTTTCAAACTATGAAAAAGTAAACAAGATTTTGAGATGCTTGCCTTCGTCATATGATGCTAAAATCACTGCAATCACTGAATCTAAGAATTTGAACACTTATTCTATTGATAACTTACTTGGCTCACTCATTGCTTACGAGCAAGGAGTAGATCAAAAAAATTTTGATGCATGTGAGAATAAGAAGGAGAAAACAGTTGCACTGAAGGTGCACAAATCAGATTCTAAAACTTCTGGGTCTGAAAGCGATGAAGTTGCCTTCATCACAAGGCAATTCAAAAGCTTTCTAAAGAAGAAACAAAAGCATCATTGGAGAAAAGGTAGGGATCATAAAAATTCTAAAGGATCTTCTGATATTATTTGCTATGAATGCAGGAAACCAGGACACATGAGAACTGATTGCCCTACACTTAAAGATCACTCAAGCAAAGGAAAGGGTGAGGAGAAACCTAAGCTAAGGAAGGAAAAGATGAGAGTACAAAAAGCATTTTGGGCGGATTCGGCATCAGACTCATCGGAGACGGAACCAGAAGATAAGACATCAAAATTGTGCTTGATGGCAGACGACAATCTTGATCAAGAAGAGGTATGTGAACTTTCCTACGATCAACTTCTTGAAGTTTCAAAAAAATTCATGCATCATATAAGAAATTAAAGAAAACACATGCTAGCTTGAAATTAGAATTTTTAAATCTACAAAAAGAGCATAAAATTTTGATTAAAGACCATCAAACGATTGATTCAAATCATATAACTTTACTTGATGAATTTGATGAGTTAAATAAAAATAATTATGAATTAGTTGAAAAGCATGATGCATTAAACGTTTCACACACATCACTTGAATTTGATTTTAAGAAGTCTAAGGAGATAGAGAAAAATTTGAGGATTGAAAATGAAGTCTTTAAGAGCACTAGTTTGAAGATTCAAAATGAATTAGAAGCATGTAAGAAAACTAGGATGATACCCACTTTTGATCAATTGCCAAAACCTAGGAAGAGGCATTATAACTCAAATCACTTAAGAAATCCCTTTCCTGGAGTTAGATGTTTTTCATGTGGCATGCTAGGACACATCTCACACACTTGCACAATTCACCATAGTACACATTGGGTGTGGAGACCTAAGGTGCATGATCCACAGCATATCACACATGCATTACATTCTACTCTTCATAAGAAGGAACCCAAACCTGCTTGGGTTCCTAAATCTAACATTTAGTAATTTTTGCAGGAGGGCTCTCACAAAAGGCCTCGTGAGAGTATGTGGTACCTGGACAGTGGATGCTCTCGACATATGACTGGTGATGTTAATCAGTTTGTGGTACTAGAGTCCAGGACTGGAGGCAAGGTTACTCTTGGAGACAACACCAACAAGAAGGTGGTAGGCACAGGTATAATTGGTAATTCCAAGAACCTTATGATTGAAAATGTTTTGCTTGTAGATGGATTGAAGCACAACTTGCTCAGCATCAGTCAATTCTGTGACAAAGGCTTCATCGTGCAATTCTTTGCAAATTTATGCATTGTAAGTTTAAGTAACAACACTATTTTGCTGGAAAAAAGGATCAACAACGTTTACATGCTTGATTTAAATAACATTGAATGTGCTGCTTCATTTTGCTTAAAAATTGTGATTGATGATTCTTGGTTGTGGCACCGGAGATTTTGTCATGCAAGTATGAAAACCCTTAGGAAAGTGACCCAAAAAGACCTAGTTAGAGGTGTCCCCAAACTCAAGTTTTCAAAAGACCACATTTGTGATGCCTGTCAACTAGGAAAGCAAGTCCACTCCACCTTTCACCCCATTAAGGATATTAGCACCTCTAGACCTTTAGAAGTCCTTCACATGGATTTGTTTGGACCCATTAGCAATGCCAGCCTGGGAGGGAAAGTCTATGGATTTGTGATTGTTGATGACTACTCGAGGTTCACTTAGACTAGATTTCTTTCACATAAAATGAGTCTTTTGAGGAGTTTAAAACATTTTCTACTTGGATTCAGAAAAAGCTAGGGTGTGAGATTTTGACCATTCATAGTGATCATGGGGGAGAGTTTGAGAATGAAAGATTTGGAGATTTTTGAGAGGACAAGGGGATTAGCCATAATTTTTCAGCTCCTAGGACCCCTTAGCAGAATGGGGTAGCTGAAAGGAAGAACCGGACCTTGGTGGAAGCCGCTAGAGCCATGCTTGCTGAGTATTCATTTCCAAAATACTTTTGGGCTGAAGCGGTTAACACATCTTGTTATGTGTTGAATAGGGTGGATGTTAGAGCCAAATTAGAAAAGACATCCTATGAGATCCTTAAGGGTAGGACACCCAATCTTTCCCACCTTTATGTCTTTGGTTATAAGGTTTTTATTCACAACAATGGGAAGTTTCACTTGGGAAAATTTGATCCTAAATCTGATGAAGGAGTGTTCTTGGGATATTCTAGTGTTGGAAAGTCTTTTAGGGTGTTTAACAAGAGAACTTTGATGGTGGAAGAGACAACCCATGTAGTATTTGATGAGTCTGATCCTAAGAAACATGGAGTAAAAGATGATGATGTTGGAGAGATTACAAGTGGAGTAGAAAATTTGGGGAAGGAGATAGAACACCAAAATAATGAAGTAGGAGAAGTCACCCAAGGAGTAGAAAATTTTGATTTGGATGAAAGGGTTGGACCTTCACACACTTTGCCTAGAGATTGGAGATACTCTACAAGTCACCCCAAGGATTTGATCTTAGGAGACCCTTCTAGTGGAGTTAAGACTAGACATGGACTTAGGAAGGAGGTGAACCACTCTGCCTTTATCTCAATGACTGAACTCACCACCATTAACCAAGCCCTTACTGATGAGTTTTAGATTCTAGCAATGTAAGAAGAATTGAATCAATTTGTTAGGAATGATGTTTGAGAGCTTGTAGAAAGACCTAAGGGATAAAGTGTAGTTGGGACAAAGTGGGTCTTTAAGAACAAGGTTAATGATTCAGGAGTGGTGGTTAGGAATAAAGCAAGATTAGTGACTAAGGGGTATAACCAAATAGAAGGGATAGACTTTGAGGAGACTTTTGCCCCTGTAACTAGATTGGAAGCCATTAGAGTGCTATTAGCCTTTGTCTCTTATAAAGGATTTAAGCTTTTTCAAATGGATGTCAAGAGTGCCTTTTAAATGAGAAAATAAAAGAAGATGTGTTTGTAGAATAATCCCCAGGTTTTGAGAGTTCCCAATTTCCAAATTATGTTTTTAAATTAAAAAAGGCTTTGTATGGTTTAAAACAGGCACCAAGAGCTTGGTATGAGAGGCTTAGCACATTCTTACTAGAGAGGAAGTTTGTCAAGAAGAGCGTAGACACCACCCTTTTTCTTAGGAGAGTTGGAGATGATTTACTCATTGTTAAGATTTATGTGGATGATATGCTCTTTGGATCTTCTAATAAGAAATTGTGTGATGATTTTTCTAAAACAATGAGTAGATAGTTTGAGATGAGTTTGATGGGAGAGTTATCCTACTTTTTGGGGTTTAGCATAAAACAATTGGAGGATGGAACCTTTTTAAATCAAATAAAATACATAAAGGACATTTTGAAGAAATATGAGATGGATAAAGACAAGCCAATTAACACTCCCATGACCTCTAGTGCTCCATTAGATAAGGACCAAAGTGGTAAATCTGTTGATCAAAAGAAGTATAGAGACATGATTGGATCTTTACTTTACTTGACTGCGAGCCGACCTGATATTATGTTTAGTGTTTGCCTTTGTGCTAGATTTCAAGCTGACCCTAAGGAGTCCCACATGACTGTTGTTAAGAGAATTTTTAGATACCTTTTGGGGACACAAGGCTTAGGGATTTGGTACCCTAGACACAACACTTCTTTTGAGATTATTGGATTTTCTGACTCTGATTTTGCAGGATGCAAGGTGGATAGAAAAAGCACTTCAGGAACTTGTCAATTCATTGGACAGTCTTTGGTCTCTTGGTCTAGTAGGAAGCAAAACTCTGTTGCACTTTCCACTGCTGAAGCTGAATACATCGCTCTTGGAAGTTGTGTGACCCAAGTCCTTTGGTTGAAATAACAGGTATTGGATTTAGGATTACCTGTAGGCACCATCTCAATCTTTTGTGATAACACTAGTGCCATATGTATCTCTAAGAATCCTATCCAACATTCAAGGACTAAGCACATTGATATTAGGCATCACTTCATTAGAGATCATGTGACTAAGGGAGACATTGAGTTACATCATGTACAACTGAAAATCAATTGGCTGACATCTTTACTAAACCACTGGCCTTCGACACTTTCAGTTCTTTAAGGACCAGATTGGGTGTGATTGACATAAATGCATGAAACTTGATCTTTTAGTTACTTTCTTTTGCTTTTGTTTTATGTTTAGTTTTTTAGTGTGTTTTACTTTCCTTTCTTCTCTTTTTTTAGTTTTCAAAATCATCACTGAAATGATAACATATTCCATGCCCTTATTTTTGAAAATTTATAGTCAATGTATTTTTCATCTCTCAATCTCTTAGATGGTAAAAATATTTTGTGATTGTGTCTCTTTCTCTAACCTATTTTAGTGGCATAGTTTTTTTTTCTAATAAAAAATCTATTTCAAATTAAAGATTGTGTATGAAATTAAGATCTTTTCTTAAGCTTGCTTAAGTAAATCTATCTTGTATTTATAATGTTTAAAGTTTTTTTGTCACATCAAGACCCCTCGTTATCCTTGTCTTTGATTATTAATTCTATTTGTGATAATTCTTCCCTATGTTAGAGAGAGAGCTCCTATTATCTAATATATGAGAAGATATTTTCATAACTAAGAATTTTTAAGAGGTTATAAAAGAGAATGTAGCTTGCAAAAAAAAAAATGGCCAATGATGCCAACAAAAGAAGCGCAATGATGCCAAATTGAAAAATATACACAAAAGTGTATCAAAAATAAAAAAGATGCGCAAAGCGCCACTCAAATTGATAAGAGGCATAAAATGAGCCCACTCAAAAGCAACCTATTCTCTCTTTTTAAATCTTTTAGAAATTAGAAGTTTTGGTTCTCAAAGACTTGATTTCGATTGTTTTGCGATCGTGACAGATTTACTTTGGTTCATTATTTTATAAAGATAGTTTTTTTTCTTAAACCAAGTGATGGATGGATTCTTTTTTCTCATATTCAATTAATTCTTTGAGTTAGGTCATTGATTTCAAAAGGCGATTCTACCCTAAGAAAACGTCTGAGCTAAGGGTAACCATGACCAGATATTCTACTATTCTATGGATTGTTGAGATTGTTAACTCATTAACCCACAAGTTTTCAAAATAATCACATTGAATACTACATCATTTTCATGCCTTGGTTAAAAAAAAAAATTGTTGTGTTTTGCTATTGTTCTTTTGTGTTCCCTTTTCCTTTTTAATATGTCAAAAGGGGGAGAAGTTTATGATGCCTTTACACTTATCAAACCTGAAATTTTACTGCTAATTGTCTTCGTAGTATTTTGCCATCATTAAAAAGGGGAGATTGTTGAAAATCTATTTTCATGACTTATGTTTTGATGATTGACAAACACTTTTGATTCTCTTGGACTGCCTGTGACTTCTAACTTTTCAGGAATCGAAGACCGGACGAACAAACAAAGCCAGTTCAAGATTGCGTAGGTCTAGGGTTGAGTCAGTCTGTACTTTATTTTTTCTCTTCTTGAGTCTATTTGTAATGGTCAAAGAGACTTATGCTAAGTAACCCTACACACACACACACACTTGAGAGACTTAAAAATTCTGTTTTTACTCATATCGGCCAGAACGATATTTACATCGTCCTGGACGATCAGGCTTAAAATAGAAGTCTAATTAAGGATTCTTAATTAAGGCAGCTGTCATTAACAGATCGGCCTGGACGATACGTGTATCGGCCAGGACGATAAGCTCAAAACAGAAATAAGTTGCCGCTATAGACAATTAAGGTATACTGTATTTTTAAATAATCGGCCAGGACGATCATTGATCGGCCTGGACGATAATCACAAATTATGCCTTAATTGATCAGGAAATCAAGGGAGTAATTAAGGATGATTGATACGATCAAAACAGAAATAAGTTGTCGCTATAGACAATTAAGGTATACTGTATTTTTAAATAATCGGTCAGGACGATCATTGATCGGCCTGGACGATAATCATAAATGAAATCAAGGATAATTAAGGATGATTGATACGATTGGTTTTCCTTGCCTTAATTAATTGGTTTTCCTTGCCTTAATTACATGCGTGTCTCCACTTGCAAAACTGATAAAGAAATCTCACTATGTTGATGGCTAACTTTAGAATAATGCCATTAGTTTACAACATATATATTACACACAAATGACATGATTTATTCTAAGTTGAGCTCACTTTAGAATTAGTTTAAACTAACTTTAGCTTATTCCACACATTACAAGCTGGGTGGGTTTATTTATTTTTTATATAATATTTCCACTTGATGCACTTAATGCACATGTAATTATTATAAACTATATTATAAAGAAAAAAGGAATTATGTAGCCTACTCCACATAGTGAGATAAAGGCTTGATGTTGTTATTGTATCTAAAACATAATATATAAACCCTTGCTCAATTTGTGTTTGGCTAATTCTGAAATCCTTATCTTCTAAGAAATTTTCTTCATATTGTAACATTACACTTCAAAAACATGTCTTGTTTATCATATCCATTCTCAATTCAGTATAGTCATTTTCTTTTATTTTCATAACCTTCAAGGATATTTCAATTTCATTACACTTATCAATTAGAGTTCTTTTTTTCCCCTTGCTTCACAATGTGATGTTGAATTTTTTCTAAGCTTTAAGCCACCTTCTATGAAGCCTAAGCTTCAAAATAAGACTTTTGACCTCATCACCTTGATTAAGGAAATTCTTCCACCATTTGTTTCCTTATTTATTGATCACTTTTTATCCACTATAAAAAAAATAAAGAATTGCATAAGAGATAAATAAGGAAAAAATCCAATTTAGTAAAAATTTCTTTCTTTATATTATTTGGCCACATGTATGATATCTCAGACATAAGTATGTCAATAAGATTAAAGTTAACAAAATTAATGATGAAACTCATTCTAATATCAATATATTTTATGAATTTATTCTCACAGGATGATTTTGTGAGAGCTCGAGAAAGTCGTCAGTCCATTGGTGAAGGATCATCTTTAGGATCGACCTAGTATTCTAAGTATCATAGATGGTCAGATGTTGTTGGAGGACGGCATAAGGGGAGGGTATATGGCTTGGGTTTGCAAGATTATGTTTATGAGGTAAGTTCATCCACCTTAGCATTTTATGATCCTAGTGGAGCTAAAGAAAGTGTAAGCTAGCGGGTTGCAGCGTTGACTAGAGAGATAGAAGAGATGAAAAATGTTCAAAATGAGAAGCAAGCAAAGCTGTGATCCTATAGAGATGAAACTCAAAAGAAGAAAGAGCAAGATCAGCCACATGTATCACCAGACAGCGAGGACATGGAGGAGGATTAGTACTCCTATTTATTTGATGAACTTATGATGAACTTATGTGTGAACTTATTTGGTTTAAATAATTACTTATGATTAACTTGTTGTATTATTTATTTGGTTATGAACTTATGATGAGTTTATTTATTTTGATAAATATATTTGTGATAATTATTGTGATTGATTATAGTGGCGTGGAGCCCATATGTTATATTTTCTGCGCATGTTTAGAGTTTAGGGTGAAATTCAGTAAATATAGAGGGGAGGTTGTCATTTTTTTTTTTCAAATGCTACCAATTTTTGGCAGCCAATCGACAGTTTGGCCGCTGTTAATGACGATACCGGATGGCTAATTATAGCGGCCGAAAGTTCACTATAGAATCCAGTACTTACCGGCAGCTTGCCGATGGTTGCCAGCGGTTCTCCGGCGATAAGCTGGCGGTTTAGCCACTAGTAATTCCTTCGGTTTTGATCGCCGGTAAGCCGCTGGTGATATACCGATGGCTTACCAGCTTTCTCTGACGTTCAACCGACGACTACCCGACAGTTTGGCCACCAGTATTACCGACGATTTTGATAGCCAGTATGCCGCGGGTAAAAAACTGGCAGTCACCTGTGTTACGACCTCCAGAAATAACCAGCGGTATGAACTGTCGGAAAGACATCAGAGAATAAAACCGCCAAAAAAGGTCGCCGGAAATCGTTTCCTATGCAGTTTTTACTGGCGATTTTTGAACAACCAAAAAGAAGCCGGTTATTTACAAAACTGCCGAAAAACTTATACTAATCGCTAGAAAAAATCATCGGTGATGTCTGAATTTCCTATAGTGGTATAAGTTTGAGGGGTTGGTGTCACGACCCAACTCCATATAACCAAACATAACAGGTCATATCATATTAGTTGGTGGCAGACCACGCCTAAGATCTAATTTTTGGAGAACTTTTCAAAACTTCTTTTAAATATTAACAGCTAAAAGAGCTACTAATTTACTTCTAAGAAAAAGAAAATAATCTCAACCATAAATTCATTTCATTTTAGTTATCTTTAAAATATATATACAAAAAATCTTTACACTATAGTATGTGACTATAGACCAAAATAAAATAAAGCAGAGTAGAACTTATAATATTCATAATTGTACAAATATTTAAAAACAAAGAAAATGCCTATACAAACTAAAAAGATTAGAACCATCAACCTCAGATTCTTAATTGTCTCCTGCCCTTTCCCTAACTTGAAACATAATATCAAATATGTATGAGCCTATAGAACTCGAATGGTCACACCCACTGATCTAAATTTTTAATAATTGACCCAGTATACATAAAATGAATTAAAAGTAATTATTACCAGGCTATTATACTAAACAAATTAGTGCTAGCCAAAAATTAGAAATTAAATTGACTTTGAAAAAAAAAGTTCTTCATATATATTAAAATAGAAAGTAACAAAATTCTCTCAGACCTTATGCCTTCCATCAGAAATAGATATAAGAGTTCAAGCCCTTATGACTCCCTATGCTAGCATATCAAAAAATAGATCATTATGACTCTCCAATACTTAACACAATAAATATTTTGGAAGTTAGATTCTTATAGTTCCTAGTGCATTCAACATATTAAAACATCCTCTAACATTCAAAAATCTTCAAATATATAAAATTGTATTTTAATAAAAGAAGTAGAAATAATTAAAATTGTAAAAATTCATAGAATGATATACTAGAAACTCTGAATTTCAATAATTAAGTAGAATTTCATGATTTCAAATATTTATCAAATTATCAGGGATTATATAGAACTCTATTTTGAAGCCCTTAAGTATTCTACAATCTTATTTTTTGAGGCTAAAATCAATTTTTAATTTGCTAGAATAGCATAATTTTTAATTTAGCTGGCAACAATTTCTAATGAAAATACTAAAATATCCAAAAATACACGTATATATACTATACAGAAAGTTGTATAGTGAAAGTTTAATGGATATAAAGTTATCCCAATTTTTATACTACAAAATTATAGTTTAATTAGAAAAATCCTAAAATTTCTATGCTATTGAAAAGTGAGATAGACTGATGTAATCTATCTTGATCTAGACAACTTTCTAAGCTGGATTGACATAAAAAATAGACTGAAGTACGTGAAATGAACTTTCTCTCTCTAAAATTTATCCCTCTCTAAGCATTAGCTCACTTCGGGTGGCCAAAATGATTTTAAAGTATTTAATATTTTTATAAAAATATATATAGCACGACGATACTCTAAATAGTGTTGCTATAACACCCAATCAGCACCATATTGTTCCATATTTTTCTAAGTGAGCTTAATGCAATAAAGTTATCAATCCCAGTGATATGGCGCTCCTAGGAAAAAAGTTATATATTTGGTTTTCATGGACATAAACAACCCCCCCCCCCCCCTGCGTGACCCACTTCAGAATAGATTTCATGCATTTACAAACACACATAACACTCACAAACACAAGCATAATGAAAAATGCATAATTCCATGAATTTTATTAGAATGTGTCAAAACACTATTTTAGCAGATATTACTAATGGTCAGTTATGACTTGAATTGAGAGCTTAGAAGCAGGGTTGAAGTTTTTGAGCTAATTTAATGAGTGCCCATGCCAACTTTTCCCATGATTGGGTAACTCGGTATAAGGCCCCCTTTACTTTATTGCTTATAAAAAAATGGGTCATTACTATCTTTCTTTGTGGACTAACACAGAGCTGATAGCATCCCCACCAACTTCAAGGTGCAATAGCAGGTTTTCCCATGAACTAAGGATTTATAGAAATGAGTGCACGGATAAATGAAGTTTATGTTGCTAGAAGGCTACCTCACATTCTTTGCTTCAAGCAAAATGCTTGGCACTTCTCATGACTTGAAGAAGGGTGAGCACTTTTTTCCTGATTTGAGATAAACCAGTTGAGCTCAGTGACTCACTCAATGATTCGTTGCATGTCCCTTATAGTCTTGGGCAATGGCATCTTCAAACATTTTCTTCACCTTGTTAGAGTCCACCTTGGTTCCTTATAAGGTGAGAAGAAATCAAAAGAATTTATCTAAACAAATATCTTATATCTTTTCAATATGAAAAACATATCTTTTAAGTCCTAAAAATGTTACTCAATTAACATAGTCATTGCTAAGAGGTCGTCCACATATGCTTTAATATATTTACCTTTTTTATCTTCAAAGACTTAGTCCATCATGCACTAATAAATCAACCTAACATTTATCAAGCAAAAGGGCATCGCATTATAGATGTACAATAATACCCTCATGATAAAGGATGTCTTCTAATAGTTATTGAGGTACATTTTAATTTTTTGATAGCCTGTGACTAAAAATCTAACTATAGAGTCAATTGATTAGTCGATCATGAGAAGCGAGCACCCATCCATTGGACATGTCAAGTTCATGTTTATGAAGTCCATTCACATCATCCATTTCACACTCATCTTTTGGGTCATTACTGTGTTGGAGATCCAACCAAGGTATTGCACTTCCATGAAGAAGTTGACATCCAAAAGATTGTGGACCCCCTACTTTATGGGTTTAGCTTGAAAGCCATAATCTTTCTTATTTTTCTACTTGATATGCATGGCCTCTTTCTTGACATTCATATTATATCAAGTGAATTTAACATTTATCCAATTCTATGAAACCATACTTTCAATCTCTCACCTCTAAGAAACCCTAGAGTGGACTTATGGCAGGGATGAGTTAGGAAGAAAGAAAGTTCATTTTATAAAAATATGTTTAAAAATTATGTTAATAAAAGTCCTTATATCAATATAGATGTACCAATTTGATAGCTGGTGGCTATATTAGTTACTAGAATGTCATCATTGTATGGGTTCCCACTCACCAACTTATTCACATTGGTAAAGGTAATTAGGATTACTTCAATAATTTGTGAGTGAGTCATCACATGATAATACCCTTATGGGATGTCTCTACTCCATCTCATTTGAGAATGGTGGGCACCACACTAGTAATGTGGATGGTGGCAGTGGGAACCAACTCATTCTATTGGTCATCTAAGGGCTCCTAACTTACTCGTGTGTCTAGGTCCACTTGGATGAAATCTTTCAGCTTCTTTGCTTTTATCAAATACTCCCTGAGACTTTGAAGGTGTTTGCATTCTTTGATGTCATGCCATGATTCTTATGAAATGTGTTGAATTTTACCCTAGTTTTGACACACATTGTCATCTGCCTCGACACTTAAACAACTCCTTATTTTGGATGGCCTTTACCAACCTCGCCAAGGAAAACCAAAAGAAAGTGATAGTAGGGTACTGATGAGTGGGGTGGGATAAACTACATCATCTTTCTGTGAGAAAAATATACATGAAGCTTCTTTTACTCATGGGGTGTCCTTAGTATGAGCTAGTTTCATCGATAAAGGTACCCTTTATTAAATGGCTTGGCAAAGATCTGGTGTATTATCTTCTTTACAACCTATGGCCCCTTAGGAAACTCCTTTCATGCTCATAACTTTTTTGCTATTGTGTCTTTCTCCTAACTCTTTAGGGCAAGTGATTGAGGAGGGCTCAACCATACTATTGCATTCATTTGCATTCACATGACTGTTAGTGAGTTCCAATAACTTTGTTGATGTTCAGAATTATCGGAGAATAAGGGCTCACTTAAATGGTCCTTCTCATAGTCCTTTAGCCAGTTTGGCCTTTGTGACTATTGGATCCAACAAAAATTTCTCTCTATAACTTGACAATACAACTTCGTAAAGATTCACCTTATTCCTATCTCATATCCAAAAGAGCTTGGGAGCTTTTAAGTGGGCTTTGAGTGCTTATGACTTATGGAATGAACATCCTATTGAATTTTAATAATAAGGTAATGAAACCCATGGGTATGTGAGGGAACCATCGAAATCCATACCCTTTCAAAGTGGTAATGAATAGTTGACACTTTAGCATGTTATCAACATCAACTAATGTCGTTGTTAACATGGGGACATACATTCCTTAGTATGAATCTATGTAGGGCTTATTGATCTTTGAGGGTGGGCTTGCCTCTTTAATTTTACGGATCCTCCTTACTCATCTAAGCATAAGGTCATATTTCATTTCACTAACATACTATAATTATGGTCGAGGTAGGATTAAAGTCATTACACTGCACTACAGGAAATTCACTGTATACCGGCGATTTTTGTTGGCGGTTTTAGTGGCATAACAGACGATTTTCAAAAACACCGGTGGCTTATCGGCGGTTCTAAAGCCGCCGGTAAAAATGGCGTAGGAAACCATTGCCGGCGGTCTTTTTCCGGCGGTTTTATTCGCCAACGGAATTTAGGCGGCTTATACCGCCGGTTACAACCAATTTTTCTACCGGTGGTGCTCCGGCCGTTGAGTAGTCGATAATATTAACGATGGCTACCGACGACATGCCGGCGGTTACAGCGGCTGGCGTGTGTTCGAACAACCGCCGACAAGCATCGGTACACCGCCGGTACCACACCGGTGGTCAATGCCGACGGTCGGGACGGTGGTCTACACCACCGATATGTCATCGGATAACAGCCGGGCGACGTTGGTAAACCGCCGGTATATTATTGACGGTTAAAAGAAGTTACCAGTGACATCAATCAGCCGTCCGGTATCGTCATTTCAAGCAGCCAAACTGAAATCTAGTAAAGAAAGATCATTTCTAATATTTTCTAACCAAGTCTTTGAAGGTATACCTCTACCATGCTCGATCTCCCTCTCTCTCTCTCTCTCTCGCTCACTCACTCTCTCTATCTCTCTCTCTCTGGACCTCTCTCTCTCTATTACCTCTCTCCCGCTCTCTCTCTCTCTCTCTCTCTCTATCTCTCTCCCTCTCTCTTTCTATCTCTCTTCCGCTCTCTCTTTCTCTCTCTCTCTCTCTTACTTTTTCTCTCTCACTCTCTCTCTCTCCCTCTCTCTCTTTATCTCTCGCTCCCTCGATCTCTCTCTCTCTCTCACTCTCCCTCTCTCTTGCTCTCTCTTACACTTGCTTGCTCTCTTTCTCTCTTTATATCTCTCTCTCCCCCTTTCTAGCTCTCTCTTGCTCTCTCTCTCTCTATCTATCTATCTATCTATCTATCTATCTATCTCTCTTGCTCTCTCTCTCTCTCTCCCTCTCTCTCTCTTTTCCCTCTCCCTCTCTCTCAATCTCTATCTTGCTCTCACCCAAAGTCATAATCAACCCATTAGATCTATCATTACTAAAAATATACTTAATAAATTCAAATTTAGATCTACTCAAACGATTACAAGACTACAACCTCTTGCAAATGTCTAAATTATAACCTAAAGCATACACTAGATTACAAACTCTTGCAAATGTCTAGTGAGAACAAATAATCACAGAAAAAAATTCAAGTATACCTTGCAATCCTGATTTTCCTTCAACACCCACGAACACTAGGGCGGCCGGTGTGAGATCGACGGTGGCAAGACAGCGAGCCTTCGAGGGCGGCCGGTGTGGGGTCGGCGGCCGGAGAGAGGTCGTCGGCTAGAGAGAGGCCGCTCGATCGAGCGCGAGGTGGGCGGAGGCGAAGGCGTTGCTCGGCCAAAGTGAGAGAACGGAAGAAGAGAAATGAAATGGGAGGCTCGGGCCTGTTCATTTTAGGGCTTTAAGCAGCGGCTTTCTGGCGGCCATAATCGCCGGTAATGAAATCACTTAACAACGGCGGTGTGAGCCGTCGTTATATTGCCGGTAATTTTGACGGCCAGCGGTTCGAGCGGCGGTCATCTGACCGCTGCTAATTCCGTCGGCCTGAACTTAAATAATTGCCTGTAGGCCGCTGGTAATAACTGGCGGTCAAACCGCAGGCTAAACCACTATTGTTAACGGCGGCCATGTAACCGTTGGTCAAGGCCGTCGGTAACAGCTGAATTTCCTGTAGTGTTGGTCTCAGGTCTTATTTGGTAGGCCACTAAGTTAAATGATCCTTCATGGGTACTCAATCTTAATACATTCCTATGAACTTGCCATAATGTATCTTGAATTATCTCAATAATTCTCTCCTCTATTCTCATTAAGTCATAATGGTTAGTGAAGTTTTGGTTCTCCAAATTTATTGATGACTCATAATTCTATTTCTCTTCACATAGTGCATGTCTTCTGATCACTAGAATTAATCAATGCTTTTTGTACCTCAAAGGATGTTGGATCTAAATTTGACTATTGGCAACACCAGATTATATTAATAGATCATAGCTGGTTAGATATAAAACACTTTGAGGGAATTAGCAAGTATGGAGAGTAAGTGAGAAGTTTTTAATATCTATATGAATAGTCTTAATAGTATGAAGTCCAAAATATGCCTTTACATCATTTATTTATAGGGTTAAGAGGATCACAAAGAAGGTTATTCATAGAATAAAATAAAAAGATAATATATGATGTAATAAGTACAGACTAACATAAGCAAATGGAGTGAGCTAAGTGGCGCACACATGATTCTTTATATATGACATTTTCCTTTTCCTTTGATTTGGTCCATTGGTGGATACCTAGAGAGTGCTCTGGGTGAGTCTGTGAGAAGTGGTGTTGACCTTGATTTTGCCAAGCCCCTGGACCCAATGGACTAAGTTGACTAGGTCAACCTTTGACCTGGTTAACTCAAGTCTTAATGGATCAAAATTAACCAATTAGGCCAATTAAGAGCCCAAATCGAATTCAAATCAAATCCAAACCCTATCCTTGACCCAATCCCTTGACTCCTTGGGGCTAGTTGACTGGGTTGACCAAGACAGCCATTGACTTGGTCAACCTAAGTCATAATGCGTCAAATCAACCCATTAAGGTCAATTTAAGAGCCTATTAATGAGAATTAAAGCCGCCAATCAATTTCAAATTCAAACCCCGACCTAATTCTCCCCTTTTCCCTCCTAATTTATTGAAATCTTAATCCTAACCGTTGATCATGTGATTAGGAGCCTTAAATACCAAAATTTAGGTTATTTTGAGGGACTTTAGCATTATTCTTTGGATTCAAGAGCTCCCAAGCCGAATCCCTTCGTGAGAGAGCTCCTGGACCTTCCCCCTACCTTTCCATACTAAAACCCGACGAGGCCAAACCGCCGGTGGCGAGATCCCAGCAAACCCGATATCAAATCCCTTCCAAGGCTTCGTCCCATCGATCAAGGCCGTTTCAGAGCTCGAGTTCAAGAGGAAAATTGTTCGTGAGGAGTCCACGAGTCCAACAAGCCCAAGATCTTCCGAATCCACCAAGTGGATTGAGGTATATCTCAAACCCTAGCTAGAGCACTTAGATCTAAATAGATTTTTGTTGAGTGCATCTCAGATTAAAATAAAACCTCCCCATGAATGCTCTAAAATTATTTTCAAAGCCTGATTCCTGCTGTCCTAATAGATTTCTGTTTGGCTTTGCTTATTGGAGTATTTTAACATTATTTATATAATTATTATTATAATTATTTTGAAATTAAAAATTATTTTCAAACTATCTTTGAAACCTCGATTGGGTGGTCAGTGGGTCTCCCATATATCTATTTATTATAAATTGATTTATTTTTAATGATCTATTTTCCCAAAATCTATTTAGTTATAAGTATTTTAAATTACTTTAAAACTACCTATACTTTAAATCCTAATTTCAGGAGATTCACTTGAATGAAATTTTAGACATGAATTCTATATATGAAGAGAAATCATGGAGAAGATGGATCAGTGGGTGATTGAGTCCCAATCATCCACTAATTCCTTCATTAGTTGTACTTACTTTTTCTTTGTCGTAGCTAGCATGTGTAGGATGCACGACGAGCACTTAGTTTAGGCTCTCCTAGATCTAAGGACATGGTGTGCTTACTATTTTTATATGTTACCATGCATTTGTTACCTTGAGGGTTAGTTCAAAACACAGTTTAAACCCTTACAACGTAGCGACATCATAAGGACAACAATTAAGGACCCGTCTAGCGAACTTAAAAAATTTCTAGGAGATAGGATAGATCACTGATTGACATAAAAATTTCAACATTTTGAACCTAGGGATATCATAAACCTTCCAGAATTTTCTAGAAATTTTTAGGGCTTTTTAGACCCTTTAATTAACTAACCCTAATTAACGTGCTAAATAGGGCACCGAGATCTTCTAAAAATTATAGTAAATTCATTTTAGGTCAGAAAATCACCCATAATATCTCAAATTGTTCATAATATGATCCTTGACCTTAGATAAATAGGGCTCTTTAGTTTGACTTTAGGTTGACCCTTAATTTAACCTTAGGTGGAATTACTATTTTGCCCCTAATAATTCATTAAAAATTATTAAAAATACCAAGTTTTTCCCAAATACTTGGGAATACTTTCTCAGATCATTCCTGACCTTTGGGAGTGATTCCAATCAGTTTGGTGCTGGTTTGGATCAAAACTTTAAAATCAGCCCTTTATCCAATAATTTAGATAATTCCATAAATACCCTAAACTTAGAAAATTCATAACTAATTATATAAAATTTCAAATTAGGAAAACTCACTTGCATTAGAGTCTTATTAGGTTTTAGCATTTATTAAAAATATTAGGAGTCCAAAAACTCACCTAAATTAAAAAGTCAACTTTTTGGTCAACCCCAACACATAGTTTAGGGCTCGAAACTTAAAAAATTCATAACTTTGCTTAGAAGACTCCAAATTCAGTGTACTACCTGGATAACCACTCATATTAAGGTCTAGTATTTATCTAAAACATTAGGAGACCCAAACCTAGCCTATTTTCCATAGTGACCTTTTGGACCCCCTAAGCCTAGTACCTAGGAGGACCCGGGACTTTTCAAAATTGGCTATGTTGAAACTCGCTCACTATGAATTAGGTTGTTAAACCTAAGCTTATGTCCCAGCGGCTAACCAAGAGGGGGGGGGGTGAATTGATAATTAAAAATTAATCCCCTCCTTTTTTTTAATTTTAAATTTTAAACTAAAAAATAAACTTTAATGAGTTTTGTAGAAAACATTTTCAACCATAGTTTTAATAGAAAAAGCATAAAAATAAAAGGCAGCAAAAAAATAAAGACACGAGGTTTATAGTGGTTCGGTCAAAACCAGACCTACATCCACTCCCCGGAGGCACCCTCCGAGTATTGCACTAATACCAATAGTGACTCTCCTTTTGCACCCACAGCAAGGCGGAGAAAGCCTTTACAAACACTCTTTCCACCACTACCCGGTACGGTAGAGAACTGTCGTCCTTTTACACTATCCCTAGTGTTGGCAGAGAACCGTCATCCTTTTACATTCTCTCAGTGTAGGTAGAGAACCCTTCGGCTGTTCATACTCTCCAAGTGTGGGCAGAGAACCCTTCGACTATTCACACTCTCCAAGTGTGGGTAGAGAACCCTTCGGCTGTTCATACTCTCCAAGTGTGGGCAGAGAACCCTTCGACTATTCACACTCTCCAAGTGTGGGTAGAGAACCCTTCGGCTGTTCACACTCTCCAAGTGTGGGCAGAGAACCCTTTGACTGTTCACACTCTCCAAGTGTTGGCAGAGAACCGGATCTCCTTGACAGATCTTCTCACAAGAAATCTAAAAAGGAAGAAAGAAAAGAGAGAAGTAACTTCAAATCACAAGTAGAGATTCTTACCTTTGAATACCAAATGAAGCCTTCACGCTCTAGTAGTAGGAATCCTTCCTCGAACACTCTCTTGTGCTCTCTCCTTGACTCTTCTTTCAATAGGCACGAAGATCAGTGGACAAAAAGATTATGTGGCAGTTTAGTTTGTACTATTTATAGGAAAGACACAAAAAACTGTCAAAAAACTGCAAATTTTCAAGTCAATACGTATTGGATCGTCCCGTACGATCGTGGATTGTCCTAGACGATTTTACTTAAGTGCGTTAGAAACGAACCTAATGTATATGGGTACGAAATGACTTCGTACACACACATCGTCCCGTATGAACTAGGTTCATCCGGTACGAACAGTTATTCCATAGGTCGGTTCCCAAAAACTGCAGAACGACACTTAATTTTCAGAGTCGATTCACTTCGTCCTGGTACGAAGTTAAGGTTCATCCAGAAGAAAGTTTTACAAAGAGCAAATCATCCCGGGACGAATACACTTTGTCCTGGATGATAGCAATCCAGAGAGCAACTCATCCTGGAACGAATACACTTCATTTTTGAATGAAAATTTTCTAGAGAACATTTCGTCCTGGGATGAATACACTTCGTCCTGGACGATCAAGACTTAGAAAAATTTTCTTCAACTCCTGCTCGTTCCATTACTCTTATGAGGAGATAATTAACTTGATCGTCCCGTACGAATTATGTTTGTCCTATACGATCAGTACAAATTTCTCAAGATCTCCTTAAGTGTGTGTGTGTGTGTGTATTCACTCAATTACAATCACTCCCTTTCAAAACTTAATTCAAAGAAAAGATACAAGTTTTAAATACACAAAGTATCTCATGCTGAATTTGATTTGAAGTCTTTGTAGTCTGGAGTTTGATTTTCCTGAAATGTTAGTACACACAAGAGCAAAAACAACTCTTTCAAAAAATGTTAGGAGATAACTATACATAAAATAATAATATTTGAAATCATCAAAACTATAAAAGTTATAAGAACGTAAAACATGCAAATAGCAACTCTCTTGACAGGCTAATATAATGTAAACTTTAAATGTCATTACCCTAAGATTTTAAAACTGATTAACAAACTAAATTAACTAAAATGGACCCTAATCCATTAAAACTTTGACTTTAACTAAAATTTTCTTTTCTAGATTATAACAAACTTGAATTTTAGGCAATTTAACTAAATACCCGACTTAGGATCTATCCAAGCCACACAAGCCTTACACACACGCAGAATTGTTTGCTATGGCACCACTTATAGACTTAGGCTAGGCCGTTGTTTCCTTTTTTGCTATATGCCGGAGCTTTTCGTGATTTTTATTGTATACTATTTGAAATTAATTGGTGTGTTTGATTACTTTCCTGCACTCTGGATATGATGTGATGAGCGCTAGCCGCTAGATTTACCCCTAGGTTAGGAATGACATATATATTGTTCTTCTTGTAGGTGGTCATGCTCATGCTATGCTAAAAAGGGGGGGGGGGGGGGCAACTGTCATGATTTATAACGATATTTTATGCAAGTACTTGCTCAACCCCCCCCCCCTAATAAAATGAGGGCTAATTTCATTAATTATAACTGCTACAGGTGCTCCAGAAATTGCTTAGCCCTCATGATTAAAGAGCATGGCTTGACATAGCTTCAATGGGTTGCTCTTATTTTATATAACTGCTTGATATATTAAAACTGCTTGGGATTTTATTAGGATAACCTTGCAGGGACTTTAGAATTTACTGCTTTCCATTTGATGTAAATTTGTATGTAATAATTGTTAAGAGTTGTGAAAACAACTATGAGTTGAGATATTCTTATCCAACTCGGATTCCAAAAGAAGAAGGCATCCCTAAAGGGGAGGGTCTTCTTTCATTTGGAAGATCGAGTTGGATGGCTTTAGATATCCAACGAGAAAATGTAATGCTCCCTAAATGGGAGAATTGTCTATTCGTTTGGATATTCAAGCCACGATGGATCCAAGGAGTCAAAGGAGGAGAGATCCAAGGAGTCCAAGGAGGAGAGATCCAAGGAGTCCAAGAAGAAGAGATCCAAGGAGTCTAAGGAGGAGAGATCCAAAGAGTCCAAGGAGAAGATATCCAGAAGATTGAAGATCCAATATCCCACTCAAAGTTGTTGACATCTATCATAGGCTTAGAAATCCAGGTTGTTGGCAGTGGTGCCCGACCACTTTATTTTCTGCATACTCTGGGTTGTAATAAGGGCAGTTTGCCTATGGACATTTAGTTGATTTTTTTGGATTTATATTGATGTGTTTTCTTGATGTGCGCAGTAGAAATTGCCTGTTTTTCTTAGGTTTTTTTCTTGCATGTCAATTTTGTTTTCGCCTGAATTTTCGTTAGGCTCTTTAAGGACTATAAAACTTTTCTACTTGTAATTGATACTCAAAATTTTAAGATTTAAATAACATAGAGATCTAACGAACCTACGGAAGTCGCATGCATATTACTACATCTCTCTTTCCATGTTATAAGACATCTCCCTACCTGCGGGTAGAGTCCGAATAATCTGGCCTATGAGGATGAAGTGCCAGACCAAGGGAGACCCGGTCTTTTCTAAAAATTTATTTTTTTATAAGCCTATTTTTAAAACTCTATAGCATTCTTGATTTGAGAACTTCAACTAGCATGCATTGCATTAAAAATAAATTTAATTACATTAGCTAGGAGCATCGACCTACATAAGTCTAGGACCAATTAGGAAACTCTCTAGATGTCGGTCCTATTTTTAATAATCTGTATCACCCATCCATCTATCATAACTAACTTGACAGCATAATTTTAAAGCGATTAGGTGGTTAGTTAGCTCCTCAATCCAAGCCGGGGTAAGCCCAGGTTTTGCATTGCATTAGCGAGGACACGGGTCTTAGTGTTGTAAAACACTAAGCCCAATCTATATTTAGGATTCGAGGCTAGTACATTCGGTCTCGTAGTATGCCTTAAATAGTAGGTAGGTCCCTTCCTTTCAGGGACTATAAATCATACTTATCTGCGTCACGGGATGACGCCACCTCCATCCTTCTCTTACGCATGTGATTGAGTGCTTGATCTTCTTTTCCCTAGTTTTCTGTTAGTACCCTAGAGCCTCCGGATGCTGGTATGAACCATGCATGTTGATTCAGCCCCTTTGGACCTTTCTTTCCTTTTGAGTAGGACTTCTTAGTCTATAACCTTGTGCCAATCCCATTTTTTTGGGAAGGATAATATATGATCCTTAATTGAGAGTTTTTTCGGGCTCCAGCCTGAGATGTAATTAACCATTGGGGCTTGCGCCAGTGGGAAACTTGACCCTACATCTACTAAACCCCATTCGAACTGTTGTATCGGATGGGGGAAATCCGTGACTGTGATCAAGTTGTGTATATTACTACCCATCGGGTGCGCTGGTGAGAGCCGCTATCCTCAATGGTTAGTCGTATGCATGACCCAATCTGTCCTTTCCATTTGACCCGTTCGCGCGGTGTTCTTTCGGAGGTCCACAAGTGGTATATAGGGCAAATATGTGAAAGTGAGCTCGTAAGAACAAGTGCCAGGTCCACATGAGTAAATGAGAAATCCCTTAGGCAGAAGTGGCTATGAGTCAATGACGAGTTCAATCAGTGGAATCATATATATATATGCTTTGTAGGTGTGGCCTCCATGTAGCTTGCTTTAGGATTGTTGATTGTTGACAACCACTAGAGGAGAGTGAGTTCTCTTATGGTGAGTGTCCCTTTGGGAAAAAAATTTGTCTAGGTAAGTCATTTAAATGAACTCATCGATAATGAGCGCATCATCAATTTCATCTTCTAAGGCCAAGCTCATATTTTGTGAGCCCAACTAGAGTGAGCAGCTGCTTGCTTTTAGGTTGGTGTTGACTATAGCCCTATTGTTTGAAGCTTCCTTTGGGCAAGCATTATTTTAGCTGTGTGCTCTCTCTGGACAAATTTTGTAGATAAGAACCTATTTAGCTATCTACAAGTTACAAAAAATCATACATGTATAGGTACAAAATCTCCAAATAATTGGTTTGAGGAGATAATAAAATTTTTTTTTTGTATATATATATATATATATATATATATATATATATATATATATATAATATATATATATATATATATATATATATATATATATATATATATATATATATATATATATATATATATATAACTAAATCATATTTTATTAATAAGCTTTATTGAAACTAGCTAGAAACTTGAAAATCAAACACGAAGCTGCTGTAAATTAAACTGAATAACTGAAAATTAAAACCATTAAATGGATTGAAACTGTCTAAAGCATTAAAAAAAAAAAAGTTGGAACTTCTACAAGGTGGAAAACCGAAATCTAAAGCGATTTTAAAACTCTTACTTGATATTAATTATTCTTTTTTTGGTCTAAAATTCTAAATATCAACTTCACATTTTAAAAATTATAAGTCGGTTCCTTGCAAAATGCTCCCTAAGGTGCTTTTACTGCTCTGAGACGTCATCTTCTCCATCTTCACCTACTTCCGAAAACGCCTTTTCTTCTTCCATCACAGTACTGTCGCGCGCGCCCTCTCTCTCTCTCTCTCTCACATTAGGGTTTTGTTTCCTCGTGGAATTCCTGCTGGTTGAATCTCAAGCATCGAACTAATTTTAGTTTGGCGGTCCCATCTTCTCCTCCTCGTCCACGTCAGCTCATACGAACCGTATAATAGAATAGCACTACTGACTGGTAGCACCTGAACCGAACACTAGGCTCTCTCCCATGAAGGTGAGACCGAGCTTCCTCCACACTCAGTTTGAGCTGGGTCTTCTTCCTGGAGCGGTATAAGGGCGATCAGCAACATTAGCTCCGTCTGTGAGACCGAGGTTGTTGTGGTTGAGGTAAGATGAATTGAAGTTTAGATTGATTTGATTCAATAAATGGAAGTTTTATGCTAGATTTATGATTATGGCCTAGTTGCAATGTTGAATGTCGTTTGTGTTATAGTTCTGTGCATAGGGCGATCCCCTGTTTCTGCATCTGGAGAAATGGGTTCGTTGGAGTTTAAAGAGAGAGTTCTTCTTTCTAGTCGATTGCATTGGGAATTCCTTTGTTCTCTTGTGAGGATTTATCCAACTTATATTTATTTTATTTATTTTTTTGAGGGGGCAGTGTTGGACTTGGTGATTGTTTGATCTTAGTTCTGCTAAGGTCTTTTAGTTATGAATTTGTGGTGATTAGATGCCGTTATATTAACAGTTTATTTTAATTTCCCCCCACTGAATCTTACATGTTTCATTCCTGAGTGGAGTAATAGTTGGTTCTAGTTTTCTCTATTGATGGCGACTTGGAGGAAAATGCTTCATGTTCTTGTTCTATTTGAGAAATCAAAAGGTGCAAATGAGCTGAAAGAGTGTGCTCTGGTCCTATTGTTTTATTTGGACGTTTTTTTTCTGATGGTTTTCATTTCACCAACTCCTATTGAGTGTTTCTTCTTGAATCAATGCATGCGAGCAAGATGCAGAAGGATATTTTAATTAGAAGATTTAGCAACGCTTGCTAAATGCTGCAAATAATTATTTCGATTGATTAGTTGATTATTTGGATTGGATGTTGCATTGCTATTCTGGTCTGTTTAACAAACTGTTTTCTATCCTAGGTATTTCTGAGAAATACCTGTGGCCGTCAATCTATGTTTGCAGATCAAAGAAGTATTCCCTCTCTCTCCCTATTTATTTAGTTGACTTAACTGACTTCTCCTCCAGTTCCATCACCCCCTACCTCTGTTCTAAATTTATTTTTTCCCTTTTGCATCTTGTTATATGAGCTGTGGTTTTTCAGGTTTCACTTAGAGGCGCATGTCAAAAGTTAACATATAGATCTTTCTCAATTGTTTCTCTTTGTTGGGGTCATGGTTTAGTTACAATGACCAACATTTTTTCTCAATCCTGATGGATCTTGTTGGCTATTTATGCAGCTGGCTTCATTTTTAGGATTTGCTCAAAGAAATTTTAGCTGAAAATGCTAGGTTTTGCTTACAGTATTGCTCTACTCATGGAAATGTCATGTAATGGCAAACCAAAGTTCTTCTTTTGTCTTCCCTTTAAGTCTTATTTGTTCTTTACCTTCTTATTTGTTGCAGGAACCTGCCATCAAAAGCATGTCATCATCTGGAAGTTCTCTTAATGACCAACTTTCACAAAAAACTGATGTCTTTGGTTTTAAGCTTTGGGTTGTAATTGGAATAGGTGTTGGAGTGCTAATTTTTTGCGTTCTTTGTATATTGGTTTTATGCTTTGCTGTGTGGAGTCGAAAGAGATTTACCTCGAAATACCACCCGACCACCCAAATACCAATCGTATCCAAGGAAATTAAGGAGGTGAGGGTGGAACAAGTATCAGCTGATAATTTTGTACCACAAGATGGGATCCTTCTCACTATTCATGACAAATCCATTGATATGGGTCCAGATAAGGTCATGGTTCATTTTGACTTGGGTAAATCAAAACATGCTTGTGATGGTAGTCACTTAGGCTCACTCCATCGCACTGACAGAGAAGCTGGTTCCCAATCTGGTGAAGATGGAAATTCAAGAACCATTACCATTTGCAAACCATCTTCTTCATACCCAATAACTTCTCCTTCACCTTTGACAGGCCTTCCTGAGTTTTCTCATCTTGGATGGGGGCACTGGTTTACTCTACGGGATTTGGAAATTGCAACCAATCATTTTTCGAAAGAAAATGTTATAGGGGAGGGTGGATATGGAATTGTGTACCGTGGATGTCTCATCAATGGAACTCCTGTGGCTATCAAAAGACTGCTTAATAATTTGTAAGTTTGCATGGGCTTCTATTGCATATTTCTATTTGTTCTTTGATTGAAATTAGTACTCTTATTTGCAGAAGACTAAATAATATGCCTATGGACTATTTTATCATATTTACTTAAAGCCTTTATGATTTGTAGAGGACAGGCTGAGAAGGAATTTGGAGTGGAGGTAGAAGCAATTGGTCATGTTCGTCACAAGAACTTAGTTCGGCTTTTGGGATATTGTGTGGAAGGCACTCAAAGGTATCCCAGGGTCTCAGTTAAAATTTTCTATCATCAAAATCTATGGTTTCTATCAATTAACTGTTACAATTTCTTCTTTGTTGCTTTGCACATGAAACTTGTGCTCTAAATGCATCACAATCATCCTATCAAACTATTATTGTATATATGATTTAATCAATGGCAGGCTAAACCTCCTTCAACATAGTTTTTTATTCATCTTATTGTTGGATTTCCTTAAATTCAGTATGAACTACTCATTTTTTTGGCATCTACTTTGTCATTGATTTTCTTATTGTTTATTTCTTTGAATTATGCAATGTTGTGTTCTTAATAATTTTGTTAAAGACAAAGTCGTAGCTTTTCTAGGTGCTTAGGCATGACATGGCCACAGTGCCTAACCTAATCATTATCAATTTATTATCTAGGCAATGGGCTTGATTTGAGCTATCAAATTCTGAGTTGAGGGCGTTGTCATGATTAGAAAGATGAATGCCAAGATTTCAACATGTAGGATGAATTGTTTGTCATAATGAAAATGCAGCATTAAGTGATGTGGAAAGTGCCTTAAGTGTCAGAGAAAGATATACACTTGGAAGCAAAATAGATTTAATTTCAATTCAAGATATTCAAAGATCTAGAGCTACACTTTTTGAGGATAAAGAAGATTAAAGGAAAGGATGGAGGGCTACAAATTTTGTGAGGGGGAAGAATTATAGATGTTAATATTAGATTGAATAGAGGATACCATGATAGAAAAGATTAGATAAATCCATGGCTTTATATGCTAAAAACTTAAATAATTTAATTGGTTAAAATTTTTAAACATGCCTTTTTGGTACTTTTTATTGGCATTGTATCTTTAAGAAGGTATTGTAATTAGGGATGAAATAAAGCCTAAAAAATTTATGTTTTACTTTAGAAAGATTAACATGATTAATTTATTATATAATTTTTTAAAGTACTCGTAATTGAAATAAGCTTATCAAGGATACTAAAGCTAAAAAATAATAATTAGAATTCCCTTAACTTTTATAATACTATTTTGTTTGTTCTCAGAGTTGAGGCTTTGAATGCAAATTTGGTTAGCTTTCAAACATTGGAGTATCAAGGCAGATGTTGTTCTCTATGCTTGAAAACATTATATAGTTGCCCAATGTTTCTGCTCTTTTTTATGTATGGACAACAAGCATATTTTTTCAGCATGTTCGGAAACCTATTATATTAGCAGCTTGCTGCTCAAATATGAAAGAAATTAATCTCTACTTGCCAATGCAAACCTCTTCAAGTTTCTCCTATTAGTTATATGTAAATATTGTTCTCCTTATGCTTTGAAACTTTTATATCATGGTTATTTATTTGGTAAAGCAGATATTATTTGACGTACTTGTTAACTTCTTGATTTACTAATGTGTTTGTACCTTCACATTTATCTAGTTGAATTTGAAAAAATGCTTAAAAGAATAAATAATTTGGTTCTTCATACCGCTTTACCTGAGAGTTAGGAACTTCTTGTGTTGGATGGCCTCATTTTTTGTATCCTGCAACTTGCTCTCCATGTTTGCCATATCATTGATCGATTTGCCATTGTGTACATAATACACAATTCTCAACGCCTAGACTCCAGTAGACTTATAGTGGGGGATGTGATTCGAAGTTTTTCATGCTCAATAATATCTTCAAGTTTTTTGCCTTGGATTTGGTTTTTATTTCATGGAATATTAGTATTTGCCTTGCTTTTTCTAATGCTTTATGTAAATTTTTAGGATGCTGGTATACGAGTATGTAAACAATGGGAACTTAGAGCAGTGGCTTCATGGGGCTTTGCGCCAGCAAGGCTCTCTCACTTGGGAGGCTCGTATAAAGATTCTCCTAGGAACTGCGAAGGCGTAAGCTACTTTATTCAAAACATATGACCTTAAACCCTCTTGTCTTGTTTCTTTAACTTCAATAACATTATCTCATTTGTTTGCCCTTCTAGATTTTATGCTAACAAATTTTACACCTAACAAATTTGAATTTTTTTCCTAATTTTAGATGTGTTGTATACTTGCCAGGCTTGCTTATTTACATGAGGCTATTGAACCAAAAGTGGTCCATAGGGATATCAAGTCTAGTAATATATTGATTGATAATGATTTTGATGCTAAAGTATCTGATTTTGGTTTAGCCAAGCTTCTTGGAGCTGGAAAAAGCCATGTCACTACTCGAGTTATGGGAACATTTGGGTATGTCATATCATGTTTCTTTTCCTACAGAAGCATTGTACTGCATCATGTCTTGAATTGTATTTATAAATATGTTTATGAGAATGTAATGGAAAATAAATCTTTAGCTTCTCTCTAATTTGCAGCTATGTAGCTCCTGAATATGCAAATACTGGACTTCTAAATGAAAGAAGTGATATCTATAGTTTTGGGGTTGTTCTTTTAGAGGCCATTACGGGAAGAGATCCTGTGGATTATGGTCGATCGAACAATGAGGTATTAGATGCAGATTTTTTTGATAACCACCATTCTAAGTCGTGATTTTTGAAAGTGAATTGGTTTGTAGGGCTAATAATAGAAGTTGTGATTGTTCATTATATTTGATAACTAATAATTTCTAACTATAGAAGGTTACTTAATATCTACTTTTCATTATCATCATCATTATATCTCCTTCTCTATACACACTGTTTTTGTAGTGGTAGCTAAATCGATATGCTTTATATGTGATTGTTGGCAAGTTTCATAGCTAATATGTTGTTGCAATAAATTTACATTGGATTCGGCATTGGCAGCGGCTAAGGCACTGTATTCAAATTTTGTGGAAGATTTGGTGATTGTCTATTACTTTTTAAACACTCAAAGAGATAAGTGTGTTCCCTATTAATGAGCATAAGCCTGTCGTGGATTTTCTATCCTGAGAATTGTTAGTCCAATTGGAGCTCGAATAGGCGTGAAGGACTAAGTCACCTAGATGAATGGGAATGTCGAAGTGAAGGGAGCTTTTGAGATAATGGAGAAGGTGCTTCATTTTGAAGTGACCTCACAGGGGATTGTGCATGTATTGACTTAAGTAGTTTAAAATGAATGCAATGTATGTATTTTTGATAGTGTGATCCATTAAGTTTATGAAGAGTGGGATTGTCATAGGGAATAGTGGAGGCTTGATTCGATGGTAGGGAATTGGAGATTTGGTTGCACTCCTATATGCTAGAATAGTGTAGTATTTCTTAGGTGTATTATGTTGGGTAAGAAAACATCCTGTTACAATGGTGGAGACTTCAATGCTAAGAAATTATGATACTGGGTTGAGGTATTTTTATGTGGAATTTGGATCTAAGGCTTTTGAAACAGATAAGATAGCTTCATTATTATTGTCTGTAAAAAGAATGTTGTCAACGTAAATAAGGACGTAGAAATTTGTGTAAGTTGTTTGAGAATAAGCAAGGAGGGATTGACGTTGTTAAAGGGAAAAATTAGAAAAGGCAGAGAACCTTTGCCGAGGTTATTAGGCATACATGGTTATTTTGAGTAGACATACATAGTCAGGATATTAGATATCCTTTGAAGTTTGGGGGTTGATGTATATATACAGTTTGCTGTTTTGGGGGAAGCCATTGGAAGTATTGAATTTTAGGATAGGCCATTGGCATTGGAGGGCTGTGGTGGGGAGAATTTGGATTTTGAGCATTTTTTGCAATCAAACTAGATGTTTCATTGCAATCGATCCCTTGCTCTTGCTTGTAACCTTTATTGATTTGTAACTCACATTGAACCCAACCGCCGGCCCCACTTTCCCCATGATCTCACAAACCGCCCTAACTCCCTCTCACGGCACAAAAATAGATGCTCTCTCAGAATCAGACACAAGCATTCGATACTCAAAGACGCAAGGAAGCCTAGCTAGATCTCGTCCCTCTCTTGTTTGCTCCATTCCTCACAAAGAAGTCGTTCGACCCTGCAACATCAAACTCTCCAATTCCGCCTACCTGTACACGACCCGACTCCCGCCGCCACTCCAGCGCCCGCACTCAATGAACCCGCTTCGACCCTAGCCGTCGAGTCCGATCCATGTCAAAGACCTGCGCCATAAGTTTTAGTTTGGCCAGGATTACACAGATTGAAGCTTCTGTGTCATTGATCTTTAATCTGGGCGGGAAGATTTTTATTTGAAGGTCTCACGCAGTTGTATTTTTTATATCCTAGCAGGATGATTATCAATTCGAAAATCTTGTGCCATTGTATCTTAGATCCAGGTAGGTAGAACCAAAGACAAGTGCCTCCCAACCTCCTCTCACGTGAAGGGGATGTCGGGAGGCTGCTAAAATTTTGACAAAACAAATGACCCCCAAAATAATTAATTTTAAACAAAATTTATCTTTTTAAATGATTTAAAATATATACAATTAATTAATTGTCATTCTAATAAATTATTAAAATAAAGAAGAAAAGGGGTATGTACCATCAAGTCGCACAGGAGTTTCCAATTAATTGGAAGTTGGAACATACAAAATGAGAGGGCCAAAAAGCTTCAGTTTACATAAGCCATTTAACAAATGATAGTTCATTTAATAATGACTTATAAGGTAGTTGTTTGTGACAATCAAAAAAATAAAACAATATTAAATTAATTTAAATCTGACAAAGTGAATTTTGTTAATGGCAAAGGACACATCCTGTTTCTAGAATTGAAGGAAAATTAGCAATTTGATTTGACTTCAATATGCTACTCATGTGAAATTTTGAAATATACAATTTTGTGATAATATAAGATTAAAGCATATTGGCTTGATGCATCCTTTAGCCAAACTGAAATTATACCTCTATAATTTTTGTTTGAAAACATCCATTATCCATTTCCTTCTGTCTTAACAATGTATGGTTGAGTTGGTTCTTTAAGAAATTTGAGAAACTTTATTCAAATTAAGAACCTTAGAAGCATCTTTAGATACTTTCTACTGGATAAACCTTTTTATTAGTAGCTAGTCTCTTTGCTATGATGAACTTTTGATGCACGAGTGTCATGGTATTATCCATTAAATCTACATGGCATTCTTCAGGTTGTTGATAATGGTTTTTGACTTAACCATTTGATGGAATATGTTGCTTTACTCACATTGATCCTTGCATTTCTCATGCATGCAACATTCATTCTTGTATTGCATATGACGATTACAAGAACTTTCTTCCAACATCCAATAGTCATGGTATTATCCTTTCAGGTGGATTCATATCTATCCCCTTAGACAAACACCACCCTAGGCCTACAAGATATTTTTGGATGAAACAACCCATGGTTGCCGATAAGATGCCTTTTGTCAGGTTGGGTCGACGACCTGCTCTGACTAAGTAGACCAGAGATCATGATAGCCCGGGATGACGAAACCATGGGATTTTTATCAGGCTCATCTTCGTTCCCCCCATTCCCTATTTTATGTTTATGATGATAAACTTCAAAATTCAAATTCAAATTCAAATTCAAACTTTAAAACTGTTATTATTATACGCTAGGTTTGCAATCTATGCAACCTATCTTATGACTAGCCTTAATCGGAAGTTCTCTCTCATTATCGGAAGAGATAATTAAATATAAAGGCTTATGCCTATAGGAAACTATAACTTAGATTATAAAGTCCTTGCAAAATGAGGGCGAAATCTCTGAGTAATGTCTTATCTACAACCCAATCTGCCTTCTGAAAATCCACCCGGAACCTAAACTAGTTAAAACTTTCTACTATCAACAAAAGAAAAAATAGAGACGTTACCCGGCGTGCAAAATTTTAGAAACCCACAACCTTAAGCTACAATTCAAGCTTTATGATAATCAATTGTGCCATTAGCATGTAGTTTGGTTCGAAATATCCATTTGGAGCCAAGAATTTTTTCATTTTGGGGTAGGGGAACAATAAGCCATGTGCCTTAATTTTGAGATCAGCCATAGCTTGTCATCAGTGAAGATGTTTGACGACTTGAGTATAGGAGGTAGTATCTTTGGTTTTATGAAATATGTTTTGCTTTGAATGGGTTTGAGGAAGCCTATTTTCAAGCAAGTGAGCATTATATGAATTTTAGAATAGATACAGGTGGTTGTGATGGGAAGGTCGAGGGTGGCGATTGTCTGGTTGAGGAGGTTGAGATGAGTTGTAGGGAGGTGGTATGTGAAGAGGTTGGTTGAGTATGGTTAGCTTGATTTGGGGGATGTTGGGGCATAACAAAGGAACTATTTGGTGATGAAGTGGATAAAATGAGAGTATGTTTAGCTTGATTTGGTGAGATGCTTGTTCTTTTTAGATATGGCTAATAGAATGGCAGGACTTGGGTGGCCAAGCCATTTGAACCACAAAATGACATTGGAGGCTTAAGAGAGAAACATAGCAGGAGGAGGTTTTTTTTTTTTTTGGGAATGGTTATTTGATAGAGACCTTTAGAACTTTGACCCTAAAAAAGAGTTTGACATGTCTATGGAACCTTAATTGAATAATTGGGTGAGTTAAAGGAGATGGCAACAAATTGTTTGTAGCTAGCTTATGGATAGAGATTAGATTGTGGGAAAGTGATATTACGTGAAGTAGTTTGGGAAGAAGAAGCATATAGATCGGGTATGTTGAAGTCCTCTGTTGATATGGTGGATGGCAAGTGACAATCCATTACTAATGAGCACTTGCTCAGGTCCAATGTTTGGTGTGGCATGTTGAAGCTGAATGAGGGTGGAGGTTAGATGCCAGGTGGCGTTGAAAACGAGAATCCAGTTCAAGGAAGGAGCTTAGGATGAGATGGCGAGAGCTTGAGGTGTGGTTGCGGGAATGTAGTCGACTTTGGTGTAATGCCAACAAGTGGTGGTTGAATGACATTGTTTGTTGTATGTTTAGCACTTTGTTGTTGCTTTGGTGAAATTTTTTTTTTCTCACATGAAACCTAAGTGGCGGGGTTGTGCTATGTTGGTGGGTTTGGAGGACATGAGAACTTGCCCAAAGAAATTTAGTGACCATTCTAGCCTTGTTAGGCTATGAGAGCACGCTAAGGTTCAATTTGGGATGCAATCGTTGGACATTCATTAGTGGTGTTGATTTCTTTGCTATATAGAAAGGATTATAAGTTGTTGAGGTTGATTGAAGTGAATTTGGTGTGAACCATTGTTTTGAATGCTCAATACATAATAGCGAGTGACTACAATTTTATTAGCTAAGGTTTTAATTTAAAATAAATATTGGGTCATAAACTAGTTTTTCATTGAGATATCATGGAGAACGTTCTTTAGTTACAGTACCCAAGATTGATTTGTGGGCTATAAATATTTTTCATGATTGCCCATAGAATAATAGGTGAGATAGTAGAGTATAAGGCAGCGGCCAAATTCTTCTCAATGAGAATTCATAAGATAAATAGGATTTCGACAAGGTTTGCTGTCATTGAGGAATTCAGGAAGGACATGGCGTGAAGATTTTTGAGGGTTTGGGATCTCTAGATAGGATAGTTAACATTGGTGAGTTGTTTATAGGTAAGATGTTTGATGCTGGAGATGAGGTGTTTAAAAAATGAGGGAATAATGAGTGTTGGGAGAGGCTGATCGATAGGTCTTGGGGATTGTTGGTGTAGACTGCTCCATTTTGGAAGAGAAAGGATAGGTTGACATTAGGCTGTGGGAGGCTTTGATACCATAGTGAACTCATGGTGAAGGTTTAAACTTGAATGTAATAAACAAGAAATATGGAACAAGATCAAGAGTAGAAGCTTATCTTTACCCAGTTCATAAATAGTGAGAAAGCATTACATTAAAGAGGAATGTAGAGTATTCTAGTAGCTTGATGGTGCAGGTTTGTTAGCTATTCACTGTCTAGATAGGGAGAGCTTTTATCATGCTGTTGTGGGGTTGAATTTGATGGCATGAGGGATGCTCCACGGTTATTATGAATCACTTGATATATGAGCATATGCATTAGGGGGATCAGTTAGAATTGAAAATGAGAGGAAGCAAGAGAGCACGCGAAGAGAGATTGGGAGAAATGGGCTGAGCAATTAGCATGGGAGAGTAATAAAGGGAGCGAGAATCATTCTGGAATTTCTTACGTTCATGGCCTTGCTTGTGAATTTATGGCTTTCAGATGTGGTGGGTGAAGTCGCAGATTTGATGATTGAACCATGGGGATCACATGTGGGTTAGATTGTGTCAGTCTTTGGGGGTTTGGGAATGCTTGATTGCAAGTGTGGGTATATTATTATCATTATTATTATTATAATCATTATTATTATTATTATTATTATTATTATTATTTATTTTTTTAAGACTCCCTAATGTCCTCTAAAGTTTCCTTCTTGAGGCATGACATCAATTTTATTATCATTTGGTAGATAGGAAGTTGGAAATGGTTTCAATATTATTTTCATTATTATTATAAAATTTCAACAAAATGACATGCTCCACAATAGCTGATTAGAATCAGTGGCAAGTGCACAATGCAATTTGTTAACATATAGAGAGAAACTTTATTTAGTACATGCATTGAAGGTTCACATTAGATTTTAAAAAAGCTAATGCAAATGAGCCTTATCATTTTCATTTTAAACCTCATATGGGCCTTATACTTCAGGTGTATTTGATTACTTTTATCACATCTTGAGTCCATCTTCTATTTACATTCCAAATTTACATTTATGAATATGTTTCAGCTGGAATGTTCTAAAACTTACACCTTGGTTATCTAAACCTATTTCCATAATTTATATTTGCGCTTCCAAAGGAATATGTGATTATCTTAGTCATATGTTTTCTCATAGAACTCTCCTTTCTAATGTTTGAAATTTTAACATCCATAAAAACTTAAATATTCATTACCATATATTTCCCTATGCAAAAGATAGGTTTTAGCGTACATTATAAATTCGGGTTATGTTCATATCTTTTATTTCTTAGGCTGAAAATGACTAGAGAGAGAGTTGAAGGTAAACTTGAATTATGGAGGTCAACCTTAGAGTCTAAAGGTTTTCACTTGAATAGATCTAAAACGGAATATATGGAGTGTAATTTTAGTAGTAATAGACCTAGTGAGGGGATTGTGACTTTGGGCGATTAAGTCATTAATAAGATTACATGTTTTAGATATTTTGGATCTATTATTCAGAGTGATGGTGAAATAGATGGGGATATTATAAGCAGAATTCAAGTTGGATGGTTGAAGTGGAGGAATACATCGGGCTTGTTGTGTGATAGAAAAGTACCCCTCAAACTCAAGGGAAAATTCTATAAGATGGTGGTGAGGTCTACAATGCTTTATGGTGTCGAATGTTGGCCATTAAAAGAGAAGCATAATACTAAGTTAAGTGTGACAGAGATGAGGATGCTCAGGTGGATGAGTGGCTTTACCCTTAAGAGATCGGATACGAAATGAGCATATATGTGAAAAGGTTGGAGTAGCTCCAGTTGAAGATAAGATTAGAGAGAATCGTCTTAGATGGGTTGGTCACATAAAACGGCGGCCTTTCGATGACCCGGTTAGGAGAGTAGCGGTATTAGATTTGACTTGTATTAAGAAAGGTAAAGGCAGACCTAAAAAGACTTGTTAGAAAATATTAGGAATGACCTTTCTTTATTAGATTTAAACGAGAATTTGACTTTTAATAGGACACAATGGAGAAAAAGGATTCATGTAGCCGACTCCATGTAGAGGGATAAAGACTTGATGTTGTTGTTGCTGAAAATGACACTTGGTGTATTGGTTTTGAAGGATCTTATTTTAATGCAAATAGAAAAATTTCATATTAGCCCCCAGGTCATTTGTGCGTGTGGCCAATTTAGTCCCAGATAATCAGTTTGCTCCAATTTAGCCCATCTATTATACAAAATTGTTCCAAAATGGTCCCTTATGTTCAAATTGTGATATAATTTTGATTCCAATTTAGTCCTTTTACCGTATATAGTTGATCCCAATTTAGTCCCCAAAGAAATCATTTTATATAAATTTTGTATAGTCAAAGAACTAAATTGAAGCAACGGAACTAAATTGATTGCATACTGATCTTCGAGGGATTGACTTGAAGTTTACATCTATATCTTTATAATTAGTTTTATACCAACTTAAGGAGTTTTGCATATGTTGTGTTAACTCTATTTTATGGAAGTCCTTTCCTACTTATGTAAATATATATGTTTAGGCTTTTAGTTTCAACTATTTTCTTATCCTAGAAATTTGAATGGCTTTGCAGGTAAATCTAGTTGACTGGTTAAAGATGATGGTTGGAAACAAACATTATGATGAAGTGGTAGATCCAAATATCAACACAAAACCATCAACAAGAGCACTTAAGCGAGCTCTTCTTACAGCTTTGAGATGTGTGGATCCAGATTCAGAGAAAAGACCGAAGATGGGTCAGGTTGTCCGTATGTTGGAATCCGATGAATCAATGTTTCGTGAGGTAATAACTATAATATTTCTATTCATAACATCTAAATAATAGTAATGCATTATTTATGGCAGAAATGTTCATTTCTAATAATTTTTCAATTATGCATGAAAGCTGGATAATCTACCATTTCGTCATAAAATTAGATTAGTACTTTAGAACTATGTAATAGATATTTATACGTTTATTTTAGATTTTGATAGCTGAAATGTTTTTTAAAAATGCACATGATTATTGGAATGTTCAAAATTCAAAGCTTGTTCGAACTTTAATCAACTTGGAATTGAAATCAATGTGCTTTAAGTTAAAGATGACTTGTTCGAAAATAGTTCCACTAAACTTTAAATCGACTTCATTTTTTTATTTTTTTTTTAACTTTAAATCGACTTCATATATGATATATATGCATGCATATGTTTTTGCATATATTCATGCATATGAATTATTCATATATAAATTTGCATGCAAGTATTCCTCTTTAAGTGCACATTAATAATTTGTATGGCTTCGTAAAAAGAAGTATAAGTATTTATACATAATAAATTTAATTAAAATCAGAAAATATTTAATGAAATTAATAGATTTTGGCTCAATTTAAATTTAAAGGATTGATTTTTTTTGCCCCATTGCTACTTGACTTGATATCTACCCCTTGTTTGGCATAATCTTACCCCTAATTTATGCACGTTCTTCTTGAAGTAATTCTTTAAGTAACCGACTTTTATGCAATTTGCTTGAATAATTTTTTGGGATATTATTTATCACTAATCATTTTTAGGTTAATTAGAAACGAATGCTATGCCCACTAGGGCTTTAGATTTTTCTAGGCAGGGTCGAAAAATCCAAAAGGCATGCTGGTGTATGTCTCATATGTCCATCTAATCTTGTGTCTCACAGGACATTAATGTCTTTTGAGTGTATTTTCTTGTATCCAAACTCATCCATGAAAAATGTAAAACATTAGCATTGATATATATGTGTGTGTGTATATATATATATATATATATATATGAAGGGTGCAGATGAAATAATGTGTAATGTCTTAGGGTCAACGATTTGATATTTCAAGCTTTGGCTGAGCTGTGCAGAGAAACACACAAAATGCTATGCTATATGTTTCCTAACTTTTAATTTAAGCAAAGATTAATGTTTATTCATTCCAGAAGATAATATAAAAGTCACCAAAAATTAAAAAATCATAAGAAATCTGAAAATTAATATAAAATCTTTTACCAAAAAAAGGAAATTGACATAAATCAAACTTGGCAAAATCATAATCCCGCACACGCACTGATCACTAAACAATTTTAAAGGAGCAAGACAAAAATCATAAATTGAATGATCTAGGCCTTAGTATAAGGAGAATCTCTCGAAAGAAAGCTAACCCAAGTGATTTAGATATTAATGGAGATGATTTATATATTTTTTAGATAGACTAAACTTCAAAATTTAAGTTTGTTTTACCGCTTTAATTATAAATATATTCATTGAAATGTTAATGTCATTTTAATTTCTCTGTAGGTTTCTCTCTATGAATTTTTATGTGAAGAAACCAAGAATCAAATGTAAAATCAATTTTAGTTTGATGGGTAGAAATAACTGTGTTAAAATTTTCATTGGGAGTTATATTAACTATCTCAATTTTATCATCTTTAGTAGGTTCTAGTTATTCACTTTTACTTTCATGATTCTTTTGATTAGTTTGCTAATCAGCTTGGAAAATATATTTTGCTTGCTTGCTCAGAATTCACATAATCACATTATCATTTTGTTCATTAGAGTCTTCAATTATATTAGGCATGATTTACTTAGCTTTTTACTCAAAAATAGATTTGGCGCCTTTTTATAAGCTTAAATTCCTATTCTAGAGTTTCTATGGGAAGTTAGGATTCGTACTCAGGATAGTATTCATATATTATTCTAGGTTCATTCTCAATTTCAAGTTTAATTTTTAATGGAGGATTAGCTTTATAATTGATCCCATTTTGAACTCCAAATTATAATTCTTGCTCAGATATAAACTTCAGTTCATAAATTAATTGAAAATATGCAACTTTAGATTTATCATAATCATATACATGTTGGATCTCAATCTTAAATTCAAACTTTCAACTCTTCACCAGATATAGATTTTGGAACATATGCAAATCCAGTTGAATATTCAAGCTCCATCTCATCAAAAGAATCCAAGCTTAATAGTAAATTTTTATTTAATTGATCTTTAAAAGGATGTTCATTAATTATAATTTTTTCAATGATAAGGTTTGACTATGCTTGATATTATGTTGTTGCATTTTTGACAATTTTGAGTGTAGAAGATAATGACTTCTTTTTTGAAACTTTATACTACACTTTGAGGCCTTTGTTAGGGTTCTTAGTGAATTACTGTTTAAGGCATTCATAAATGCTTGCCCAAGTTTTATAAAACGTAAGATCACAACAAAGTATTCTTAAAGCATTGTCTAACTACAAGATTTATAAACCTATTGTAATATGTAGATATACTGGAATATTTTGCCTACAACCTTAAATGTTTGCTCGGCTGCAAATAAGATTTAGGAGGGATTAAAAAAAAAATTTAGGTAGGATTTAATAAATCTTATAAAGTTGAATTCACTGAATCTTTTGTGGGTTAAATTTTGAAGACTATGTGATATGATGTGTTAAATCTAAATGAGTTATACTTTTTGTTTCAAGTTTTAAGAATTTATATGATTGATTTGCAATGAAATCTAGGATTTAAGGTTCTTAATTAATTTAAAATTTAAATTTATTATGTTTTGAATTTAATTGTTAAGTACGAGTTACTTATTAATTTTAATTTTACTTACCGTCAATAAGTTATAATGATAAATAACATAAATTAGAAATTAGCTTAATTGTAAAATAATTTAATTACTAATTGTAGAACTAATCATCAAATTATTTATTTTGGTGTTAATTTAATAGATAATTGATTTCTAATTATATTGATAGTCATCTAATTAATTAGTTAATTATTTTTTGAAATAACTAATTATTTAACTAATACTCCTAACGATTTAATAAATATTAAGTGTTATATTGTTAGTTTTGTTTATTAATTATAATATTAATAACCTTATTAATCACTTAAGTTAATTATAATAAGTTTTAATTACTAATTATACTATTCATTCTTTAATTGAGTTAAATTAAATTTTTTAATTATACTACTAATTACATCTACAACAACAACAATTATATCTACAACAACAACATTATATCATTAATTATTTAATCAAATTAATTAATTTTTAATATTTTAGATTACAGTAATTAAGTTAATTTAGATTAATTTCTAGTTTTAGATGGTAGGCCATCCAGGTTTTGCTTTTCTTCTTCTCCATTTCTTCGTTGTTGTTGCTTTCCCTCATGGCCATTTCATCGTTGTTGCTTTGCGTGTAGTGTTATGAAAGAGTCACTAAAGTTCCGCCTCCTTCGACAACATTGGATCGGAAGTCACGACGGGAGTTCGCTCGCCGCGAAGGTAACAATCTTGATCCCTTTCACGCACTTCATCGGCCAAATCCCGTAAATCCGCTGAATTCTAGGATTTAGCAAATTTTGGATTTAGGGAAAAAAGAGCGAAACAAAGGAGTTATTTCGCCATGAGATTTACCAGGTGCTCAAATCCAATTTAGCAGGATTTAGCATAAATCCTGTTGCCAAACATCCCCCTAATGTTTTTATTCACTTGGTCCCAATATTCTCCATATTTCATAAATTATTCCGTAAATTTATTTTTTAGATTAGTCTCATGTTTTGTTTTGCTCGCAACAATACGCCAATAAGTTTGAGCATGTTTAATTAATTTGGTTTCTGCAATTGTAATATTTTCAGAACCAAATAAATGAAACTCTTCAAAAAAATATTTCTAAATTTTGATCCATTCTTGAATTATCTGTAGATTCCCTCAGCGAATTTAGGCACGTAGTTTTACTGATTTAATAATTTTTATGTAAAGACTACTGCCTGCAAATACCAAATCCATCTGCCTGGAAATTATAAAGCTTGCTATGCTTTTTTCCCCAACTTAGTTAATTTGGAGCTGAATACTTTCGAACCATCTCTAAACCAGTTCAATTTGCAGGACCGGAGACATCCCTGGAACGGTCAAGGGAGAAGGGAAATTGAATCCCAAAGGGAGACTTAGAAACAAAAGCGACAATAATGATAAATCATCTTCAACTGTTTGATCATTCTGAAATAATTTTATTTGATAGCTCACCCTTTTTTGACCTGCCAAGTATCTGGAAAATCAGAATTGGACACAGAAAGTGCAAGTTATATATCGTTAGACCCAGCTCTTCCATACAGCAGGTGCTGAGATTTCTATCAGAGGTGCACTTTTATTATTTTTTTATTGCTGTAGAATGAATTTGTTCTGATTTTGTTGTATGTGTCTTGTATCTAAGGATCATAAATTTGTGTATATAGTTTCGAGTTTGTCAATCTTGTGAATTTCATTATCTGGATTGGAGTTTGCCTTTGTGAATTTAATTGGTTTTATGAAGATAAATTGCTAGCACTAGCTTTGAGAAAGGTTAGAGCTGACCCTTCCTATATTTTCTATTTTTTTAGTTGTATCTTAAAGGGTGTTTTCCTGTTTTGGGACTATGGCTTCATTTGGGGCGGCTTTCTTAATATTTTTTAAAAAAGTTTTTTAATATAAAAAATTTATTTTAAGAAATTTTTTATTAAAAAGCAGTAAAAATGCTATAACAAATGAAGGTTAACGTCTTAATTTATGTGTTGAGCTTTATCTCGAGTAATTATGATAGTGTTGAGATTATTTTGAGTGTAGTTCACTAGCTATTAAATGAGTCTTATCAAACATATTAGTGAATTAATTATATTATCAAACATTTGGCTTGTTCATTGAATAATTTTTTTTTTATCGAGTCTATTGATAAGTAATTAATCAATTGAGCTTAAAAAATGAGATTTCAATTAAATAAATAAGTATTTTAATAGTTTATGTTCATGAGAAAAAGAAATATTATAAAAAAAAGAACAATTTTCACATAGTTACATATTAAAGAAATTTATATTAGAGTTCTAATTGAAAATATTAAGCCTCAAATAATCTTCTTAATAAGTTTGTTCACGAGTTTTGAATGATATGATATTATTTATGATTATTAATGAATCAAATAAATATTTCAGGTTCATTTATTTATAAGTTTAGGGTATTTATAATCGAGTATTTATATAAGTTTTTAACCTTATTTGATTGATTAATTAAATGATGCTGAAAGGGCTCTAATTGATCTTATTGGATTAGATGGCTTTCTTGCATAGGAGTGCAACTTGCTTGTTGGGGGTCGACAATGATAGTGACTAGTGGCCAATGAAGAAGGCCAGTATTTGGGATGATTTTCAATACAAAAAAGAAAAAAAGATAAAATTTATTTTTATTACATTCAAATTTAATTCTTATTTTAAACAAAAATAAATAAATATTAAAAATTAAATATATTGAAAAAAATAAAAAGTGATTCTAAATGATCTTATGTGCACACAAACGTATATAATTAAATCAGCTCAAAGTAAAAAAAACCACATTTTGAAAATTTGTGCTTTCAATGCACTGAGAGAGCAAATATCTAAAATGAAAGAAAATCCAACTTTTTTTTTTCTGAGAAAATGCATTTTGCATTAAAATAAAAAAAGATATTACAAACTACTAGGTGATAGAAAAACTATCACAATCCTCCTTTAACAAAGAAATAAAATAAGGAGGAACCTTATTACCACTTAGATCATCTCCCAAAAAATCTTTAAAGAAAGCAAGTTAGCACAAAAATCAGCTAACTTATTACAATTTCTATGAGAGAAATGAAATAAAAGTTTTCCAAAATCTTTCAAAAAATAAAAATCTTCCACCATGTCATTGCCATTTGAGCAAAACACTGTATTAACTGATCCCTCAATAACAATTCCTTTAGCTTCCATTCTCCAATCTTGTAGTATCTTTTCCAACGATCTGAAAGCCAAAAGCTCTAAAAGACCACCATCCAAACGGACACATTTGAATCCAAAGGCAAGTAGAAACCTTCCCTTGGAATATCTGAAAATTCCAACAAGACCAGCTTCATTAGACTTCAATAAAGCAGCATCAAAATTGAATTTGATATATCCGAGTGGAGGGTGCCAAGATTGAAACATCGAGCTATAGTTAACACCTTAGTGATCCAAATAGATATTATTTTTTGTTGAAATTAACGTAATGCTAATTGCATTAGATGCAATATATCCCAATCCAAACTCTTTTCCACCATGCTGAACACTTTCTGCTTTTCCACGAGAAGAACACCAACGAACAGTATAGATTTGCAATGAAAGGATTAGTATTATAGAGCAGGTCCAAATTTCTAATACAATATAGAAAAGAAGAGAATATTGGAAGATGAAATCCCCACTTATTAATCAACTCAATAACAGGAATAAGCTTCTCATAGAGAACCATTATATGCTCTGCATTTTCCATAGCCAAACAACCTCTCGGGCAAAGGTTGCAATTTAGCAACATTCTATACATTATGTATTCTGTCAGTCGTCTATACGACCTAATTCTGTACTCTATCAATCGTCTATACGACCTAAAATCATACTGTACGAACAATTTAGAAATGAATAAGTTCGTTTGGTACGATCTTGTAGGAATATAATTTTGTATTATGTCAGTCATTTGTATGACTTCATATCGTACAGTACGAATAATTCAAAAAAAATTCAAGTCATCATTTTATTAACTACATTCTAGATGAAAAATATGCAAAATCATACAATATGAATAGATATTGTACAATATGGTCATACTTAAAAAAAAATTACCTCTCCCCATGTGTGTGTACGATTACCCAATTACAATTACACATCCTCAGACTGAAGAAATAAAAATAGAGATATACAGACTCTATTACATGAAATCATATTCTACCCTGTCTTGAAGTCTTCGACAATCTAGAGTATTATATGATTTTCCTAAAATGTTAGCGCACACAAAAACAAATATAAATATCCAATATATGCTAGGAGAAATAATAAAATCATCAGGACAATAATATTTTGCTATCATAAAAAATTACAATTTCAATCTTGATTCCTGAGTTGCAATAGACTGTTGTTGGCAGGCAATGGTGGTCGGCGGGACCGCAGTCAAAGGGAAATAAAGGTTATAGTTGGCATGCAACGGTGGTGTCAATTCATCCCTTAATTCAAGATCAGGGAGAGCATAATATGCCGAAGAGATTTATGAACTTCAAAAGATTTGTCCCCTTGATATAGTTTGAATAATAGAGAATGTTTCATCAATGTTTGACGATGGCGGGAGATTTAGTTTTAATCAACCATTAGATAGTTGTCTAAAAATATTTGGTTGTTTGGAAAAGATCCAACAATAACCAATAAATAATCGGAAGTCCGATGAGGGTCGGTGGTTGGAGTCCGGTGACAGTCAGTGGTCGGGAAGAGATCCGGCTGGTGGTGCAAGCTTGAGAAAGCAAGAGAGATCCTTTGTTTTTCTTCTTTTCCTCCCCTCCCCATTTGTGAATAATGAGAGGTCTATTTTTTTTTTTTTTTGGAGTGACATGGCTAATAAACAGTGAGAAGACCAAGGACACATTGGGATTGTTTCAATGGACGAATGATATCAACTCCCTTGATCATGGACTGTTTATTGACCACAATGATGTCAAAATTCAATTATCTTTGGCTCATTGGATTCCTCTCATTTACTCAATTTGACTATAAGCATGTCACATTCGGATATCATTTACTCATTCAATTAATATTCTAAAGCTTTCAAAAAGGCTTCAGGCCCTCGATATAGATCCAGTGGGGTTCAGATTGGACCAATTTTGGTGACATTGGGTTCACTTTCCAACGTTCAGTTTGTCTATAAGTTTGCTAAAATCAAGTATAGTTGTTCTTTGATTTAATTTTTTAAGTTTTCGCTTCATATTTTCATCGAGATTCATGCTCGATCATGATAATTTTTTTATGACATTTCAAGTGGTAATATTTCATAAACTATTAATAAATAGTTCAAAAATTAAAAAAATATATAAATTCAAAAAAAAAAATTGAAACAAAAGAAAAAGAAAAGAAAATTTGAATGTATATACCTTATAATAAATGTAATTAGAAAAATACCTTCGTTATTTTATGATTTATCACATATAAACATTTTGTTTATTCAGATAATCATAAACCTAAGTAATTCCACCACTCCTCTTGGTGTGCCTTTACTCTATAAAAATTATATTAACTTCAGTATTGGGTACACAAAAGTGGGATTCATGACCCTAAGCTTGAGTTCATCCCGAAACTCCTCTTCTTGTCGCACATAGGGGCTGTTTGGTATGCAAAATTAAGAGGGTAAAGGAAAGTAATTGCATGCATTTTCTAAATTAGGTCGTTTGGTTGATTTTGAACGGAACATAAGAAACTCCTTCGAAGCATCAGCGGTGTATTACATACAGCCTTTCGTGGAACAATTATTACGTCCTCTGACCGGACGTAGAGCTACGTTCGGCTGCCAATAACATGTCGCCACGTGCTCTTACTCTTTACCGCGCGGCCCGATGACTTGACCCGAACCGGAACCCGGGAATGCTATGTTCGTGATTTTCTCGGTATTGCTCGGTATTGCTAAGTATTGCTTTGCAAAAATGAGAAATACCGCTCTGTGAAGACCAATACCATGCAAATACCGAGTTATACTGAGTTTTTCTACAATTCGGTACAACTCGGTATTTGCTCGGGATTTGCTTGGTATTGCTAGGGATTTGCTTGGTATTGCTAGGTATCTGCTCGGTATTGCTAGAAAAAACTCGGTACAATTCGGTTTTTGCTCGGTATTGTTAGGTATTTGCTCGGTATTGGTTATTGCCGAGCAAAATCAACCAATACCTAGCAATACCGAGCAATCTTGGGTCCGTTCCGGGTCGGATTGTCGGGGCGCGCGGTAAATAATGAAAACGCGTGGCACGATTCTACTGATGGCCGAACGTAGAGTTGCGTACGTTCACCGGGCCAAATAAAAGTTCCCTTTCGTGAGACGTCAAAAACCGCTCAAATTGAGCGGGTTATAAATTCTCTCGCGTGAAAAAAAAAAGAGAACCAGCCCGCACGATGATTTCGCAGAATCTGAGCTTATAAGTGCTCCTACTTCTCCCTTCTTCGCATGCGCGAGCGAAATCGAATATCTCTCCCTCTCGCGAAGCCGAAGCCTTCTCTCCCAGCTCCCTCTATTCTCTGCCTCCTTTGTTGCTGATCGACTTCGCTCCTTTGACGGCTTGCGTTTCCGATCAGATCGGAAGATACGACACTTTGATCAGAGGCCAGATGAGAGTTCGCTCACTGGGAAACCCTAGTCGCACGCCTCTTTGCCACATTCGTTGCTGGTCAGTTTCACCCCGTCGACGTCATTCCCTTCCTGATCTATACGAAAGTTAGAACATTTTTGTCGCAAGCAACTTGGGAGCACGCACGTTGTTAAGGTAACTTTCTACCTTCCCGACCTTCTTCTGCCAAATCCTGTAAAATCGCCTAACTATAGGACTTTGTAAACCCAGGATTTACTGACCTTGAAGGGTTCTTCCACTGTATGAACAATTTTAAGAAGTCAAGGTTGGTTAGAAGAGTTTTAGAGTTAGCCACATCTCAATTCAAACACAGAACGGCTGGAAAAGCAAAATACCTGATGACTAAATGCATAAGCCAGTGCTCTTTCTCTTCTCACGAGAGCCTCTTGCTGGCTTAAAATACTTGCTTCAATTTGTTAAAAGCCCTTTCTTTTCTTTTTTAGGAAAGTGAACATTACCAACTTATTATAAAACTAGCATTTCAAACTTATCTATCACGTTTAAGTGCGCAAATATCACAGAAAAACTCTAAGTCCTTTTCAAGGAATAAAATGGCAATCGTACCATACCGATGGGGTATTGGACTAAACTTAACCAAACATAATACTGATTATTTGATCTTATAGGGTAAAATCATCCAATTAATTCTATGGCTCTAGTTAGAATTTTATATTTTAACTTTAAATTAATCTACCACAGCCTCTAATACTTCATTTATTTGAATAAGTCTAGCAAAAGCTATTATAAATTAGATACATCAAAACATTTGTATATTCATTTAAAAAAATTTATGTTAAGGGATGTAAACCTATCATTTTATTCATCCTTTATCTTTTATCTTCAATATGTCATTCCTTTCTGCTTCATTGTTCTTTGGAGCTATGTTTGCAATCTAAATTCTGTAATATTCTCTCTAATTTTCTCTGCATGTTAATATTGAACTTTTTTTTTTAATTATATTGTGTGAATCTCTGCATTAGTCAGATACTACTGCTTACTTCTATGTTATTAACTTGATTATATATCTTTCTTTCCACTCTTTTGTCTATACATCTGTTCTGCAGCTAACAAATTGAGATGTTCAAGTTGAATGCAGTGGTTGGCATTACTCAATTTGATGATGAAAACTGGGCAATTCTTAGCCTCCTTTATTGGTGTCTTTCGATCAATTGATTTGCATAATTTTTACTTGAATGATTCTTTATTGGATTTGCTTTGCAATAACTGAATCTACATCCTACCAAAATTTTATTTTTCTTGGCTATGTTGAAAATGGATGATTTAATCCTATTTTTTTTTTCTTCCAAGTGCCGCAGAACATATTTAAGACCCTGTTTTAGAAATTTTTTAAGCTGATTTTGTTTTAAAAAATCTAGCATATCACTATGTTGATTTGTGATGAAGATATATGATGGAGAACATATACTACACTAGCACCTTCATTGCTTCAATTCTTTCAGTAGCACATTTGCTTAGTAAGTTCATCATTATGATAGTTGTGCTTATTATATTTCCGGAAAAATTTTAAGACTAAGCATAATTATAAATTGTATTAAGAGCTTAAGCATGTTTAAAAAAAAATTTACAAATAGGCAAAATCGCCCGTTAAAGGGGCGACTTATGCTGACTAGGATTAGCTAAGTCAGTTGTTTGTTATGCTGAGCGAGCAGAGGATGGTAAAATGGTGATAATGGTAAGCCCCTATCATAAAATTTTTTTTTTTTTGATCAATGTTTACCATTTAAAAAAAAAAATCAACAAGTTTTTACCATTTAAAAAAAAAATCAACAAGTTTAGCAAAATTATCACATAAGTAATAGTTGGTTCTAGCAGGAGCTTAACAAAAGTTTAAGTTACATCAACCATATAATAAATCAAATACACATACAATAACTTCTACTACGACAAACAAATGAAAACTAGTTTCTACGACCAAGTCTTATTGGGCAAGTGGCTCTGTTGTGACCGACTGAATGACAAGCTCCACAAACCCTGTTACTCCGGGGTCCTAACTCGTCTATTGTATTGCGATACCGATTAGTCCTCGGACGACCTGACCGTCTGCGATAGTTTGGGGGGAGAAGTGGGAATAAATCAACACTGGGATCATGTTGATGCCATTCATCCTTATTGGGGATATGATGAAATTCTGTAGAATAAGTTAACTTGTAATTGCTCATCGTGTAGTATGGAGAAACATAATCTAAATGTGCTTGTCTTAACATTGCTACACAACATATCACATGTGCACACGGTATGTGAAACAACAAAGGTTTCCCACAAGTGCACTTGCATATACTTCTATGAAGTAAGTCGACACGATAAGATCTGGATGACATGTCCAAAACCTAAAATTCGTGCATGTTAAGCCTGATTGGTTCTGGCATTCTTCTTGCCTCTTCCTCAACCCTTCTAAGTGTTGTTTGTACTCGTGGCGCAAATAAATAATTTTTTTGGTTCTCCTCAGATGTAATGAAATCTAACTGCCTCATGAATATTGTGACAACGTTATAGTATATAGCTGTGATCAAGGCTTGAACGGGTAAACCTCTAGTTCTTTTCAACACACCATTAAAAGATTCCGCCGCATTTGTTGTCATAACACCATATCTAAAACCACCATCGCGTGTTAAGGACCATCGGGTCACATCTCGGTCCTCCAGCCATTGGTAGATATCTTGCTTGATTTTCTTTATATCTTCCATGCATCTGTGATAAACACGTAGCTCATCAGTATTGCCTGCTGTATACATTTTTTGACATAGAAATTCTACATCACTTATTCCCATCTGACTTATTGTTTTCTTGAAATTCTCTCGTAGATGCCGTAAGCAGTGACGATGAGCTGCATTGGGGAAAATTTCCCTATAACCTCTTACTAAACTTGCATGCCTGTCTGAGATTATACATAGATTTTGCCTATTTGTCACATTCGGTACTAGCTCACTTAGTTGCCGAAGAAACCATATCTAAGATTCAGTACACTCTGACTCAACAATAGCGAATGCAAGAGGAAAAAGCCCATTATTAGCATCCAATCCAATCGCAGTTAATAATGTACCTCGATATTTACCGAGAAGGAATGTGACATCAAGACTAAGAACTGGCCGACAATACATCCATCCAGTAACAGAAGGATCAAATGCCCAAAATAGTCTTTGAAATCTATTAGCCTGTGAGCTTTGAATTCTATATACCGTTTGCGGCATTGCAGAGGCAACAACATCCATGAATAAATTGAGAGTATGGTATGACTCCTCCCAACTTCCAAAAACAACCTTAATAGCCTTTCGTCGAGCGTCCCAAGCCTTCATGTATGAAATTTTAATATTGAACTTAGCTTCCATGCGACCTATAATCTCCTTAGGCTTCAATTCCATCTGCTTTCTAATGCTGGGTAGTATGTAGAAACTAATAAATTGTGAGTTGCATTGACGGTGTCCACTTTCGAGAATTGGAGTGGCACAAGTTTGGAGTGGCACAAGTATGACGGTTCTTTATAGAAGAGATTTTCCATATACCACCTAATCGTTTGCTTTTAGCAGAATGAAGCCGCCATATGCAAGGAGACACCGGACTATCATGCTTTGCACAACAAATTGTAAATTTCTGTGTATTCGATGCTACTACAACATATTGCACATTATTTATAATAGACCATCCTTGTAATGCAAATTGAAGATCACTCTTTCTTCTAAAGCACATTCCTCAAATTAATTCATTAGGAATTGAGAATTCATCCTCAATTATAACCTCATAATTAACAGCATCAAGCTCAATTTCCTGATCCCATTCTTGTGTTGTCCTGCAGGTTTCAGCATAGTTATTATTTGATATCATTGGGTCCTCACTGCGATTGATCTACAGCAGTAATCTTGGATGACATTTCTGATCTCTTCATCATCGGGTACAAATTCTTCATTGAACTTCGGTTCAAGATCATCAGCTTCATCATCGAAGGACTGCTCGCTAGAGCCACTACTCATTGTCTCATAATGACAATGATCTGAAGGAATTGATTGTGTATAAGGAAGTGGAGGTTCCTGTGTTTCCTGGTTCTCTATATAACTATATTGAGAGAAATATGATTATTTAAAAAATGAAAAATTAAAAATTGTACTAAATAATTACTAATATGTGATCTTGGGAACTTACCAGTCAAGTAACTCTTCTACTGGTTCAACCCTTGAAGGACCAGCGACCACATCATCCCTTTCTGATGAGCATAAAGTTTCATATCTTTGTAAATTTGGAGGGTTATTATTATCTCCTAACACCTCAATCTCTTTGACATCAACGTACATGATAAAAAATTCTGTTGCAGCTTGGCATAACAGAACTTCACAAACTTCATCATCCTCAACTTCTGAAGCGACATACTCATTTCCAACAGGCACCCGGCAGACTAACTTTACAGAATACTTTGAAGGATCGTACTTCAGTGCTCTAAGTATCATAAACTTAAGCTGTTCTAAGTTGCAATTTCTTGGCACATGTAGGGGTCGATTCCTACCCCCAAAATAACTTGGCGTGAAATTGGTGTCCACTTTTAATTCCTCTCTATACATAAGCACAAAGGTCGCACCACGTCCACTCATTATTGAACTCGTACGTATCACTATGAAAAATGAACAAAAAGATAGCTTTTCAATTTATTTTATAGCAATATACAAAGACTACTTCGTCAAATCTACCAAGTTTTAACAAAATATATGTCATAGATCAACTTATCTCTAGTTCTCTCAAACAATAATACAACTTACTCGTACAAAATTATACAAACTAATAGATCCACAAAAAAACTTGAGAAATAAACTAAAAAGACTCAAATAGGAACATTTTTAACCAAATTTGTACAACACCTCAAATACTAAACATAATAATCCGTAAATATTAAAAAACAAACTTTGCCTAAACACTTGGTGGCGAGATCGGCGACTCCGAACTTCATGATGGCGACGGCCGCAAAACAGGAAAGCGAAGGAAATGAGATCGGGAAGGGTTTTGGGAAGTAAAGTAGTAGCCTGAAACGGGCGGGCGACTTATAAATCGCCTGTTAAACGAGCGATTTAATCTCAGTACTTGCCACATCATCGCCACGTCGGATGTTGATTAAATTTTTTTTAAACATGCTTAAGCTCTTAATACAATTTATAATCATGCTTAGTCTTAAAATTTTCCCTATATTCCCTACAAAAAAATAGAATAACAGCGCCACTATGACCATTTGAATCTGATGCGTCTTTGTTTTATCTATTCCTTTGATTAGGAGGGGTTTTTAAGCTGAATATCCCATTACTGCTCCCAATGTATGCATACTGCTTTTGAAAAATGTGTTCATATTTTTCTGAATAATGTAAATATGAAATAAATATATATTAATTGAACTTGTTAAACTTACCAGCTTTCAATTCATCTGAGACCAGTTGTGCTGAAGAAAAGCAAGAAATTTCAAAGCCTATAAACTTAAATGCTTTTGACATCATTTCTCTTTCAACAGGTTTTGATCTTTCTGGTCTGTTTGAAGCATCTGAGTGCAAGAGAATGGTAAGATTCACATCCTCTAAGCCAGCTTCCAGTATTATTTCGAAGCTCGAGGAGGTTGCTAAGCAATTAAGCTTGAAGAAAGAAGAAGGATGTAGGTGTTTTGAAAAAGGAAGAAATAAAAGGTGGAAAGGAAGTTTTGGCCTTTGATGTGAGATATTTGAGCTGACTCCTCCATTTCATATGGTTGAAATCACTCAGAGCAATGGAGATACATTAGAGTATCAGAAGCTCTGGGAGCAGGAGATGAAACCAGCTATTAAGGATATTGTGTAGGCATGGCAAGGTGACCGTCCATTGCCTCAATCACAACAGCAGCTATAGAACATTGTAGTGTTGGATTCAAGAGCTAAAAATTGTGACTTTGGCAAAAGTGATTTCTACTATTTCTATTTGTGTTTAGAATGTTGAAGTGATTAGCTATATGGATTGTTTTTTCAGCATTGTTGGGTTGAGTCTGTTGCACTATTAAATATGTTTAATAAATGTTGTTGATTTATATTAACTGTGATTGAAATTTCAGATTCATGAATATGTGCTTCAGTTTGCAACCTGCAAAATAGTTCATTCATTGGGACGAAAAACGGTTTCAGATGGGCAAAGAGAAAAATCATTAATAAGATATAATACTCTCTTATTCTATTTTTTTTAAACATTACTTGAAAAATAAAAAATTTAAATTTTAAAAAATTTAAAATTAAAATATCTTTCTATCACAAGTATATTTATGTCTATTGCAGCACACTGTTAAATTAATACACAACACAATATTATATCTTATAATCTGAAAAAACAAGTATAATAAGATAGTGCAATAAATAAATACATTGATTTTATTTTATAACATCAAATAATACTAATTATTATAAAAACAATTCTTTTATAAATACACTAATTGTAATGCCAAAATTAATTATGAAAAAAATAATCGCTTTTACTTTACTCTGGATCATTCTAACCAAACAAGGGAAACAATTTTTCTGCGTTTATTTTGCAGACAACCAAACAGTCTCAAAGTATTCGAAATGCATTACATTTACTTTACACTGCATTTACTTTACACTGCATTTTCTTTTCATGCAACCAAACAGCCCCATAGTGGTTCTCATTATACCCATTATTATTGCACTCTAATGCACATCGTCATTCTCGAGATGCCCTCCCCAATAAAGGTTTTTTTAAAGTTACAAATATAATGTAAAGTAGAGTTATTTATTGTATTGAAAAAATATAATTTATATTACAACAACAACAATAATAACAAAAACAACATCAAGTCTTTATCCTATTACGTTGGGTCAGCTACATGAATCTTTTTTCTCTATTATGTCTGGTTAAGAGTCAAATTTTCATTTATATCTAATAAAGAAAGGTCATTTCTAATATTTTCTAACCAAATTTTTTTAGGTCTACCACTCTACCTCTACCTTTCTTAACATAAGTTAAATATAATACGTCTACTCTCCTAACTAGGTAATTAGAAATCCGCCATTTTATATGATCAAACCATCTTAGGCGACTCAATCTAATTTATATACCACTAGAGCTACTTCAACCTTTTCACCTATATGCTCATTTCGTATCCTGTCTTCAAGAGTAAAGCCACTCATCCACCTGAGCATCCTCATCTCTGCAACACAACTTAATATTATGCTTCTCTTTTAATGGCCAATATTCTGCTCCATAAAGCATTGCAGGTCTAACCATCATCTTATAGAATATTCTCTTATGTTTGAGTGGTACTTTTCTATCACACAACAAGCATGATGCATTCCTCCACTTCATCCATCCAACATGAATTCTATTAATAATTTCCCCATATATTTCACCATCACTCTGAACAACAGGCCCAAGATATCTAAAATGTGTACTCTTATTAATGACTTGATCGCTAAAAGTCACAAACCCCTCACTAGATCTGTTACTACAAAAATTACACTTAATGTATTTGGTTTTAGATCTACTCAAACAAATAACTTTAGACTCTAAGGTTGACCTCCATAATTCAAGTTTATCTTGAACTCCCTCTTTAGTCTTATCAACAAGAACAATATCATAAGCAAAAAGCATACACCACAGAACATCCTCTTACAAATCTCTAGTAAAAACATCCATATAATGAGTTGCTCTGCTAGGGTTTCTTCCCTAGCTGACTGATTCCTGCCATCTTTTTTCCTCCTCTAGTGGCTCTGTCGAAGGTTTTCTCCCTCGACTCCCTTCACCCCTTCCCCCCTCTAATGTATCCTTCCACTTTCTCTTCTGATTTCCCCCCTCTCACCTCCTTGGGTGATGGGGTTCGCACCTCCCCTAGCACAAATGGCCAAACATTTTTGCCTCCACAAATTCCTCACCCGATAAAATACCCATCTCCTTCTACCCCTCTGAACATTAAACTATTGGTTTTTCAGGAGAAAGATTGTGTGCTGGTGCTCAAGACTGTACCTTGTGCATGGTAGGATACTCCTTAGGTAGGTGGCCTTTCTACGAAGCTTTACTTGGCACTATTCAAAAAACCTTGCCGCTTAAAGGTTCATTCAACATTTTATTTTTAAGCGATGGTTTCTTCCTACTTCATTTTTGTCCATAAAAGATTATGACTTAGTATGGTTTAGCGGAGTCTGGTTTCTCCTTGGTAAACCTTTAATCCTAAAAAAATGGCACCCCCATTTTGTCCCTAGAGGGAAAATATTTCCTCTGTTTCTATCTAGATCAAGATCCACGATCTGCCTTTGTCTTGCTGGAATTCTAAAGGGATTTCCAGAATTTCGAGTAAAGTGGGCATTCCCCTCGCGGTGGACTCTTTGACAGCTCAAAGGACCTGCCTCACCTTTGCCAGAATATGTGTTAAGTTTGGCTACAATGCGAAGTTCCCAGATGAAATTCCCATTTCTTTGGACGGGGATGAGTTCAGCTTGAAAGTCCAATACGAATGAAGACATACTCTAAGTGAATTTTGTAATTCCCTAGTTCATTACTCCTCGCTCTACCTTTCAAAGCTGCCCCCCACTTTAGATCATACTAGTAATGCAATAAATAGTATTAGAGGTAGGAGTACTAGTAGAAAATTGAGAAGTCGTGCGACACCTAACAAAAAATCCTCTAATCTGGCCAGCCCGTTTCCATTGCTCTTGCCCCAGCCACGAACAACTCACCCTCCACCTCCATTGTTATTGTATCGGGTCATACCTCTCCTTCCCTTCCCCCATCTAACAGTAATGCAGAGCTCAACAAACCCACCTCTCAGTCGTTTCCTGTCAATCAGTCCCAATAGACCTCTTTGGACAAATCTATCCCTCCCACAACTGTGGTTGAAGCTCCCCTCCCTAATATTCCTAACCTAAACTCTCCCACTAAAGAAGATAATTCATCAACCAGTACCACACATATCCCCCATATATCTCATGCTTCTACCCCTACTGGGGTGATCTCTCCTAACAAATTTAGCATACTCCAACAAGAAGGGGAGACTCAGGATGCAGTCTCAACTGAACCAACATCTGATTCTTTCGGCAATGAATGCTCTCAGCATCACATAAATTCAATGATTCGTAAAAAATCTTCAAGGGGAAAGGTCAAAAAACCCCCACTCTCCTAAACCTTAATGTATGTGCCTCTGATAGCGGTTTGGAATATCATGGGATTCAATAGCCCTGATAAGGTGGTATGTTGTAAACGTATGGTTGCCTCCCTCAAACTGGATAGTTATGTTTATTGGAAAACAAGATTCATGCTCTCGCTCTTTTGGTTTCTTTCTTTAGTATTTCCCATTCGGTTTTCACTACTAAAGAAAGTTGCAATAATTTTTCCCTTTCCAAGTCTGGCCGTATATCGATCAAATGGAATCCTAATAAGATTACATTCTCTCCTTTTCTTATTTCCTCACAGATTATCTCTGGGATAGTTTCTGTTGGGTGCCTTCCCCCTTTCTATCTTTCTGTCATTTATGCTGCAAATAATGCACTTGATAGGTTAATTTTATGGGATCAAATTAGACAGTTAGTGCCTTCAAATAACTCTCCTTGGATCCTTATGGGAGACTTCAATTGCTGTCATTTTGCTCATGAAAAGGCTTAAGGTGCTTTGCTTACTCATAATAAACTCTGGGAACTAAACTCAATGAACTTTGACACTAGCTTGAAAGATCTGCATTCGGTGGGTAGTCATTTCACATGGTCAATGACTGGATAATCCTATTCACATAAAACTGGATAAAGCCCTTGTGAATGAGGAATGGGTGAAAGTTTTCCCTAGTTCGTTTTGCTCTTTTTAAACTCCCATATGTTCATATCATTTCCCCATCATTCTTCACTCTGGTAACTCTCATTCCAAAAAACATAGATTTCTTTTTAAAAACGTTTGGTCCAAGTTGGATAGGTATTGGGAGGAGGTCCTCGATGCTTTCTCTGGCCCAATTTCTGGCAATCCAATTCATGATTTTTGCAATAAGCTAAAGCTTTTAAAAGGTGATATCATTAAGAAGGATTGGGAGAACTTCAACATTATTCACTCTCAGCTTTCGGTTCTATAAAATTTGCAATCAGAATGCCTTAGAAGGATCAATGCTGGCCATTTAAATGTTACTCTTAATGCCACACTCAAAGGTATTAATTCCATAATTACTGATTATACTAACTTGTTAGCTTCTTCGATTATCCAGAGAGCAAAAGCCTCTTGCCTATCTCAAGGGGAGGAAGATTTAATGTTCCTATATGCTAAAATTCAGAGTCGACAGTGCAACAAAAAAGCGGTAATGAGTATGGGATTATCTAATCCTCTATCTCTTCAAGACATGAGGTCATTACCTCCATTATAAGTCACTTTCAAACTATTTACAAACCTACTCCACCCACTTACAATGACATGGATACTTTCCCTGTTGGGAGTTGTCTTTACACCTTTATGTCTCAACCTCTCATAAATCATGTCATTGATACTTTCCCTGTTGGGAGTTGTCTTTACACCTTTATGTCTCAACCTCTCATAAATCAATGTCATTGATGATGAAATAAAAAATGCTGTGTTCTCAGGGGCTTCCTCCTCATCTCCTTGTTTGGATGGGTTCAATTTTTATTTTTATAAATCAGGCTGGCAAATTTTTGGTCCTTCTCTATGCAAGGCAGTGGATCCTTCTTTCATAAAGGCTATCTTCCTAAATAGGTTAAAGCCACTGCTCTTGACCTTATTCCCAAAACCAAGCATGATAATTACTTGTCCGACTTCAAACCAATTGCTTTATGTAATATCCTCTACAAGATCATAGCTAAAATTCTAGCCAATAGACTTAAACCTATTATGCCTTTGATTGTTAGAGACAATCAAGCTGGATTTGTCAAATCTAGAATTTCAATGGATAACATCATCCTTTCCAATGAGATCCTTTGTTTAGCCCTTTGTAGAGGAGTTCATAATTACTTTTTTACTAAGTTGGACATCCGCAAAGCATATGACATAGATTCTAGGGAATTTTTACTTGCTAGATTGGTTCAAAAAGATTTTCCTAGCACCTTCATCTAATGGATTAAAGCCTGCATTTCTGATGTCAACTTTTCTATTGTGATAAATGGAGATCTTGAGGGCTATTTTCCCTCTTATGCTGGCTTAAGGCAAGGTTGCCCGCTCAGTCCTTACCAATTTTGTATTGTTATGGATGTTTTTCTACCTTTATAGATTGAGGCTTTACTGGTATTCATATTGATGGCTTCAAACTATATCATCTCCTATATGTTGATAATTTGTTTGTATTTGGTAAATCTGAGGTGGATAACTGTAAGAAATTGGCACAAATCCTCAATACTTTTGCTAATGCTACCAAACTCCACATTAATTTTGAGAAAAGCTCTGTTATGGCACTCAATTGTCTCCATAATCAACATGCCATATGCTAGTCCCTCTCTATTTCTAACATGAGCACTCACATCATTTATTCGGGAATACCTCTCTCCTTCAAGAGACTAAAGGTGACTGGCTTTCTGCCACTTATGGAATCACAAAGAAAATGTCTAGTTGGAAGGCAAATCTTCTTTCTTTTGTAAGTCGTTTGCAATATCTGAAATTTACTGTTATGAACTCCATTGCTTATTGGATTAGGGGTTCGATTTTACCTAAAATATCATTAAATTTATTAGAAAATCATCCTCGAGATTTTTGTTCATTGGTGATACTTTTGTTGTTTAGAAAGATGTGTATGGTATCTTGGGACAAGGTTTGCAAACTCAAAAATTCTGGCGGTTTGGGATTGCCATCTCTGCCATCTCTTCAATTTGCTTTAAATTGCTCTATTACAAGCAGAATGTACAACTATGCAACTCCTTTATCATCCTGGCTAATCCATAGATACTCCTCACCTTGGCGTCCTCCTCCACCTTATGCCTCTGTCTTCTAGAAATCTATTTGCAACATTGCAGTTTTGGTAAGGAATGCTTTTAAGTTCAGGATAACTCCCTCCTCTCCCATTTCTCTGCACTGGGATCATTGGCGAGCTGGGCATTCCCTTAAAGATATCCTTGAGGGCAATGCTTTTCTGTAATAACTAGACTCGTCTGCTCTTGTTAAGGATCTAATCATCAGGAACACTTGGAATTTGCCTAATACATTGCCATTGTCTGTCATCACAGTCATCAGAGCTATTCCCATTCATGAATTCTCTGCAATTTCTTTAACTTGGGGTAGTTCGACTGAAGGTTTATTTGGGATTTATGTCAAGGAGTTTTACAAAGAACTTCCGCAATGTTCCTGGTATAACCTGGTTTGGTATTAAAGAGATGTATTGATATTTTCCATCTTTGCCTGGTTATCCTTGATAGGAGGTTAAAAAAATAGATGTATTACTCAAAAGAAATATCAATGTTGATCCTTTATGCCAGCTATGTCATTCTGCTAATGAAAGAAGCTCTCATATATTCTTTGAATGCAACTTCTCATACTCTGTTATAACCCAATTGTTGCCAGGGTCATCTTCTCTACTGCTTAGACCAACGGTTTTACACTTGTTGGAATGGATTAATGATCTTGAGTTCTTTGAGGTTGCTGTTAAAAATCTCTACTATCTTATTACTTTATGCTCTGTCTATTTCATGTGGAAAGAAAGGAATGAAAGAGAATTTGAGGGTTTAATGAGCTGCCACTCTACTATTTCAACAAAAATAAAAAAGCTGTTTTTTTCTAAGATTTGTAAGTGGAAAATTTTTGAAAATCTTATGGATCTCTTATAAGTGGCTTGGCTGGCGTTGTGGCTATGCCAGACGTGGGGGTTTAATGAGCTGCCACTCTACTATTCCAGCAAAAATAAAAAAGCTGTTTTTTCTAAGATTTTGTAAGGGGAAAATTTTTGAAAATCTTATGGACTCTTATAAGTGGCTTGGCTGGCGTTGTGGCTATGCTATCATTTCTATATCATGCTTTCGTTGAGAATTATTTTTTGGTTGATGGGTCGTTTAGTTAGAGTTATGTTTCATCCTTTAGGTTTTGTTTTCTAATATAGAACAGAACATGTAAGATGTAATGTTCTTCCTTTCTTCCTTGTAGCCTCTCTCCCAGCTTTGAATCGGGGCATTCCTTGCGCTTTCACTATATAAGTACAATGAAACTCTCGCCTTTAGTCAGGGCCCTTTGCTTTGACTTGTGTATGCGCATTCCCGAGCGGCTTTGTTGAATTTTTCCTTTTCCTTCTTTTGATTCCCTATTTCAATTAGGCAGTCATATGCTTATTGCCAAACCAACCTTGTTTGCCTTTCTTTTTCTTCGAAAATTGCGTCTTTCTTTTAAATCACCTTTTTCTTTTGAAGTTTAGGAGGCGAGCAACCTTGAAACTAGTAGGCCCTAAAAAAGGCCTTTTCTTCATGGTCGTGAATATTGTCTTGTAGTAGAATAGGTTGGGGAAAGCTACCGCTTCTACGACAACCCCGCTTCCTGGATTCCTGGTCGAATAAAGGGGACCATATATTCTTTATTCTTTGGCTAGTCGAGTGGGGGAGTTTGTTCCAATTGGATGAGCATAAAGCTAAGCTAAAAAAGCGGTCCTATGCAAGGTTGAGATCGACTTGCAGAAGTCTCTCACATCGGGGATCTTTATAGGAGTCACATGGGAAGACCATAGCATAACATATACTAATATCACTAAAAATATTGTGAAAATACTTCTACAAGAAGTTGGTCATATAGAACTATTGCCTAACCGCAAATGTAGAAAAAGAAAAAAGAGGGAGCGAGAAAGGAAGAACAACCGTTTGACTTTGGCACATGAGGTGGCGAGTTTGGCTATGTAACATAATGGAAATGTGCCATACATCAAATCCTGGAATGATGTCTTGATCCCTCAAGAGAGAGTCAACAAAAGAATACATTTGTTGAATCCACTAAAAACTAATAATAAGAAGAAGTGAAATATCAAAATAGGGTAAAGGCGCTAGAAGATGCAAAGAAAGACACCAGTCGAGATTCGAACCTTTTTTCTTTGCTTTGAAAACCCAAACGCTTCGCGCCAAAAGTAAAGGGCTAAGGCTGGTCCACGTCCGGCGTAAGCGTTAGAATCAAAGAAAAAATACGTAACTGAACGAATCAAACAATTTCCAATAATATTGGAGACTTTCTTTTCTAGAGCCTGCAAAAAGGGAGAAAAAGAATAGCCACTTATCTAATAACTACAAAGACCTTATACATATTTCCTTACAAAATAAGAATAACTGAACCAACTTGAAGCTTAACGCCCTCATATCGAAAGCTGAACTTGGTTTCTAAACACCACTACTAGTGCCCACCAACCAAATTCCTTGGATGGACTTCCTAGGGGATTACAGCAGTCAAAGCATGGACATGACTACCTGTTTGTGGTGGTTGACCATTTCAGCAAGATGGTGTGCCTGGTTGAAATTGAAAATAGTCACAGGTGAGGAAGCAGCCAAGTTATTTTTTCAACATGTTTGGACAATTTTCTTTTTGCCTCAAATATTTTAGACAGATGATGATGGTGCATCTTCTTCAGGACTATAATTTTAAGCATCCACAAACTTGGGATGAGAGTTTGCCATCTCTCTAGTTTGCAATTGGAAAACTCAAAAGCTCTGGCTCGAACTACGCTATGGCCCTTTGTGCAGCGCAAGGTTTAAAATTGCGTATTCGGGTATTGAGGCGTTTTTCGTTCGTGAGGCGAGGCGTAAGCCTCAAGGCGATTTGAGGCGTAAGCCTCAAAATCAAAAAATTGCATAAACATAAAATAATAAATTTTGTATATACTAATGAGTAAATCAGTAAATAATATATAAAACATAAAAATGCACAAGATAAATAGCAATGACATTAACATATCACATAAGAAGTTAGGAACTCACTAGTCATTAGCATTATCATCACTCATCAGTCATCACTAAGGGGGTCTTCATTTGAATAATCATTATGATGAGCTGCTCTCTCCTCTTCCCCCTCTCCTATAGAGTCCAATATCTCCAAGTCAGCTTCTTCTTCCTCATTATTAGTTATCTTCCTCTTCCCTAAATAGTAAAAATTTTTGAACAATATCATAATGAATAATAGTGTAATACATTAATAAAAGTTTAAGAAAAGAAAACTATATTATTTATATACCTTTTTTGATTTGTTCTTGAGTTGTGGTGGATGTGGATGCTTTAAGACCATCAAAGAAATCAATATTTAAATCTTCATCTTGTAATTCAGACGGCATCACTTCAACTTCATCATCTACAAACCACTCATCATCAGATGCCACATCATCGCAAAGCAAAGGATCTTCATCATCCATTAATCCTTTTTTCTTCAAATTTCTATCTCTGAGTCTCCTATTATACATAATGTACACCAGTGAGTTCATCCTCAATGTCGACAAGCGATTTCTCCTCTTTGTATGCACTTGGTTGTAGGTACTCCAATTCCTTTCACAGCCAGATGAAGAGCATGGCAAGCCCAAAACTTTCACAGCAAAACGTTGTAATTCTGGAGTCCCATCACCAAATTGAATCCACCACTCAACTGGAGATCGTTTGGCAATTGTATCTTTTGCTTGTTGTAATCCAAAAAAACCTTCTTTGTTCCTAAAAGGTACCAATTGCAAGTCAGCATTTGATCTTTCAGTTGCATCACTTATTAGACGATCCATGCAATGATATAATCCCAACTTTATTTCAGGGTTTGTAGACTTGTTCTCTGCATATTGATACTAAGGGTTTAGGTAGTAGCCAGCGGCATGCAAGTGTCGGTGAAGCTGTAGTTCCCACCTATCATCAATAATATTCCAAATTTCCCTAAAGCTTCCCTCACTGCCTCCTAAGTTGGAGGCAATCATCTCTTTGACTTCATTCATAGCATTGTAGATGAAACCCATTGCAGGCTTCTTCTCAGCATCCACCATCCTTAAAACATGAACCAAAGGTCTAGTAGTTGTAATGGCATATAAGACACTTTGCCAAAATCTGTCATTTAAAACAATCTTTCTAATCTCTTTTCCCTCAGCCTTCTTCGCCCAAGCACAACTCAACCACTGTGTAGATGTGAACATAGCCTCTAAAGGTTGTCTGGCATCCAGCATGCTCTCTAAGGTCAAGTATGCGATGGCAAATCTTGTTGCGGCTGGCCTTAGAATTTCTTTCTTCGAAAACTTTCTCATAAGAGCTAGAATCCAAGAGTGGTTGTAAATAAACTTGGTTATTTTTTTGGCTTTAGTGAGTGCATTTTTATGTTGAGGTAGATCCCCAAGCTTCTCAAGAATCAGATCTATGCAATGTGCAGCACATGGAGTCCAATACAAATGTTTCCTCTTCTCCATAAGTTTATTACCTGCAGCCTTATAAGAACTTGCATTATCTGTCACAATTTGTACAACCAAATATTCTCCAACCTCATCAACAATGCTATCTAATAATCTAAATATGAACTCAGCATCTTTGACATGGTCAGATGCTTCAATTAACCTTAAAAACACAGTACCATAAGGATTATTAATGAGGATGTTGATCAGACTTCTATGTTTGATATCAGAGCACCCATCTGACATAATTGTTACTCCTGTTTGGGCCCAAGTCTTCTTAATTTCTTCAATGCTTTTATCAGTTCTTTCCAACTCCTCCTTCAAAATCCATGTTCTTAAATCATACATAGTTGGAGGTTTAAACCCTCTCTCAAATGCTCTAACTGAATGAATCATGTTGTAATAAGCAGGTGATGTTGCAACATTAAATGGAATTGCATTTTCGTAGAAGAATCTGCCTATATCCTTACACACTCTTCTCCGCGCCTCTCTTGCATTTTCTGGGGCCATCTTCTGTGTAGTAGAAGGCCTATCCTCTGATGTGTCAACCATATAATGATCCATAGGCCCTCTAGCACCCCTAGATGAAATGGGCTTCATAGAAGAAGATGAATCCCTGACGCTGCGCTCACTCCCGTAGTAAGATCCAGCATCAACTCTATCCTCAAATTGCTTCTGTGCAAGATGTTTTGATGTGGTAGACTTATTCATGTATGACTTTATCTCTTCCCTTATAGCATCAGGAACTTTGGAGCATGGAGCAACATTCTTGTGAGAGCCTGAAAGGCGTTCCTTCATCCTAGTCACACCACCTTTCACAAGTTTATCACAGTAATTGCATTTCAGATAGACATATGTTTTATCACTTCCTCCTACATCTACCTGAGTGCTATATTTCCATGCTGGATCTTTTCTATGACCTGATGCAACCTTATCCTTATTTTTGACTATCCTGAATGAGAGAAATTTTAGAAAGCAAACAAGTTCTTACTAATCTTTTATATGACCTGATGCAGGTCGGAGGAGACAGCAGCCTCGGAGGCTCGGACAGAAGCGTACGCTGGTCAGACGGAGAAGACAGCAACCCAACTCGCAGTCTCGCAATAGAAGAAACCTCTGAGCAAATAAGTTTAGGGTTTAATATGCGTGCTGGATGTGTTCAGTATTATGTAATGTCGAGCCATCGATAAAGCAGAACACTGCGTACTCTATGCGTATTTATGCGTATTTTGTGCGTACACTCTACGTGCACATTGCGTGTTTTGGAGCAGATGTAATTTAATGTATGATTTTGTATTAATAGTTAATAAAACATGATTTTCTAGGTATTGTTTGAGTACTGGGAGTGTTAATTATTTTATTATGCGTACATTATGCGTATCTTATGCGTTATATATTGATAAACTATGCGTTCACCATACGTTTTTTGTGCGTTGTCTCTGCGTCAACATTGCGTATTTTTAATGAAAGATAAAGTCAAAGAGAAAAAAGAACATTTAATGTACATCTTTAAATACAAAAAAAGAATATTTAATGACTATGTACAATATAAAAAATATCAGAACAAATTAAAAGAACATTTATAACAAATACAATTTTACAAGAGACCCTAATGTACATCTTCAACAAGACAACAACATCAACTTTCCTACAGGAATTATGATTGATGTCTTGTCCAATATAAATCACCTTGACAACCAAGCCCTCCATCACTGCGATACTTATCCTCCTCCCATGTTCCTGATGCCAATAACTTGTTAACAGAAACCTGGTCAGGTTAGAGAGGTTTAAGTTTACAAGTTATTGGCATCAATTTCATGGGAGGAGGATAAGTATCGCAGTAATGAATGGAAGGTTTGGTTGTCAAAGATTATTTATATTGGACAACAGAAGGTAAGATTTTTTACAAGAGAAGCTTGCTTTGACACTTTGCCATAAGGCAAACGTTCCCGCATTATATAGTAAAAAATTTAATGTTGAGCAATAGTAAGTAATAAATTGTAAATAAAGGCTCATAAAAATTCAACCTACCCTATTATCCTCCCAACCATATCTGTCACTCGTCAGTCCACAGCTAACGAAAATTATTATTCATGTCACGGCCCCTCAGTCCATACTCCATACTAAATGTAAGTAATCAAAAATATTTAATAGAATGTGTGCGTGTTTTATGCGTGCTAAATGCGTAATTTATGCGTTTGTTGTGCGTGTTTTAAGCGTATGTTATGCGTAGTATATACGTTCGTTGTGCGTACTATGTAAAAACATTTCAAAATCATTTATAAAATTATTTTTTTTTGCTTTAAAACAAATAAGAAATTCAAACACTAATCTTTGAACGAAATTGCCAAACACAAACTTCCATTCCAAACATCATATTCCTTATTCCTCTTCCCTAAATACAATCCAACAAGAGCCATAAACCATTTGTACTTGTTCAAGTATCATGTTCAAGATTAGAAAATGAAATCATACAAATCTAACAAGAGCCATAAACATCATATATTCATATTTCTTCATCATTTTAATGTAAGTAACTTACAAACAAAGATATATATTAATTAAAATATTTAATAGAATTTTATAAATAAAATTTACTGCTTATGTGTGCGTGTATCATGCGTGCGTTATGCGTACTATATGCGTTCGTAATGCGTATGTTGCGAGTTCATTATGCGTATTTTATGCGTTCGTTGTGCGTTCTATGTTTAATATATAATTTTTTACTCAAACCAATGTAAATAACATTTATACACATAATTGAAAGATATATTCAAGTGTCCCGCATTATATAGAAGAACTATGAATGTTGAGCAATAGTAAGTAATAAAGGCTCATAAAAAATCAACCTACCCTATTATCCTCCCAACCATACCTGTCTAAAGGATCATAAAATATATAATAGAATTTTGAAAATGAAATTTACTGCTTATGTCTGCGTGTATCATGCGTGCGTTATGCGTACTCTAATGCGTTCGTAATGCGTATGTTGCGAGTTCATTATGCTTATTTTATGCGTTCGTTGTGCGTATTATGTTTAAATAAGCATTTATACACAGAATCAGAATGAAAAACATTTATACACAGAATCAGAATGAAAAACATTTATACACAGAAACATTTATACACAAAATCAGAATGAAAAATATTTATACACAGAAGCATTTATACACATTACACAGAATGAAAAACTATTATTTTGACAACGTTTTACAAAATAATTCATATGCAAACTCTGCCCTATACTTTGGCATGTCTTGTTGCCAATTTGTACTATCAGTCCAATCAGTGTTGCCTTCAAGAATTATTCTTTCCATATATTTACAGACATACATTCTACAATCAAAAGAGTTCTGCTGTTTTGGTATTTCTTTATTGGTAGAAAGCTTCCATTTTCTGACATCACTATCAAAAGCTCCTTCGTGTTAGAATATAGGCCTTTAACCTGAAATATACGTAGAGCAAAGATTAGTTCTATAAATTTTTTAAAAATTGAAGAGTTTATGTTCATCTAATGACCTAAGTATCTGACAACACTTACAATTTTTGGAACAACAAGCCTATGCTCTTTGACGCGGTGGACCAATGAGTCATAAAATTTCCACTTATGTTCTTTCAGCAAACCAACCAGAAGGGTAATGTGATTAGAATCAATGATTGGTTGTAATAAAATATTGTTTGAAGAAACAGAAAGCTCGGTTATATGGTCGATTTGCAATTTGGACAATTTCTCCCTTCCTTTGTTATCCTGCAAGTGCAAGTGAGTAAATGTAAGAACTAAGAATGGATACAAAGTTACTAATCCAATAGTTAAACTGATAAATTGAATACTAAGTTACTAACCCAATAGATTGGAGAGATGTATAGAAATTTATGGTACTTGTCTGACATAAGGTTACACTTCTCATGTAAGAGATAGGCAAAAATATCTAAATGTTCATTGCCTAAATAACTGTCACTTAATAACTCATCAATCTCAGATCTGCAAATAAGAATGTTAATAACAAACAAGATACTATCGTCCCTGCAAAAAAAAAGATATTAAATACGCATTTCATAAGCATAACCCACGCATATCATACTCATAACACACGCATATCATACGCATACCACACGCATATAATAAGCACAACCCACGCATATCATATGCATACAACACGCATATCATATGCATATAGATCTTCAAACAAAAATAAAGTTGCAATTTTTTACCTTTTAGAGTACTTTTTCAAACATTCTAACACAAAATTTCTCTTTTCAGAAGTCAAACACATAAGTCCTCTGTAATTTTCTATTTCAGTTGAATAAAAATAAGTTACAGATTTTATTTGAATGTTATCTACTGGTATTGGTTCATTTGGTTTTGTATATGGAACAAGTTGCAGCAACTCTGCTGGGACTGGCTCATTTGTTGGGATTGGATCTTTTGCTAGGATTGGCTCATTTGGTTCATTGGGGCTGTGGGGTTGGATATCTGATCTCTGTCTCTTATTGGAAGATGAAGAGTAGCTAATAGATCTTTTCTGAGGAACTACTTTGCTCTGATCAATGTAATTATTGAGCTTGACCTCAATAACTCCAACTCTCTCAGTAAGATCTTCAAACTTTGTGCTCAGCCTGTCTTCAAATTCTCGAAAAAGTTTTGTGCATGTTTCTTGGCAGGATTTCATGATTGTTTCTTGTATAGACTGAAGTGCTTCAGCAAAAAAACTTAAATGTGGTTGCTGAGGAGATTGGTGGGGGTCTTGCTGAGGAGGTGGGGTATGATGGGGAGATTGGGGGGTATGATGGGGAGATTGGGGGGGGGGGTTGTTTTGATGGGTGGATATGTCATGAGGGGAATCAGGGGGTGTAGGGCAATCTGGTGGATATTTCTCGACATTAACCATATCCATTTCTTCTTGGTTTACTGCCTGTAGGACATTACAAATCTGACTTTTCCTTATATTAGCAAATAAGTTAGTGATCACCTCTGTAGTATATACAATATCATCAGCCCATCGAAGAAAACGGGGCCTTTTGTCAGAATGCATAGGAGCATGAATAGTAGTATGCTCCAGGAACCAAATCTGCATAAGATGAAAGAAAATTTTAGCACTCACATTGAGCCAATAAAATTTTGAATAAATTTAGCAGTTAGCACTTAGCACTCACAATTAGCAGAGGTACAAAACCGTTGATGTAACCTGCTGGCTTCTTATTTGAAATCTTCGAGGCTGCCTTATTAAACTCTCCAACTAAAAACTCCCTAATAGAACTAGCCCAGTTTATTGACAAAAAAAATCTGGACTATTTGCTATTCTTTGGATCAACCGAGGGGTTTTGAAGTTGTTAAGTTGAAAAAGTAAATTTGAAAACAAATACATGATAAACGTTCTTAACATAGTCTCCGGGGGGGTTTGCTTGTTCAACTCCATCATGTCATCCCTTATTTCCTTTGATGTAACTGAAGTATGTGCTAAGGAATGCCAGGATATTTCTTCTCCTTTATTTGGCAGACCAGTGAGAAGGGCCACTTCATCAGCAGTGAAAAGAATGGGTTGACCTTTTAATACAAAGCATTGTTTTGAAATGTCTCACCTTGAGATCAGCTCATAAATAAGAGGGACATTTTGCTCAAACCCAGGAAATTCTAAAAACTGTATCATCTTTAAATGTTTCAATGTGTCCTTGAGTTCAGGAGTAATTTGCCGAGCAAAGTTATCACAGGTTGTTCGAAACGAAGAAACATAGCATCTATAGGTAATTGGACGAACATATATCTGAAAATTATAAAAAATGATAGATTAAAAATAAGTAAATGAGATACGCACAAAACAAGCACAACATACGCATAATATAAGCAACGGTCACGCACAGTATACGCATAACATACGCATATATTACGCACATCACACGCACATTGCACGAAACATACAGCAAATTATACGCATGCATAAAGTACGCATAGTATAAGCACTAAGTAAGCAACGTGTACACATTGTGTATGCACAAAAGACGCATTGAGTACGCATAGCCTACGCATATTTACTCGATGGTTAAAATTTGGTTAGGTTTTATGTTTCATATCTCAACATAAATTTATCATATAAACCTGAATACAGAGAAAATACGATGGCATCACAATATCAAACATTTAAAAAGTTTCGAGAAGCCATGCATACGCATAGAATAAGCATAAAATCGGAAGATCTTCAGACCCTTCAACGCGAACGCATAGCATAACCACAAAATACGCAATACGAAACAGAAAACATAGCATTAAGTTACCTTTTTCTTTGGGGGTGACGCCATCTTAGAAGAAACTGAGTGAAGAATGCTTGAAATTCCTCCGGATGAATGCTTGAAAGTTCGAAAGTTTACTGTAACTTGAAAATCGAAACGTCGACTCCGCCATTCGACCTTTGCAAGGGTTTAAATGTTGATGCCACGTCGACATTTCACTAGGCGCGCCACGTCGGCAACTGGGGGTCCGAACTGAAAAAAAATAAATTAGGTTAAATTTTAAAAAGGCGACGCCTTAAATATATGAGGCGAGGCGCGCCTCAGTAAACTTGAGGCGTAAGCCTCATAAACTAAACTTATTGCGTAGGCTTTGAGGCTTAATTGGTCGAAAATGCGCTGAGGCGCGCCTTTTATTGCGCAATTTTAAACGTTGGTGCAGCGACATTTGCTTGCCTGATTGCTTCTGATTCAACTTCTCCTTTTTGGCTATAGACCATATCCATGCCCTTGGGGAGGAATTCTTCTCCCACTAGCCACCATTCCTTTTAGCGGCATTGCGTGAAGGCCTTTGACACGTCACACCAGTTCTTCCTTCCCCACCGTCAAAAGGCATATCACGCTTTGGCGGAACACTTAGTCAAAGGATGATCAGAAGCATGTGTAGAGAGAAGAAAACAAGTTAGCAGAAGCTTTGGCCACGCTAGCGTTAGCTATTCAGTTGCCCGTATATCGCTCAATGGAATCGAGTCCCTCGTCATTGAGAAAGTCTCGTTCATAAATTTCTAGAAAGACAAGAGATAATTGCGATGAAATAGGTGGAGGCATTGAATATAAAGATAGATGTGAAACATCATGGAAGAATGCGCGACTGGCTATCTCAAAATTCTATCAAAAAGGAGGAAGCTAATAAGCACTTCGCACCTCATATTTCAACGCTCCTCCATAGCAAATATCGTAATTTGTTCAAGAATAGGATTCATGTCAAATGAAGGACTTGGCTGACACGAGACCATAGCCCTGGTATGAAAGAATATGGAATGCCTTTTTGCCCCAACCTCTTCTCTATCCATTCCTACTCTTTCGATCTATTAAAACATAGAAGGCATGCCATCTAAAAATCGACTTTCAAATCACAATTAGGTTCCTAGCATCTTAGCAGAACAAACTCTGTTGAGACAATAGCATCTTCATTCGTCCCATTTGGTCGATCTGAGACTTAGTTAACTCATACATCTTGATGTTCCCATTGATACTTAATCGATAATGAACTTGAATGGTTTTATAGGTCCAATTCCATCTATTTTTGTTGATGCAATTCTGACTTGTTCATCGGGAACTGATCTAGCTCCTGAGATATATGACATTCTGAATCCTTCTCCTGGTCTTCTCGGCTGGAATCTACAATGGGTGTCACCCTCTCCTCTACTCCTGAACCAAAGACTATGCGCAATGAACAATTTTTAACTTTTTCTTGGATTTCTCTTGGAAACCAAGACCTTGTTTACCTTTATTGGCTTTTCTTTGCCAAATAATAGAACATACCTTGGCATGTCTAGAAGACCAATAATGTGGAAGAATATTGTTTAGTAATTAAAGGCGAAGAAACCTGTAGGTTCATCAGAGAAGTCAGATTCACATAGCATCCTTACTTCTGTATGTTTTGTTGGTACAACATATAGGAGTTTCATTATAATCCTAGATAGGATGTAAATACATAGTTTTTAGTGAAGATATCAAGAATAGAATATCTAATTGGATATTCCGATGATTTGTTTAAATGATACAAAATTTGACTCAGATCTTGCATATCTTTCTATTCTGGCCAAGGATGATGCAATAGCTTTGATTCGATTGATTCTTACCAAATTAGTATCTGCAGTTAGTGATGACCGTTCTAATTCTATAAACTAGTCATATAAAAAAATTTTGATTATTTTCTCATTAATCTAACATTTTCTCGATATATCTTCCAAACTGTTAGGGTCGTTGATCTAGATCTTGTTTCGTCGATGCGAAAGCTGTTAGTTCTGTAGTTTGAGAATTCTGTTGATCCCATGTATTCCATCTCCATCATTGCATATCAAAATAAAAAAAATAAAAAAAGAATGCATAACCAAAAGAATTGTGTAATGGGATTTCGACAAGCCAAAAGGAATAAGTGTAAAGCCAAGTCAAAAAAACCATCCAATAAACGAATAAGAAATCCAACGAAGGCCATAGGGATGTTAAGGAATCCAACGAAGGTCGTGGATCTAATCTAACGGACGTCTCTTTCTCCATCGGGGGGCGGGTGTGTTCCGCATTGTCTAGTCGTTTGTGTTTTTGCTGGTTGCTCAGATTCGGTTGAGGCACGGAGTCTGTCAGAGTTCTCTTTCTCGTTCTCCTTATAGCTTACTTCTTTCGGTTTTTCTTTCTGGATCAAGTACCAGGTCAGATCTGAGGGCAACATAGATATAGATAAAAACCTATTCAATTTGAACTCATTGTTTCGTTGAGCGTTCAGATGAGTTATGTCTATCGCTATTTTACACTAAGCAAAAAAGGATTGAAATATTTTCTTTTTACAAGAATTCGGTTCAGGTTACGAATCCCCCCATCACATGATTCAATAAAAGATCTTCAATATATGTCCGATTGAATAGGTTTGCCAGACCTAACGCTTAAGTAGTGGTACCCTACAAAATGACAGATCACCTGAGAAATCAAAATATGAAACAATTATGTAAACTACCGATGGGCAAATCATTGAGCCAACCTGGTCACTCGAGGGGGCAAAACAGCAAAGAAAAAGGCAAGTGGTCAGGGTGGCGACGCCAAAAGTTTGTGAGAGATCAAAGTCTATATTTTCTAGGTATCGGGATTGAAAGCACGAGGTTCACAAAAAGGTTTGAATTCTTCAGATTCTAACCAAAATGAATTTTGGGGACCAAGAATTCTCCGGGTTTTTTATACATGTCTGGGCAGGTATGATTTCATTTCACCATTCACTCAGCTAAGGCAAGTTATATATTGTTAGCATCATTGGCGATAATGAATTCTTCTCGTGTGATAGCAAAAAAGGTCATTGGGGTCAGTAAAAGCTTTAGTTCCCTTTGATGTGGAAGGGCTTTCTCGGCAAGAGTGCCATTATAGAGGCTTGTGGAAGTAATTTTTGAAGTCTTTCTATTTCTAGTATCCCACGGGTCTAAAGTATAGTTTATCAGGTGTGCTGTGCTTTGGTGTAACCAGGGGCTGGGGCCAAAGAAAAACTGTACCAAGTGTCCTTTCCTCTCGTCAGGAAGCTATCTCGAGCTAACTGAAAACTCACTGAATCCTTATTCTTTTTAGAACTTTTCCTTTAGCTTTGTGTAATTGAGCTTGACTTAGTTTGTTTCAAAGGGGCCCCGTGGCAGGCAACCAAGACATTCCTTTCTTGGGTTCACAAGAAATGTCATCTATCTCTTCCTGTACAACAAGAAAGCCCAGGAATTTCCCAGAAGATACTCCAAAAGCACATATGAAAGGATTCATTTTTCACCGATATTTACGAATGCATCGGAAAATTGTTCGTAAGTCATTAACATGATTATCAACAGTATTTCTTTTTATCATGATATCGTAAATATAGCTGTTGGCTTAAGAAAAACGACATGAATGCATGAATCATGCTTTGCATCTATAGGATTCTATTTCTCTTAAGTGAGATTGAAGTTAACTAGATTTTTCCTGAGGGTTGTGTCAGGGTTTAAAAAGATTTGGGGTCCTTACTTCCTATGAGCGCAAGCATTCATAGTTAATAACCTCTCTTAACACGTAAGAGAAAACTTTCGATTAAAAATGAATAATTTTTTTTAGGTGTTTAGTCTCAATTATGGGGAAGATGGAGGTAAACCCGATCAAGATATCATGGTTCCGTCGCCCCGGGTATACCATAGTTTCAATCTACCAACACTAACAGCCATTAATTGTAGTGTCCAGAGAATCTGATTAGCAGTCATGGGTTGCCTCCTCTCAGGGATCCCGAGTAAACTAAAATAGTTAGATGAGGATTTTAGTTTTGATTTTTTGTTTAGGGTTTGTGTTTTGCATCTATTAAAATACCCATAAATTGATTAAGTTTGAGATTTATAACTTCGTATAGAAGTAACCCATGATTTTGGATTGGAGCGGGTCTTATGGCTTCTTTAGGAAGTAGCCCAGGTATTTATATTTAGGTTGGGACAGCTTTCGTAGAAAGTAGCCAAGAGATTTGATTTGGAATGGGGCTTATTGCTTTATTTATGAGTTACCCAAAGATAGGACTTACAACTTAACTCTACAGCAAGGCTACCCGAAAATTTTAATTGTTTGGATAGGTCTTATGACTTTCCTTAGAAAGTAGTATAATAAACGGGTCTTCCAACTAAATCTTTTTAGACTAAGATGCCCAAAGGTTTAAATTTGATTGTTTGGATTTTAGGATCATTGCAATTTATTTAATAATTTTACTAAAAAGTGGGTCTTACGACTTCACTTAGAAGTTGTCTGATAGCGGGTCTTACAACCTAATCCATTAGACTAGGATGCCTAAGAGTTTGAATTTGATTATTTTGATTTTTAGAATTTTTGCAACTTATTTAACAATTTTCCCAAAAAATGGGGCTTATTACTTCCCTTAGAAGTTTTTCATTGGTGGGTCTTACAACCTAATCCTAAAGACTAGGATGCCCATGTGAGGGGTCTAGAGTTGTGTTATTACCTAAACATTTTCCTCAGAGGTCGAACTTACGGCTTCTATTAGAAGTTGCTGGTGTTTTGATTGGGGGTTAGGGGTTAAGTCAATTTTACCTAAAACTTTTTCCTAAGATCGAGCTTTCATAATTCTTTTGAAAGTTGTCAGGTGGTGGGTCTTACAACCAATATCTCATAAACAAGGTTGCCCAAGTTTGAATTTCATTTTGTTTGTTGATAGGGTATCAGTTGTTTGTGATTTGTTATTTGGAGAGTTTGAGAGGTTTGTGAGTTGGTTTGAATTTGTGATTTTGGCACTTCAGGGTTTTGACACTAGCATTAGCGTTTTAGTTGTTTTGTACTTGTAGTCTTTTCTTACCGCAGTAGTCCACTATTCTATTCATTTTCTGGCACTGTTAATTTACTAGTTTTTTCAATACTTAGCTTTTCTTGCTCCCAGTACTTTGCTTTACTAGTAGTGGCTAGATTTACTATTTTGTAGTATTGATTTCCATTTATAATTGTGCTTACATTTATATGCTTGTTTGTAGGTGTTCGTAGCCAATAATTACAGCAACCAGGGATTGCAATTGCAGAGGACAGATACCACAGGTAGCTGCAGGAGCTTGTACATGAAGGACATTGGAGTGCTCGCATAATGTTGTTTTGCAGTTATTTGAGTTGGTAGAGTTGTTTGTTTTGAGAATAATTTATACAGGTGTTTACAGAAAATCGTACATGATTTTAGAGAATTTGAGAGTTGGTATATGTCAATTAGTGGAAAAATATTATTTTTTCCTGCATTTTCTTTCACGCTTAACTAATTAATTAATTAACTAAAAATCAAATTTTTTTCTAGTTAATTGTATTAATTTCAATTCTTAAAACTTTCATACTTTAAAACTCTCAAAATTTAAAAGTTTGCGTATTTTAAAAACTTTCATTTAAAATGCTCTCGTACTTTAAAACTTTCGAATTCCAAATGCTCTCAAATTTGAAATGCTCTTGTATTTTAAATAGCTCATGAATTTTATATAATTAACTGATCAATTAATTTTAATTAATTTTAATAATTTTTTATTGATTAATCAAATATTCAAATTTAATTGCTCTATAATTATTCCAAAAAGTTATGTAATTTGCCCAAAATTTTGTCAACCTCCCGACGTGTCCTCCCCACGAAGAGAGAAATCGGGGAGGCACCGTCGTAATTTCTTCCTACTCGGACCTAAGGTCGACGGCGTAGGGTCTTGAATTTAAAATCATCTCGCCCGGACTTAAGGTCGACGGCACGAGATCTTCAATTTGGAACCATCCCAGCCAGATCTAAGATCGACGGCGCGAGGTCTTGAATTTTGAAACCATCCCGGCCAGATCTAAAGTCGACGGCACGAGGTCTTTGCTTTGAAACCATCTCGACCGAACATAAGATCGACAGTGCGAGGTCTTAAATTTGAAATCATCTCGGCCAAATCTAAGATCGACAACGTGATGTCTTGATTTGAATTTAAGTATTTCTGGTTGGATCTAAGATCAACAACAAAGATTTCTAATTTGCTCGTTTTCCTAGCCAGATTTATAATCAATGGCATAGGACAATTAGAAAATTAAAATAATTTGTCATTAAAAATCATTTTAATTTCTATCATCTATCATCATATTAAGCTTTAGGTATCTTTTTAATATAAAATGCAAAGTACATGATAATTAAAAAAAAACTGTCACCATTTGATCTCAAGCCATTTTCATTTACCTAGGCTCATTAGATCTAGGTTCATTAGACTTAAAAAAAATCTGTTTCTATTAAATCATAAGTGATATAAAGTAAACAAATTACTGGAAGACAAGGCCACGTATATGGGAAATTCATTTGAAAATAGCAAAAGATACATATCATGTGTTTGTACTCAGATTTATTGTAATACAAAGTTATTGAAATAACTTTACATTATTAAATAGTAACTTTATAGTCAGAGTGTTGAAGTAATTAAAGCAATCAAAATTCTGAAGTTCTGACAAAACAGTAGTTTAATTACTCAAGTAATTTTTTGACAGAAAAGTAGCAAATTACTGTTCGCCGTTATTTAAAATCTAGATGAAAGTTTTAAAGCAAGCAAAGTACAGATGCAAATTATATTTAAATTGACTAGGATAACTTAGGTAGATAGCTTTCTTATATCAATTTAGAAAAAAACAAAATAGTATTGATGGATTTTGGATTTTATCTGAAGTGGATGATAAAATCCGTATATACAAAAAAATTAAAGGATTAAGTAAGGCTTAGTAGAAGAAATCTAAGTTATTGAAATAGAAGAGTCACGTGAAGCAGTTAATGCTTGAGAGATTTTAAAGTAATCCGATTAAATTTGCATAAGGCGGAGATGTTGCTTGGGCTTTGGTTTCGTGGACTGATTCGATGCAAGGAAAGAAGAAGGCAGACTGGAGGCTTTGGAATTGGAGGCTTCGCGTGAAGGGCTTTATGCATGGAGGGGTATTTCAACCGAAAGTGTCGGGACGGAAGCCTGCAGGGACTGCGGTTTGGTTGGAAGTAAGGAAGAAGATGGAAGCCCTGTTCGCAGTTGGGAGTCGACTTAGCAGACAGGGGCGGACGGACGTGTGGAAGAGGAAGCCGGAAGCAAGATGCAGGACCAGCGTTTGAAGGCGGCTAGGTTTGGCCGCTCGGTGTTATCGCGTGCTTCAAATGAACAGAGAGGCCAGAGAGATGAAAGAGCGGGTGTGTGTCTTCTCCCGATTACTCTTGCCAATCATTTTTAAAGAAATGAGCGGGCAGTTATTTTGTTTTTGAACGAATAGTTGCTTCGTTTGGGAACAAACCATATGAGGTGGGGTCGGCAGAAATAGGTATGTTACTTTGCATTTGTTTGAAGTTTCGTCTCTTTTTTTATAGTCAACAAATTGTCTCCCAACGAATTTATTGTATGACTTTCTACCCTTAGGTTTGTGTAGTATTTCTGAACATATCTAGCATTTATGTTCATCACTACTCCTTTTTTCTTTCAATATTTTAGATTGATTAAAGTAGTTCAACCCTTAGATTTGTGAGCATAAAAGATTTAGAAAGGTTAGGTCATTAGACTTATTGCACCTATATTTGAATTTCAACCCTTGTGTAGGTTGATGAAAATAGTTCGACCCTTAGGTTTATGAGCATAAAATATTTAGATGTTCAGTCCTTATACTTATTGAATCTATGAATTTTAGCTCTACCCTTAGGTTTATGAGCATATAATATTTACAACGTTCGGCCTTTAGGCTTGTTGAACTTTGTGGATTTAGCTCAACCCTTAGGTTTATGAGCATAGAAGATTTCAAAGGTTCGGCCCTTAGGCTTATTAAACCAATGGGATTTAGTTTGACCTTTAAGTTTATGAGCATAAAAAATTTTGAAGTTCGGCCCTTAGGCTTGTTGAACTTTATGGATTTAATTCGGCCCTTAGACTTGTTGAACTTTGGGGATTTAGCTCGACCCTTGAGTTTATGAGCATAAGAGATTTACAAAGCTCCCTTTTTTTATTTGGCAAATGAAATAAAATGGCCTCCTGACTTTTCAGGCGGAGATTGAATTTATCTCCTACATTGCAAGTTAATATAAAAATTGTCTCCTGACTTTTCAGGAGAGGATTGAATTTATCTCACGCATTACAAAAGAATATAAAAATTGCCTCCTGTCTTTAAGTAGGGATTGACTTCATCAAGAGCTTTAAGTTCTTGAAGTCGTGAAGATCATTTTCTTCTTTGATTAATTCGTATTGAATAGATATACGAAGAGACGGCAACTCAACCTCGAGAGATAATATTGCCTTAGTTCCAAAAACCAACGAGTATGGTGTCAACTTATCGTACAACTCTCTTTTATTTTTAGAGAGAATTTTTTTGAGTAATTTCACCAAGGTTTTATTAAAAGCTTCTGTTAAACCATTGGCTCTTGGATTGTATAACAAATAATAGCACTAGTCTATTTTATGTCGTTCGATAAATTTATAAATTTTAACACTTTTAAAGGTCGTACTCTTATCAGATATAACTCGACGTGGTACTCCAAATCGATAGACAATGTTATCTCGAAAGAATTTTATCACATTGTATGCTTTAACTTCTCTTAAGGGAATTGCTTCAGCCCATTTTGAGAAGTAGTAAGTGGCAGCGAGGATGAATCGGTGTCCTAAAGAAGATGGTGGTTCTATAGGACCTATTATATCGGTACCCCAGCTTTCACATGGTCATGACGCTACTGTAGGGTGTAGCGGATTGGGAGGTCGATGAATGATCTCCATGCACTTGATACTGATGACATTTCTTAGCATAGTCGATGTAATCTTGAACCAAACTTGGCCAATAATGTCCCATACGTTTGATTTTGATTTTCATTTTTGGTTCAAATTGATGTGCACCACACAATCGTTCATGAACTTCACTTATAACATTTTGGGATTCATCAGGACCCATACATCGTAGTAACATTTGATCAAATGATCTACGATATAATATATCATTCACGAAAGCATATCTTACTGCTCTTTGTGATATTTGCAAAGCCATAGATTTATTTTCGGACAATATCTCTTCCTTAAAATATTTGATAAATGGATCTCTCCAATCATTTTTATAAGATATAGCCAGGCTCTCTTACATTTCTTTTCATTCATCATCTTGTATGATAGCTGGAGTTAATGCATGCCGGTTTTGAATGGTTATGAGAATTGGATCTTCATGTGTAATTGCTAGTTCTTTGACTAGCTTTATCAGCCCATCAGCTTTGTCATTTTCACTACGCGTAATTCTAGTGATAGTTACCTCATAAATTTATTGTAAGAGTTTCAGTGCATACTCATGATATGAGATTAATTCAGGCTTATTGATTTTGAAAGCACCTGTTATTTATTTGATTATGAGTTGAGAATCTTCATATATATGGAGTTTCTCAATTTTCATATTAATCGCCAACTCAAGACCCGCTATTAAGGCTTCATATTCAGTCTCATTATTAATACGAAGCTCTGTTAATCCATACGAATATCAGAGTGTTCCTTTTTGTGGTGTAATGAATATAATGTTGATGCCCACTTGGATTGTCAGAAATTTAGGTGTCCTGGCTGACTTTATTGATGAAGCTCCGTCAAAATAGAGCTCCCATTCTTGTATAATTTCTCATCCTTCCACTTCGAGTGATTGCTCCTCTGGCAACTCATCATTAAGCAAAGAATCTGCAGGTAAAGGGTGGGCTGCTAGAAAATCAATTAGAGTCTATCCTTTCACTGCTTTTTGTGGCATATAGGTTATGTCAAATTGCATTAGCAAGAAAGCTCATTTAGCTAGATGACCAATGAGAGTGGGTCTAGTAATTAGAAGTTTTAATGGATCCAGTTTAGATATTAAAGTGATTTTATGGGATAACATATAATGCCAGAGTTTTTAAGTGACAAAGATCAATGTTATGCATTGTTTTTCGATTGGTGAATATTTAGTTTCTGCCCCTATTAATCGTCAACTGATATAAAGGGCATTTTCTTTGCCACCTTCATTTGTTTGTGCTAGCAATGCTCCGACTGATTCTTCAAGAGCAGCTGTATATAGGATTAGGTTTTCCCTGGGATTGGGGAAGCGAGGATTGGAGGATGTAGCAAATATTATTTTATGTTATCAAATGCCTCCTGACATGCATCATCTCATAAAAAAGGCGTATTTTTCTGCATTAGACGTGCGAATGTTTGATATCTACTTGAAAGGTTAGATATAAACCTTCGAATGTACGCTAATCTACCCTGAATTGAACGAAGTTGTTTTAAAATTTTTGGAGATGGCATTTTCATGATTGTTTTAATTTTAGAGGAATCAATTTCAATTTATCTATGACGTATAATAAATCCAAAGAATAATCTGGATGTAACACCGAATGCACACTTTAATGGATTCAGTTTCAAATTAAAATTTTGAATTCTTTCAAATATAATCTTAAGATCATTTACATGCTCATGTTGAACTTTACTTTTTACAACCACGTCATTAACATAACATTCAACGTGTTTATGAATTAGATCATCGAAGATTCGAGTCATTACTCTTTGATAGATAGATCCTGCATTTTTAAGCCGAATGACATTACTTTGTAACAATATATGTCAATGGGAGTTCGAAAGGAAGTGTGTTTTTCATCCTTCTGATCCATCTTGATTTGATTATAATCCGATGATCCATCCATGAATGAGAGCATGTCATGATTCGATGTATTATCGGCCATAAATTCTGCATTGGGTAATGGAAAATCATCATTTGAGCATGTTTTATTTAAATCCCGGTAATCTATACAAACACGAATTTGATTGTTCTTTTCCTTTACTGGAACAATAGTGTGATCCAATTAGCGTACTCCTCTTCTCGAATAAAACCAACTTCAATTAGCTTTTTGTTTCATCAATGACTTGTTCTTTAATTTCAAGTCGCATTTGTATGGGTGCTTGCTTGACAGGTAGTATCCTCATATCGATGGAGAGTTTATGCACTGCTACCTCTGGTGATAATCCAAGCATTTTAGTGTAGTTCCTTGCGAAACAGTTTTTGTATTTGAGAAGTAACATTTTTAACTCTTCTTTATCTTGCGAGAGGTTAGAGCTGAGAAATGTAGGTTTCGTATCATCTTTGGTACCCAAGTTTATTTCTTTGAGCTCATCCACGGTAAATTGGAAACATTCTTTGAACTCTTTTGGAGCTTCTTTCAGATCCATAATTAGATATTCTGCTTGATTTTCAGACTCTAACAGTCTCTTCTCCATATCTATAATATTATAGGAGGTTGCATATATAAGACGTGGATGTTGATGGTACTCAAAATAATAATAGGATGCTGCTCGTGTGAGATATGAATATCGAGCATATCCAAGACCCCATGTTGTAGACAAATCATTGCCAGTAGGCTTTTGTGCTTGCTCATTATGACAAAGCTTTTTGAAGTAACGAGCTTACTTGCGTGTTTGCATGAAGTAGATTCTTCTTTTTATCAGCTTTCTCATAATAGGTGAAGGGTATTAAGGAATGATTATTAACATATCTCTGTATTTCCCATCATCTTTGCATTTTATTTCATGAGTAATGTAATGTGATATTACTCTTGATTCATAGAAAATAAATCCATGTTCATTAAAACCTCTTTTGGGGGGGACATAGAAAGTTTTTAACATTTCTATGTTTGTATTTGGCGAGGTAGTCAGTATTTTAGAATGTGCCGCCGGCATAGATACTATTTTGATGATATTTGTAGATATATGTTCTTCAGACACCCTTATCATTGAAATTGATACTTTTTGCTATTTCTTAGATATGGAATTGAGTCATGGGTCCCCTTCCTCCTGAGATTATGTAGTACCCTTGGGCTGATTCAAGAATTCTTTTTCATCCTCAATGATCGGTTTGCTTGAACAATGTATATTATTTGTGTGATTAGCTTCATAATTAAAAGGGACACTTGATAGTTCATTCCTTCTTTTCCCTATAATCATGGGGGTTTAAAAGTTGTGGAAATATTAACCTTTTCAATATCACTACCGAGATGAGGCACTGAGCAAAGTTGCTTTGATTTATTTTTGCTTTTATCATTCAACTTTTTCTTGTCCAGCATAATAGCCTGAATTCTCGGAAGTTCACTGCCTTTTGACTTTTGAGCTATAAAGTACTTGGCATCATCGTAGATTTTGATTTCGTGCACCAAGAATGGTTGTTCATCCCCATCAATGTGATATTCTTCATTATCTCGAATGTATTTCATACATTGATGAAGTGTTGAAGTCACTATACCTTACTCGCGAAGCCATGGTCTTTCAAGAAGTGCCTTGTATGATGTGTTGGAATCAATTATGTGAAATATCGCATCTGTATTAAGTTCCCCAAAGTTCAGAGGCAAGACCAAAGATCCCAGAGTTCTTTGCCTAAGATCCCAGAGTTCTTTGCCTTTGTTCGTTGAATCCTTGTAGAAACACTGTGCTTCTGTTCAAATACTAAACGTCCAGGGTCAATCATTTGAGCGTTTTGAGGCTCATTAGATTAACAAAGGAACCTGGATCGATCAAAATTCTATTTATTTCAATGTTATTACTCTCTGCATTAACATATAGTGGTCGATTATGATATGCAATTCCCATGAGTAGATCATTATCATAGAAAGTGATTGTGCAGTATTCTACATATTCAAAGTTTCTTTGAAATTTTGCTCAGCAAAGAATGCCTCATACTGTTTAGGATTTTGCAAAGCTTTAATGAGTATTTCCCGAAGGTTTTTAGACATGAGAAGGGCGTCATAAACACTCAGTAGTGCAGGTAATTTGCGGAGATGAGATAATATGTTGTAATCCACATTTGCAATAGCAACCTTGGGTTTAAAAGGCTCTTGTGGAATAACAGCTTCGTTTAGCTGAATGTTCTTCTCTTTATCCTTTGTTTTCTTTTGAGGTGGAGGAACTTGCCTTCCTCTTCTTAGCTGGATTTGTGTCAAAACAATAACAAGCATATATATCTGAATTTGTAGATCTCTAATTAATTGATTGATGTAGGCAATGGGGTCAAAACAAGTTGGGTTTTAATTTTTGTAAGTTTCTACTAAAGTCGGCTTTAATTTTTGTAAGTTTCTACTAAAGTCAACTCATTAAATGAGATTCTTCTACTTATTCAGCTCACAAAGTGTCATTATTTGATTTAATCCCCCTTGCCTTGGCTCTTTGGTTTTCCCCTCCTTGGCTCTTCTCCCCATGACTGCCTTTTCCTTTTCCCCTCTTTATGTCTCTTCGGTTTCTTCCTGTGATGTTTCTCGTGGCTGCTCTTTCTCCCTTGCTGGCTGATGGTTCCGGTCCTCTTTGTGCCCCTTCAGTTCCATGCCAGGCTGCTGGTCTAGTTCCTGTGCAGCCTCTTCGATTTCCTCCCTGGTTGTTGTCCCGTGGGCTGCTTTTACCCGATTTTGTGGCCTTTTCGAGTGCTGTTCTAGCTCCCTTTGGTTGCTGTTTTGGTTCCTCCTTGGCTGCCTTTTTGGGTTTCTATATGACTGTTTGGGTATTGTGCTGGACTGAATGTTTGACCTTCTATTTCATGCTTTTAATTGGTTTAAATGGGGGTTATGGTGGCTGTTTGGCTGCCCTCTTTCCCCCTAAAAAATAAAAGATTTTTTGTATGAATAAAAAGGTTGTAATAATGTGATTTTTAGAGCCTAAACCTGCGGGTTTCTTCGTGGAAAAGCTTGCGAGGTTGTTCCATCTCTTCTCCTTCTTCTAGGAAAGCTTGCAAGCTTCTTTTTCTATAGAAACCCTTGGGCTGATTCAAGAATTCTTTTTCTCCCTCAATGATCGGTTTGCTTGAACAACGTATATTATTTGTGTGATTAGCTTCATAATTAAACGGGACACTTGATAGTTCATTCCTTCTTTTCCCTATGATCATGGGGGTTTAAAAGTTGTGGAGATATTAACCTTTTCAATATCACTACCGAGATGAGGCACTGACCAAATTTTCTTTGATTTATTTTTGCTTTTATCTTTCAACTTTTTCTTGTCCAGCATAATAGCCTGAATTCTCGAAAGTTCACAGCCTTTTGACTTTTGAGCTATAAAGTACTTGGCATCATCATAGATTTTGATTTCGTGCACCAAGAATGGTTGTTCATCCCCATCAATGTGATATTCTTCATTATCTCGAATGTATTTCATACATTGATGAAGTGTTGAAGGCACTATACCTTACTCGCGAAGCCATGGTCTTTCGAGAAGTGCCTTGTATGATGTGTTGGAATCAATGATGTGAAATATCACATCTGTATTAAGTTCCCCAAAGTTCAGAGGCAAGACCAAAGATCCCAGATTTCTTTGCCATTGTTCGTTGAATCCTTGTAGAAACACTGTGCTTCTGTTCAAATACTAAACGTCCAGGGTCAATCCTTTGAGCGTTTTGAGGCTCATTAGATTAACAAAGGAACCTGGATCGATCAAAATTCTATTTATTTCAATGTTATTACTCTCTGTATTAACATATAGTGGTCGATTATGATCTGCAATTCCCATGAGTAGATCATTATCATAGAAAGTGATTGTGCAGTATTCTACATATTCAAAGTTTCTTTGAAATTTTGCGCGGCAAAGAATGCCTCATACTGTTTAGGATTTTGCAAAGCTTTAATGAGTGTTTCCCGAAGGTTTTTAGACATGAGAAGGGCGTCATAAACACTCAGTAGTGCAGGTAATTTGCGGAGATGAGATAATATGTTGTAATCCATATTTGCAATAGCAACCTTGGGTTTAAAAGGCTCTTGTGGAATAACAGCTTCGTTTAGCTGAATGTTCTTCTCTTTATCCTTTGTTTTCTTTTGAGGTGGAGGAACCTGCCTTCCTCTTCTTAGCTGGATTTGTGTCAAAACAATAACAAGCATATATATGTGAATTTGAAGATCTCTAATTAATTAATTGATGTAGGCAATGGAGGTCAAAACAAGTTGGGTTTTAATTTTTGTAAGTTTCTACTAAAGTCAGCTTTAATTTTTGTAAGTTTCTACTAAAATCAACTCATTAAATGAGATTCTTCTACTTATTCAGCTCACAAAGTGTCATTATTTGATTTAATCCTCCTTGCCTTGGCTCTTTAGTTTTCCCCTCCTTGGCTCCTCCCCTAGACTGCCTCTTTTCTTTTTCCCCTCTTTGTGTCTCTTCGGTTTCTTCCTATGATGTTTCACATGGCTGCTCTTTCTCCCTTGCTGGCTGATGGTTCCGGTCCCCTTTGTGCCCCTTCGGTTCCCTGCCAGGCTGCTGGTCTAGTTCCTGTGCAGCCCCTTCGATTTCCTCCCTGGTTAATGTCCCATGGGCTGCTTTTACCCGATTTTGTGGCCTTTTCAGGTGCTGTTCTAGCTCCCTTTGGTTGCTGTTTTGGTTCCTCCTTGGCTGCCTTTTTGGGTTTCTATATGACTGTTTGGGTATTGTGCTGGACTGAATGTTTGACCTTCTATTTCATGCTTTTAATTGGTTTAAATGGGGGTTATGGTGGCTGTTTGGCTGCCCTCTTTCTCCCTAAAAATAAAAGATTTTTTGTATGAATAAAAAGGTTGTTATAATGTGATTTTTAGAGCTTAAACCTGCGGGTTTCTTCATGGAAAAGCTTGCGAGCTTGTTCCATCTCTTCTCCTTCTTCTAGGAAAGCTTGCGAGCTTCTCCTCCCTTAAGTCTCGAATTTCTTATCTCATTCTTCTCTCCGCAAGTGTCCACCCCACCTGTACATTTCTTCTCAACAATTGGCAAGCAGGTTTAGGAGTTTATGTTTTAAAAGTTTGTAAGCGTCCTTTTATATTATAAAAAGTGTCTTTTTGAGTATTTTATGTAATTTTTTACTTATCTAGGAAGCCTTTCTTTGTTTTTGCTTGCAAAAATTAGGCTCTCTCATAATTTTTGCTTGCATCATTAATAATTTTTTTATCATGTCATTCTTATCAAGAGAAAATTCTTCGATATTCGAATTCAGATGAACCATAGGACGATATCCAGAACAAATCTTGATTAATTGCTTTCAATATGCTTGATTCTTGTAGTTTTGTTAGTGTTTGCCAAAGGGGAGTTGTGGCGGACGTGGATCAAAGTTGCTGTGGTGGACCACTAGTTTGTATGTCCTTGAGTATTCTATTTACCTAATTTATCATTACATGTGAGGTAACCACTAATTGGTTGTTCTTAGGGTATTTTCTTTGTAGTTTTCTTTCTTCTAAAAAAATAATTTCAGTTTGTCTCATGTTTATTTCATTTGCTTACTAAAGTTTTGGATTAAGTCGTGTCCTACTTTCTTTTGTGTTCTCCATTAGGTTTAGATCTTTCTAGTTCCCATCAGTATTCCAATTGAGACTTGTCGAGTCATAAATAAACTAGGTGGAAGAGCTGCAAGAGGACGCAATGCACCTCTTGCTATCTATAAAGCTGATGTGAAGATGTCTTATAAGGAAGGACATCATACACCAACACCTTTCACTGATTCGAATGAAGAATTATATTTTTCCGATGAAGAAAGTGATTATAAGGGTAAGAATTACAATCTGGTTAAAAACAATCACAGTTCAAAATGACCTCCTGTGTGCATTTGTAGGATGCAGAGGTTCTCATTTAAGTATGTCATCTAACATTACAATTGCATCTTAAAATGATCTCCTGCATGTATCGTTAGAATGCAGAAGATTTTATTCAAGCATGTCATTTGACAGTGAAATCATAATTTAAAATGACCTCTTGCGTACATTGGCAGGATGCAGATGATTTCATTCAAACATGTCATTTGACATTGCAATTACACTCCCAAGTATCCTTCTATATGCATTTGCAATATGCAGAGAGTTTCATTCCAGTAATATCATGCATGCATATAACAATCATATAAATCCATCGTGTAAAATGCATTCAACAATATATACTCATATGGGCCCCGACGAGCGTGACGTGGGTACACACGTGACATCTGAATATGTTGTGCAGGTTAAGAAATAAATTCAGATACGAACCCAATCCTCTGTCAGTAAATTGATAGAGTCAACAAGGTTCAATAAAAAAAATATAACCCATATAAATCACGATGATGGTCGTGTTGAATGTTTATCTCAACCGGAGAGGATCCTATACTTTTTAATGCTTTCAAGCCTCAACAAAATACAAATCTTTTAAAGTGACTACAACATTACTCTGATAATGGCTGTATTGAATATTTATCTCAATCGAAGAGGACCCTATACATTCTGATGCTTTCAAGCTTCAACAAAATACAAAACTTTTAAAGTAGGACTACAACATTATCCCAATGATGGTCGTGTTGAATGTTTATTTCAACCGAAGGGGACCATAAATATTTAAAATGCCTCCTAAAAGCCCATAAAAATTCAAAGTCTCAAAAATATTAGAACCTAAGATATTTCAAATTAAAATTAATCATCAAGCATTTAAAACAAAATTCATCCATCTTCCGCGACAATTTGTATAGGTGAAAAAATTGAAAACTACTTATGGCACGTGTCCTCTAACCGGCGGTTTCGCCTCTAAATTGCACCACACCAACGGTTTCGCCGCTAAATGGCATCGTAGGTATACGGTTTCACTGGTGGTTTTGCTGTCAAATGGCATCATTATATTACGGTAATGATCATAGCCCGTATGTTCCCCAACTGTGTTAAATCATTGAGCAATGAATCAATATGATATGATTGATAGGGCACAAAGCCCTCTATTAGCTAACGTGGATTCAAATTTATCCCCTTAAACAAATACTCACCCCAGGTCTACAAGTTACACTTAGACAAAGCAACTTAGACAAAGCAACTCATGGCTGCCGAAAAGGATCTTTCTGTCAGGTTGGGTTGACTACCTCCTCTGACTAAGTAGACCTGGGACCACAGTGGCCTGAAAAGACGGAACCATGGGATCTTGATCAGGCTCATCATCATTGAGCAACGAATCAATATGATATGATCGATATGTCATAAAGCCCTCTATTAGCAAAGATGGATTCAAATTTATCCCCTTAAACAAATATTCACCTCACGTCTACAAGTTACCCTTGAACAAAGCAACTCATGGTTGCCGACAAGGATCCTCCTGTTAGGTTGGGTCGACTACCTCATTTGACTAAGTAGACTAGGGATCACGATGGCCCGAGATGATGGAATCATGAGATCTTAATCAGGCTCATCATCATTCCCCTCCCCCCACATAATTTAAACTCATTCAAAGTAAACTAAAATGAGTGAGTAGTACAAATCACAATGTATTCAAGAAATTTTCTTTTAGAGAAATGCATAATAGTTAAACTTTATAAAAGCTTGGGCTCAACCCAAATGTAGCTAGTCAAAATAATGATTAGTACATACGGGCAACAGGGATTCAATTCATAGAAAGTTTAAAGCTGATTTTAATAAAATTACAGCAGTTTTCTAAACTAATAAAAAGGTTAAAAGCCTAAAATTCTCATCAGACCAATCAATATAATCATCCTTAGCTTCTTGGAGGTTGGGAAAAAAACTTTTCATATCTAAAACAAAGTTCATTTCCAGAATTTCTTTAGGACCATATTTTACATCACATATGCAGACTGATCGACGTAATCACACCCAACTTCTTGGGACAAAAACTATTCATATCTAACACAAAGTTCATTTCCAGAATTTCTTCAGGAACATATTTTGCATTACATATCCAGTTATTTCTAACAACAAATAACCAATTAGGCATCCCAGAAATCACTTAGAAAAATTCACAGAAATAAGCATTTCAGTCAGAGACACCATTTCAAAATGCAGACAGGTAGGGATTGGCTTGAAAGTAGGCAGATGAGAAAAAATAATGAGCTTGACAGTGAACACATGAGAAAAAACAGTGAAAAGCACATACCCCGTAATACTCAGAGCTGGTGGGCAAAATAATTACAGAGTTTATAAGTATGTCTACTACAGGAGGAGGTCCTTCCAAATAAAAGATGGCACGACTTGGCAAGCTTGTCAATGTAAAAGATCCTTCCAGCTTCTCCCAGCTTTCTTTGGTGACTGATTTTCTATTACAAGCATTAATTGCAATCAGAATTTCCAAACCAATCAATTATTTCAAAGCAACAATCTCCAAATTATACCTTCCAGCACATAAATAGCTAGTATCAGAATCTGAATTCTCTAATCTATGTGTTGCTTGCACTCCACAAGACCCCTGTAGATTCCCATGCACACGAACAAAAACTGACATGTCATATTTAGTATCAATCGAAAGTTTCCCAGTGATGTCCTGCTCCAAACCTTGCCAGCACTCCGTACGATTTGTGATGACAATGTAACTCTCTCCTGAGTAAGCAACAACTCCATTGGGGCCATCGGGGAGACTAGATTCTTTAGAAGCCACATAAGCATGACAACAATTGGCATGCCAAGAACGGAGCCCTTCAGAAAAGTCGTGATTGGAGATGATGTTGATTGTCTAGCTAACATTTGAATCAACTACTACCTCTCGTCTCTTCCAGAAAATAATAGCACAAAGCATTCAAATCCAGAAAAAAATAGCACAATTGGCATTCAAATCTTCATGTTGGACACTATCCTACGTACTGGATTGTTACCCTCATATTGCATTTTAGTGATAGTGCTTCTTTGGAGCGGATAATCAGGGTCTCAGCTATGGTGATTAATACATTCTATAGCCAGTAGTAGATGATGTTATATAGCTACTTAATTGTCGATTAATGCATCCCGATGTCGAACAACAGCGCTATGATCTTATATTTGGCGGTCCTCTTCAGGCTCTTAGTGGTTATTGATTTCTTCATTTAATTATTTAGCTTTCTTTATTTATAGTGTACAAGACTATTTAGTCATCGACCTTTAGGTCAACAACGGAGGTGATAATTTGTTTATTCAACATATTTTCATCAAAGTTTGGCACATTATTATCATCAATATCAACATAATATGAGAGGTAATAGTCGCATGGGGACTAGGGGTGTCAATTTGGGTCAACGGGTCGGGTTCGGGTCGAACCCGAAACTGACCCGGCACTGTTCGGGTCAACCCGAACCCGACCCATTTTTAAAAATGGGTCAGGTTTTCGGACCCAAACCCGACCCGATTCGGGTCCGGGTCAACCCGACCCGATTCGGGTCCGGGTCAACCCGACCCGATTCGGGTCCGGGTCAACCCGACCCGACACGAATGACACGGAATTGACCCAAAATTGCTAGTTTTCGGGTCAAAAATCGGGTCAATCTTCATTTTTCGGGTCAAAATCAGGTCAAAATCGGGTCAAAAACGGGTCAAACTCGGATTTTCGGGTCAAATATGAGTTTTCGTGTCACTTTCGGGTCAATTTCGTGTTTCCGTGTCAACCCGAACCCGACCCAATTTTTAAAACGGGTTGATTTCTTCAACCCGAACCCGACCCGTTTCGGGTTTGGGTTGACCCGAACCCGGATTTTTTCGGGTCGGGTTCGGGTCGTGTTTCGTGTCGTGTCAAAAATTGACACCCCTAATGGGGACTATTTCCTTCGACACTTTTTACTAAATGTTTGTTATGCTATGCAGTATATATTGCAAAGTTTGCTCATATTAATAGGAACTTCAAGAGATCTTTGTATATCGTGACGCATTCATAGCAGTTGTTTGTTAAGATAAGTGTTGCAGAGATGAGGATGCTCAGGTGAATGAGTGGCTTTACTCTTAGAGACATGATACGAATGAGCATATAGGTGTAAAAGTTGGAGTAGCTCTAGTGGTAGTTAAGATTAAAGACAACCGCCTTAGATGGTTTGGTCACATAAAATAGTGGCCTTCCGATGACTTGGTTAGGAGAGTAGATAACTTTATAATATAAAGATTTCTAATTCAAAAATATTTTGTATTAAAAAGCTGCAATAAAATGCAATGAAAAAATTATCCCAAATAAGGCTTAAATTTGCTAAATTATTAGACTTTGCCTATGTAAAACCCCTCCAAGTTGATTTTTGTGAGTTCTGTTAGTCCGGACGAACTGGCCTTATTACGGGACGAACTGAAGAAAATTGTAAAGAAATCTGTATGGTTCGTCTGGACGAACCTGGAACAGTCGGGACAAACCGTCGGGACGAACTGAACCCGAGAGCATCGTCCAGGGACGAAACAAATTGGAATTAATTTAGTCTGGACGTTTGGAGTCCAGAGTTCATCCTGGGATGAATATGGATCGTCCGGGACGATCAGTGTTGATAAATATCCGATAGAGATATTTTGGATTCATTTGAAGAGAGAGAAAGAGAAGGCAGGAGAGAGGAAGAGAAGGAAAGTAAGAAAAAGCTTGGTTTTGGAGCCCGCGGAGCGCTTTTCGTCCGACGATGCAGTTGGAAGATTTGTCTGTCTCGCAATAAGGACTCCGAATCCTATTTCTGATTTCGAAGATTTCGAGTTTTGATATTTCTGTGCTCAATTTTGTGTTTCCGTTACCGAAAAACGTGCATAATTTTGTATTGACGAAAGTTTTATCTCACAACTTTTGATATGTTTCTGATATGATATGTCTGAACGTTTTGAATAATTTCTGTAAGGTTTCTACCGGGTATTTTGAGTTCTATGTGATTTTTATCGAATAGAAAATTATCAGGATATTGAAAAATGTTGCTTCAGTACGATAAAAGTCTTATATTGTTGTTTTCCATGATCTGTGGTAATTTGGTAAATTTTTGAATTTGTGATTTCTATGTACATTCCGGTACTGCCGTTATGCCGCCGATTTCTCGTACGACTTCTGATTTTCTGAATTGATAATTTGAATGATTGATTATGCATATGAATGTGAATATATGATTGAATTATTGATATTGTTACTACATGACTTTATTGATATTGATTCATTGATACTTGTACATGTCATTGGATACAGTTACTGATATGTATATGGATATATGGATATTTCTACTACAGCACAATGGATATATGGATATGGATATAACAACACAATGGAAACAACGATACATCCAGTGATTGTACTTGTTCAGTAAGACTATTGTATTGAATTGCATGTGTACAGTATTGTCCTTATGATCTCATTATGGATTTTACTGACATTGACTTGTATGGATTTCCTGATATGAATTGATCTATTGATTACTGATTGATTTATTGATTACCCTACGCATAATTGATATCGACGGATTTTATCGACGGATTTATTGTTAGCGAATGGATTTATTGATTTATTGATATTGACGGATTTATTGTATTGAATTGATTTATTACTGAATGAATTTACTGTTACTGTACGATTTCATTGATATTGCATATTATACATGTCACTGAGCATTGATACTGATACTGATATGGATATCGATATTGCATTGACTTATTGATACTATGGACATGGATACTATTGATTCATTGATATTGATTCATTGATACTATCACTTCATTGATACACCGTATTGAACTGCTACATGTGATTCGTTGACTGATATGGAATATAGATTTTACTGTATTGATTTGATTTTCACCGTTCTTACACTGTATTGGTTTGATTGTTTTATATGATTTCTTACCGATTGATGTTATTGACCAGAGATAATTGATTTGATTGATTCTATTGATACGATATTGATTTAACGGTTATTATCGAGACCACGATTTTTCTTTATCGATGTAACTGATCGATTTAACTGAGATTCTTCCGAATATAGATTTTTCTACTGTTTATAGATTCTTCCGAGATTTGACGTATGTACTAATTTATTAAACTTTATGGATTTCTTCCTATTGTTTATCTATTCTTTTACCGATGATTGTGGATTGTATCGATCATGCATTGATTACTGATTTTCGTATCTACTGCATAGATTCACTGATCATGTGCAATTGACTGTTATGGATTTGATTGATTGACATGCATATTGTTTCAATACCGTGCTTTGATTTCAGTTGTAGGTATTAGGTGACCTGCTGGGCTTTTTAAAGCTCATTATATGTGGTTAACAATTTTAGGTCAGAGCAAGGGAGCAAGAAGTGATGGTTGATCAAGACTGTTGACGAATCCTTTCACTATAGATGCCTGGGGCATCACAGCCTATCACTAATACAACTTCAAATTAAGATATAATTAAAACTATAATATACAATAGGTACACCAATCTTTTGTTAACACTACATTAGAAATAATATATATATATATATATATATATATATATATATATATAATATATATATATATATATATATATTTCTGATCTTGCAGCTGTAATATACTACAAGATCAGAAATATATATATATATTACAGCTGCAAGATCAGAAATATATGCGGCAACAAGGTATGTCCATTAATTGAGTGAACATGTATAAACTTTTATATATTTTTTACTTTGATCTTCTATTCTACTATCGATTTTATTATGATTTAATATTGAAAAACTACAACCTTAATTCCTTTAATCTAATCCAATATGAAGTAATCATAAATTTTTGGAATTATGTTCACATATTCCCCAATATGGTTTATACTCTCTTTCATATGACAGATCAATGAAATCTAAGGGCAATTATTAAACGAATTAATATTTTCTTGGACAAAGAAGGTTCTAATTATTGGGATAAATATTCACCTGTTTTGGAACGTTTCTGGTGAGTCTTCTCGAAGGTCTGCATTTACTTCAGTATCTGCATGAAAAATAAAGTAGTGGTTAGATCAAAAGAATGTAAACAAGATGCCACAAGAAAAAGAATCATGAAAAACTCAAATCCAAACACAAAAGGTCACACTCATAATAATAAAGAGGAGATAAAAAAGAAGGAATTTAAAATCCCAAATTCCATCTTGAGTGGGCTAGTAAAGAGGATGGTGGCATTTTTTTCAAGAAAGATGCTTGAATAAATTATAAGTTGCTTAAATCATAGAATAAATATAGCTTTATATCCAATTTTGTAGTTATTAGAATTATAATTTCTTCATTAAAAATCATATATCATTATTCTAAGAATTTTTTCATTAAATTATCAGAGAAATTCAAATAAAAAATTTTACTCCAATTACACCTCCTCTTTTAATCTCTCTCCAAAATTACTTATAGCCATCTTTCTCTCTCTACTCTTCCATCTCCCTATCTCTTTAGCACTCTCCATCACTTTTTTCTCTCTCTTTAGACATGACTAGCCTAATAAGAGAAGGATTTAATTCATATGCAAGAGTCTACAAGGAAGGGAAAGCAAAGGCATGGGAAAAAAAGAAGAACAAATGAAAATAGGGATGAATCCAAATAAGCAGATAGAAAACCATTGAGCTTCTAAAGGAATAAGGCTCCTCCTAAGATTTACTTTTCTGAGGTATAAAAGTTTTAAATTTTAACTACATAGATCCACAAATCTTCTTAAATGCATCGCCCTATTCTCAAATCAATTATGCAATTTTGTTTAGCCTAAACTATACGATTACTACACCTAGCCACCAAGTATATTGTCCTTTTTGTCAAATGAATGATTACTACACCTAGCCACCATGTATATTGTCCTTTTTGTCAAATGAATTATGATATATATATATATATATATATATATATATATATATATATATATATATTGCAACCACGCTATCATGATTCCAATGACCTAGAATTGTCAAAACATGTCTTAAATAAAACAAATATATTACAAACTCAAACATAATATAACTAGAAGATGATATATGATACTAAATTTTCTAAGCTTCAAACTATTCATATTTCAGCAAGCAACGTCACATGCGATATCTGCCAGCATAAGTATCCCTACTGCCTCATCGGATGTGTGAAACATCTTTGCACATTTCACCATGCCATTCCTTGCATCTCTATTTCATCTTTCTTATCGTCAGCATGTAGTTCATATGTTCACTATATATCAATTCTTCTTATTTGTAAAAGTTCAATGTATTTGTTCTCCATGACATCTTTGATTGTTATTGAACATTGATTAAGCTGTATTCCTCTTCATCCATTTCTTCATATGTGTTGACTATTGTCACTTGAGGGAGTCTAGTGTGTTTTTTTACACTTGAGTGACATCAGTTGTATATAAGCCTTGGTGTTCTTATTCATGAGATTTATTACAATCATTTTTGTCTCCCTTCATTGTCTACAAATGGAGTCATATTCATCACAAATCTCCTTGACATTGGTTACAAGCTAATCAACATTATCTCTCACAATATTCTTATCACTTGCAAACAAGCTAAACGTCTGAGTTCTTTGTCTTCAGAATGATTTACTATATGCATGGCAAGCTTAGTATTATTGTTCATTGATATGTACATATTTATATCCATCTTGCTTGTTACTTATGAATGAGATGTAGGAACCTTGCTTATCCACTATGCATCTTTATTTGCTCATGTATATTTACTTGAATGATCTTGATTTGTTCATTGAGCCTCCATGTTTTGATTACTCATTTGTTAAAACCATTGTCTGGTTCCCTGTACTTCTTTCAAACTTAAGTCCTTTAGAACTCACTTGAGTTCTTTTGAGTCGTCATCGATGTTTGTAAATAATTGAGTTTAAAGTTTGATTCCTTTTGCATTTTGTTCAAATCCCTTGTTAATTTTCATTTGATACAAATGTATTTTAAGTTTAGTTTTGTCATCGTCCTCTGTTTGTTCATTTAAGTTCAAGTTAAGTTCTTTTAGGTTCATTTCATTGTTTATTCAAGTCCTCTGCCATTTAAATTGCAAGTTCAAGTCCCCTGTACTTAGTTCAAATCATGTCCTCTTCTTTTTTGCCGGAAGTCACTCTGCATTTTCAAATGAAATTTCAGCAGCCTTTAGGCGTCTCCCTCATTTAGGGGAAACTATGAGAAATTGAGCCATCTCACCACGCTATTAGAGCATGTACGGTAGGTTTCAAGGGACACCAAGCCATATATCTTTCATCCCGCCACGCTACGAGATCGTGTATGGGGGGATCCATAGTGCCTGCATGAAAGCAAACATAAGTGGCTTTCCCTGCCATGTTACAAGGGCATGTACATGTACTTAGGAACTCCCCACCACACTACAAGAGCATGTATAGGGCTTACCCACCTTGTCGTATGCGTCGCACTGGGCTCTCTCCTATCGTGCTACGAGAGAGCGTATAGGTGGTTCTCCGTTCCGCCGCAAACATCAAAAATGAGATTTTAGGTGATTACCCATCTCGTCATAGGCGCCACATCGAGTTTTCTCCCACCGTGCTATGAGAGCACGTATAGGGGATTTGCCGATCCACCGTAAATGACAAGAAACGGAATATGAGTGAAATGAACAAAAGGGAACCCCCTCACCTTTTTTTTTTTTTTTTTGAATTTCTCAAATTTTTCTCTTCTTTTTTATTCTTGTATTTTTTTTTTTTTTTTTTAACTTTCCTATATCCATAAGAATAATAATAATAATATTAATATTGACAAAAATATTAATATTAGTTAAAAACTAATATTAATATAATACATAATAATAATAATGATTAATAACAAAATTATTAACTATATATATATATATATATATATATATATATATATATATATATATATATATATATATATATATATATATATATATATATATATAATATATATAATATAGTAGGATCTTAGGTAAAGTTAATAGTTAAATATATTAAAAAGTATCATTAATGAAACCTAACCTAGATCACCTATATATTGGAGTTCGACTAAGGTAAGCTTGTGGATCAAATAGAGAGGTTGGCAAACAGGGGTGTGAAGGCATATGGGATTCGTCCTTTAGGAGATTGTGGTTCGGATGGGGTTGGATCAGGTGACAGATCCAAGACTTGGTTCGATAGAGGTTTCGGGGTAGGGAAGGTCGGATGGGGGCTCTGCAACGTGGAGAGGAGTTTGGCTCTAGCAGGCGAGATCTAGGTCGACAAGGGTTAAGGCTCGAGATGGGGGGATAAAAACTCTAAGGGGGAATCGAATCAATATGCAACTTTGATGAGTTCCGATAGGGAAAGAGGTCGGTGTATGCTGGGAGTTCAGCTTGGAGTTGGCTTGAGGTAAGAGGATCAGAAGATGGGCAGGGGCTTGAGGCTGGCTGTTGGATGAGATCTTGAATTCAGACCAGACAAAGGAAGCGCAAGTTTTGACAAAGATTTGATCGAGAAGGCTTCGAGGGTAGGGAATGAGCAAGTGGAAGAGCGGCGGTTTGATGGGGACACAAGCTTGGACGATAGGGAAGGAGGAGTCGGAGAAGTGTCGTGGATTTTGTTCAGGCTTGCGGTGTGGTTTGCAGAGGTAAGAATTGTGGGTTGGATTGCTAGAGGAAGAAGCTGCAGGAGTTCTACGGCTTGGAGTTCTTGCGCGGGAGAAGGGTAGCGAACGAAAGGAGGCTTTTGTTTATGTTTTAATGACGAGTGGGAGTAGAGCGAACCCGGGATCAAGAAAGATGCGATAGTTCGGCATCACTGTAGAGGTATTGGTCTGATTTAGTATAGGATTCAGCTTCAGCAGGTAATGATTTTAACCATTTTTTTATTTTTTTTTTCTTTTTTTTTTCCTTTGGTTGTAGTGTGGATGTTAACAATCTCCAATCTCGAGATGCCCTCCCCAATGAAGATTTTTTTAAGTTACAAATATAATGTAAAGTAGAGTTATTTAGTGTATCAATAAAATATAATTTACATTACATAAGATAAAATTTACAAGTTGGTTTTTACGGTATAAAAATTAGTACTTCTAAATTTTGTACATAATCAACTGACATCAAATCAAATACAATTAAAAAATAAAAATAAAAGATGAGCCGACTTCAAAGCATATTTATCAATCTTGAGATCTTATTATCTGCATAGAGTAGGTCTAATTTTGATCGATGATAGGGCATTTTTTAAGCTCAATTTGTTTCAACGGTTGTATTATTTAGATTAGAAAGTTATTGCATAATCAAAATATATTTAGTTAAGAAAGAAAATTTTCTAGAGTTTAAATGCTCATAATTTTTTCAAGTTATTTAGTATTGCATGTTATTTCTAGATTGAACTTTTTTATGGTGTTTATTTTCCATTGTTAAATGTGGAATATTTCCTAATTATTGAGAGCTTTAAGAAACAAAACAATTATTGAACATCGATGTTTATGCCATACAACTCATACTATTCTAATTTTGAAATGTAGATTATCTGCATTCTAATTTCACTTATAATGGTTTAATTTGCTTGGTACAGGCCTAGGTTTCTATTTTACAGGCCAGATGAATAAATATAATTGATCGAAACATAAATCTAAAAAAAAACATATTTTTAAAAATAACAAAAAATCTTTATCTCACTATGTTCAATAAGCTAAATGAATCTTTTTTGTCCATTATGTCTTATTAAGAGTGAAATTCTTAATTAAATCTAATAAAAGATAACCATTTTTAATACTTTATAATCAAATCTTTTTAGCTATACCCCTACATTTCTTAATATAGATAAGATCTAACATATTCATTCTCTTAATAGGGTCAACGGAAGGCTAATTTTATTTGACCAAACCATTTAAGGTGAATAACCCTCTCTAATTTTATTGCTACTAGAGCTACATTAATATTTTCAAGTATATACTCATTTCACTTTCCGTTTATAAGTGTAAAGCCACTTAAGAATCCTTATATCTACAACACTTATTTTTATGATTCTCTTTTAATGACCAATATTCAATGTTATAAAGCATTGTAGCTCTCATCACCGACTTATAAAATTTTTCCATAAGATTGCGAGACACTTTCTAATTTTAAAGACATGAAATGCATCGTGTAAACATTGGACGCTAGAAAATTTGCAATTTTTCTCAACTTTAGGGTTTTTCCATCACTTTACATTGCCTTTTTATTATTTTTTTAAGCATTGGGCAAAATAAATAAAAATAAAAATTACATATTGTATGACATAATTTTTCGCATAGGCCAAAAAAAATTACATTATAATATATAATGAAACAATATAGCGAGACATAATGAAATTTCCAATTTCTAAAATTTAAAGCAAACGTCATAATTTATTTCCTTAAGATTTCTTTGAATAGTATATATCATGCAAATCACAAGGCAAAGAATTAAATTACAATTACTGAAAGCAAGTCTAACATCCGCACTAATTTACAAAGCAATCATACAACAAAACTCGAAGCCCAAATACAGTAAAAACGAGCGAAATAAAACTGAGGGTAAGCATATTTGTATACATTATATTATTGGGCATCAACAACAGATCCACTGGCTCGAGAATTTAAAAGAGGTTGAAGAGCTTTCACAACAATGCCCATATTTGGCCGGAAATCAACTTCATATTGTACACACAAGGCCGCTACAGCAGTGAACTGACACAATAAAAAAATTAGCCAAAAATAATATCAACTAGTGTTCATTAGCATTGTCAATTAGATTTTTATAAATAATAAAAAATTAATTTTAATTTAATGGATCCATATGAAATACGACCTACATTAGATCATTAAGACTTCATTTAGGACGGCTTTCTTACTGTTTTTTTGCGCATGTTGGTCTATATTTTATATTGACATCCGATGGCAGCTAAAGTTTCATTTGGGACGCCTTTTTTACTGCTTCATAATGCTGTTTTCTAGCACAAAAATTTTAATCTTTGTAAAAAAAACTTATTTAAGAAGCAGTAAGAAAGCCGCCCCAAACGAAGCCTAAACTTAGACAAATGTTATTAGTCCTTTTACTATTAACTCAGAAAATTGAGTATTAATACAAAACATAGTGAGGGAAATAGGGAGTAATCAAGAAAACTTAAGCTAGGCTTTCATTAGCGTAACATGCACTTGTATTAATTAAAGAATAAAAACCTAAACAATTACCTTAGCTACAGCCTTAGGAGGGTACTCTCCTCCAAGCCTTGCATCTACGCATTGATTTACCTTATCTTCACAAAGCCTTGGTGTTGCCTACAGAACAAAGAATCAACTTACTAATAATGGGAAGATCCAAGCTTGAACATAACCTTCTTACATTTGTTGGAACAGACTAGATAAAGTCAAAAAAATGCATTACCCATGTCACAAGATTTTGTTGTCCCCATGGTAATGTAGGATCAACAGGCTTACGTCCTGTAAGAAGCTCCAAAAGTACAACACCAAAGCTATAAACATCACTCTTGGAACTGAGTTGTCCAGTCATTGCATACCTGTGGAACAACAAGGACAACTTAGAGCTAAGGATATTCCAATTTAGAAGTCGGAAGCATAAGAACATAATTATATATTAATCAAATGATATTTAACAAATCATAGACAAACTTACTCTGGAGCATGGTATCCAAATGTTCCAAGTACTCTAATTGAGTGAAGTCGAGCAGCCGTATCAGGAGATTGATTTGAAAGATTGAAATCACCAATCTTTGCAACATCATCATAAAAAAGAAGTACATTGTTGGACTTGATATCACGATGAATAACAGGGGGTTGTGATTTCTCATGCAAATATTCAAGTCCTCTTGCTGCTCCTACAGCAACATTAACTCTTTGAACCCATGACAAAATTTGACCAGGCTGTGCTCCCTTCACACCTTTACGCCCTGCATTAGAAATTCAACGGCCATGCATAACATTAAGGTTTCGTTTGGGATGGTTTTTTTACTGCTTCTTAAAGTAGCTTTCGAGTATAAATATTTTAACTTTTATACTAGAAAGTCATTTTAAGAAGCAGTAAGAAAGCCATTCCAAACGAAGCCTAAGTTAATCTGAATAGAAGACAAAAATCAAAAACAAAACTTAAGCCAAGAACCCACTATAATAAGCATTTGTCAGTAGCCAAATGATCAAGGACATTTTGCCCAAAAGGTCATCATTTCAAAAGTAATTAATTTTCAACTTTTCAACACAACTTAGCAGGAAAACACTAGTCAGACTTAAAATTTGCTATTGTTTGTATCAAAAAAAAAAAGTTCTTTGAGATCAAATAAACATCTATTCAAGATGGAAATTGGCATCCAAGTGTGGAATTACATAAAAAGGTTTAACCACTCATTTATTAATATATCAGATGGGATTTTATTAAGATCAACACAGATTTGAATAAAAAATTTGGCATAGCAACATCAAAGCTACTCGCACAAAAGAACAATTTTATGTGGAAAATCCAAAAATTTTCTTGTATCGAATAAATATTTCCCTTTATTATCTTAACCTTCTTTCCTTTTTAATTTATTTAATGCTACTGGATTTGGCTTATCATGATTTAAAATGCATTGTAAGGATATCAAAGATACAAGGAGTTAAGACATCAAACAAATGAAGCCACCAAATGCTAAGTTCAAGCATTCAAAATGTTGAGTCAAGTTGAACTGAACATAATCAATCAGTTTGCAAGCATACATATAAGGTTAGATTGAGTTTTCACCAATCAAGATTAGCCAACATCCTTCACTTTGCTCCTGTCAGATCTACAGTTTAATAACACGTAATGACGTAGCCTACTATTTTCTTACTTTTATTTAGTTGGGTTAGGTCTCACATTGGACCTAATTGAGTATCACCATTTTAATAGCTATAACACATTTGAAGTTTGGCAAATTTTTTAAGTTCTCAAAAATTAATAAACAACTAAACTTGGAGTCTACTATCATTCCACCATGTGCTTAACAAACCTTGCATGTTTTAAATAGAGAGTAAAAAATGAAGGTTAATTGGTCAAATGATATTCCTTTTGATCTATACAGCGGGTCTAAAGTTTTGATACTTAAAGAAAAAAAGGTAACTGGTTAAGCAAATTGAAGAAAAGTCAAATAAGATAAGAAAGCAAATTGAAGAATAATCACGAGACCAAATAACATTAGAATGTTTCATTTACTAATGTATACATTAAGGTCCTTCATATGAGTATCTTTTTATCATAATTTTAGGTCAGTCTATTTTTAAGATAAAATGGTAAAAAGATAGAATATTTTTTCAGAGTAAATGTGTGATGATTCAATTGAGATCTAATGGGGATAGAAAGGAAATTGAACTTCCTATTTATAAGACATAAATTGTTGGATGCAGTATGTTATAATGAAAGTCAAAGCGAAAGCCTACATACTTCATTATAGCATAATCCCATATATCCAGCTTTTGATACAGGTCAATTTATTAGCACTCGTTTGGGTTCACATTTGAGTAAATTAAATATTTTGATCCCGCTATCCCTCCACATCACAAAAGTTACCTTAAAACTCAACGCAACATATAATATTGTCATAATGAATATAGTTAGAAATATATGAAAGTAATAAAATCAAAGAACCTAGGCATAAATATATAATTAGCATATTATTAGTTATTTACCATGAAGAGAGCCCATTGTTACAAACTCGTATGTGAGGACACGTAGGCCTCCATCAACACAGTAGCCAAGCATCTGAATAATATTTTCATGATTTATTCTCGAAACCATTGACACCTACATATCCCTTTTATGAGGGCCTCGTGCAAAAAATAAAATAAAATAAAATAATATGGAACTTTACAAACTCACCTGAGCTAAAAATTCTTTATCAGGCTGCTTACTGGCATCTAATTTTTTCAATGTTGTAGCTATCTCATTTTCTAGTACACCATAATAGACTCGACCATAAGAACCTTCTCCTATTAAAGAATTGCTCCCAAAATAATTAGTTAATGTCTTTCTTACTTCCACAGGAATAGCTGGAACTTCGATAGGTTGTACTTTAATACTTTGAGCACCCTTAGGGGCTGGATTAGGGCAAATTATTGCATCCGGTCACCGGAAGCTGAAAATAAGTTCGAACATCCAATAAAAATTTGCCGCGTCACCTGCGCTTTAGTTGCGTTTTTGACTGCGCTTTTGACTGCGCTTTTGACTTGCGCTTTAGTTGCGCTTTACCTGCACTTTAATTGCACTTTACTTGCGTTTTAGTTGCGCTTTACCTGCGCTTAATTTAAAATAATATTTTATTAATATCCGGATCTATCTCAGCGGGATGCAATAATTTGCCCTGGATTAGATGCATGGAAAGCTCCATCATTACCTACATGATGATTCCTTATCAAAATCTTTGAACCAAATGAAAGTAAACACTTATACAAACACTTATATCAATAATATACAGAGCATGGGAAAAATATGAAAAATTAAGGTTGAATAACATTTCAAAAAGCATTACAATCCCCATCTTCTTGGTCAATATAATAACTAGTCCCTCAAACTAATTTAAATATATTTAATCCATCAAATTAGTTTGTTTTACTTAAATTGATAATTTTACTTAGACAAGTTTCCATAATTATTTATAAACATCCATCCTTCAAGTACAAGTGTTTGAGCTAAATGCTTGTCAAATCTTACTCAAATTCATAATCATCATTTATTTTCCCAGAGGCACGCCAAAAGGGTTGGAAAGGGAGATGATTTTTTCTTTTCCGCAAAAGAGAATGAATTCGATATGAGAAAAATAAAACTCATTTTATGCCAGTGAGTAGTGTAAATAATCAAATGAAATACATGCATTGAGAATCAAACATATAAACAAAAAATCCAAATGATAAGAAGAGATGCAAACATTTATAATAGTGGTTTGGCTTTTCCTCAAACCAAAATCCATATCCCAAGTTCCTCCTTGAGAATTAAACTAACCATCTTCACCAACATGAATATAAAGCTTGAACTCCCAATAACCATAAGCATGCATACTACTATAAAATACATTTTTGTATTAAATGACCTGAACTGTGCCATCATACTAAAACTGGTTCCTTAACCACCTAAGAAGAGGTGGCGAGAGATAAAGAGATTTTGAAAAGGACATAGGACAAACAAAAGGAATTAGGCACAATAAGAAACTAATAAGTGGGCGATCATGGAGGAGGCGAACAACTTGAAATGTCAGCGGCTTCTGGTAAATACGAACTTGTGGCTACTCGTTTGACCAAGAATCTACAAAATCCTAGTTTTCCTTTCCTTCTTCTCTTCCTTTATACCTTAATTATTTCTCTCCTTTAGCTATGATAAGAAGTCATCAGCATCACATTCTTTGTTAAGTGGACTCAGAAGATTCAAAGATGATGTAGAAAGAAAGAACATGACATAAAGAGAGCAAAAGATAAAATGATGTTGAAGGGTAGTGATAAGTTTGATAATATGAAAACACAAAAGGCTGATCACTAAGGAGGTTATCAATGAGAGGCTTTTCATTAGGAGCTTCTCTTTCCTCCCTATTTCACTCAAAGTAAGATAAAACTCTAAGCATAGGTTCTTACCTCTAGTGATTTAAGTATAATATTATATGCTTGGAATTCTATTTATATGGATATCAGCCTGGACTTAGGGATTTGAGGTACTTAGCCAAAAATCATCTGAGTTAATCATAGAATGCAAACATATTTTGAAAGTTAGGATTGATCATGTAAGAAAGACTTGTATGTTAGGAATCATATGAATCTAAGGTTTCTAATATTTTTTTGATATCATTATGAACTTGTGATTTGTAATGTCTTCTAATCTGAATGCATAAGTAAAAGATATTTTATTTTTTGATTAATGCTTAAAAGATACTATGAATTATCAATGTAATAATTTAATATTATAATTGAAGGGAGAGGGATGGGGGTGAAGAAAAAAGGTTATTCAATAAATTTATGGTTTTAATTATACCACAATAAGAAGTCTATTTATTTCTCTACTTCATTAGTTTTTGATTTAGTACATCAAATTCTTGAAAATAGTTCATAATTGACTCATTAAATTTGTTGAAACTTATAATGAGAATAAGTTAATTATGCATAATTAAGTTACTTAAGAACACCAAAATTTAAGAAAACTTGGTATCTTTTGGTCAAGCTAATCATAGTTAATATAAATGTAAATTAAAAGAATTGAATGATGATCTAGATGATTATAGGATAACTGCTCACTTATTTTAATAAGGGAGTTTTATTAAAAGATTAGATTTTAAAATATTTATCTCAGGTTCTTGAAATTGATATTTAATACTTGTCTTGGTATTCTTAATGGCTTGGTGATTTCATGTTAGTTTTTTTGTATGCTTAAGACATTTAATAAAATCAATAAAACTAATGAATTGACTGACACATGATTATTGTGGGATTTATTATAAAATATTACAAGAATATCCTAATGAAATGTGTTGAGTTTATGTTTGACCTGAATTCTCTTGATTATTTGATTTATGGAGCACTATAATGATGCGAGAACAGTTCAGATTCATGAACAATTTGTCAGACTGCTGGTGATATATGCCATCAAGTAACTCTTACTTGCTGAAGGATGAATATAGGCTCCCTTGTTAAGTGTTTTCCTTGACACTTGTTCTAAGCATCACCTATATTTAACAAATTTACCATCATGGTTTTATTTATTATAGTGATTCTTATGCTCATTTTAATACTGTATGATTAGCTACTCCTTGATAATTGCTACAATAATTCAATACTCTTGGAATGAACTATACGATAGCATAATTTATTTTATATGCATAATTCACATATATCGATATGAAGTAAATTTTGTTCACGCTTCTCATAGACTTTTTTATGCCATTTTGCTCATAAAATAATATGTATATAAGCTAAGCTTGTGTGCTTAATAGATATCATTCTTAATAGTATTCTTTTATTAATACTACGCAGTGGCTAGGCTGACGAGCTTATAAAGTAATAAAGGCAGACGAGCTAATAAAGTAATAAAGCTTTTAGGGATTGATGGATTGCATCAGGTTGGTAAAAATCTTCTTGCATATATAGAAAATTTTGGTAATGACTCAACTTCTAAAGTTGATATTGATCTTCTCGTTGTAATAACTTATGTACAAATATGGCTTTCTGATATTTGCGGATACGAATATTAAAACTAATAGATTGGGTGATTTAGAAATAATGATTATGTAGTTAAAGTCAATAAAAATATATGGGATTAAATTTGGCATAACGAGGATATTAAAAGATTTATATTTACATCTTTTGTGAACTTATGATGAGTATAGATCAAGTTTAGCATATTAAAAAATTTTAGATGTCCTGTATCACTGGAAGTTCCTAGTGGCTTTATATGAGAGGTGGAGGAGAATAAAATTGTTGTAATTATGTAAATGCTTGTTATGGGTTTAAATAAGTAGGCAATTATCTTATTTGCATTAGTTAAAAGGAGTTTAGTGTAAATTTAGAGATTGCATGTTGTGAAAATGATTTTAATCTTTTAATGACTAATTAACATAACATTTGTTACAAATGCTCATATTCAAATATTCAAATGTGACATTGGTATAATATATGGATCTTACATGCTTGTAAATGCATCTAAAACAAGTGTGATTTTTTATATTTGCTAATCTATTCATCTTATTTTGTAAGCACATGTTTACTTGTTAAAATAGCTTATCAAGATACTATGACTGTACAGTAAATGTAAGCACCAGTATATATGCTCGTACAACTTTGTATATGGATAGACATGTGACACAACAATTTTTTCTTCCGAGCTAATACTATTGAAAAATTCATGAATATTTTAGGTTTATTTCTATAGCATGTTAATCATACTAATTTAGATTTGGCTAAACTTTTTAAAGAATATCATGGTTCAAACATTTTCAAGTCTACTTAGATTGAACCCTAGCTAGCTTGACCAATTCAAGTCAACTAGGTTTGGACAAACCTACTTAAGCTCTCATATATACATGCAAGCTTCAATTCATTGGTCTCTACTCCTTCCAAATCAGCTCAAAGCTCACTCTCCATGCCACCTTATTAGTCAACTATTGGCCTAAGTTTTGTATGAGGTTACTAGGACCAATCCAAATCTCATATCAACTTAAACCTTATGATCAATCTAAGTCAAACCCGTATTTCCAAACTCAATTCAAGGGTAAAAGGCCCTGTCCTGAAAGCCTTCTATACTGATTTTTCAAACACTCCAAACCCCAGTCAAATGACCCCGATTCATGATCTATTAATTTCATTTTTCTTAGGCATGTCCCTAGGGTCTACCCTCCAAATTTGAACTCCTTCTGATGTCTCTAACCCCAGAAACTGAATTGAAACTCAAAAGCTATAAAACTTATAATATTTATAACCTTTGTCACTGGACCTTCTACCAAATGGATTTTGACCTTAGAGCCTTCTCCAAACCCTTTGATAACATCTAGACCCTTAATTATCATATGTTTAACATTAAATTGCATTTTGGTGGATCCATTTAGACCCTCAGTTGACCAGGGGTCAAAATGACCAAAATACCCTTTTGGGGTATGAACATACATTTTTTGAATCAAATGATCATATCTTTGGACGGAACCACTTCCATTCAATTTAAAATAATGAACCAAACCTACTGTGCTCAAATCCAGGTCCTCGGTCAATCCAGTTGACCAAGTCAACATAGGTTGGCTTAATACTCCCTTAAGAGCCCAAATGGGAATTTCCAACCTATTTGATCAAATTGGTTTCTTCAAATCCTAAAAAAAATCTCAAAGCATAGTTCAAATATACTCAAAACCATCAAGAGTTATCTTAAAAGTACTTTGACCAAGTCAACCCATGAAAAAACTTTGTCAAAATCACTTAAGCTTTCCTTTAACTCATGAAGACTTGGTCAAACTTCAACTCATAGCCTAGAGTCCTATCCAAACTCATTCAAATAAATCTCAAGACTACTCTAACCAATTAGCATGAATATTTGACTACCACCTCATTAGTCAAAAGAATAGTTGGCTGGTCAAAGTAGTCAACCAAGTCAAATTACATGCTTATGTGGCTTTGCCACTTTGGCAATCCAAATCTTCCTAATAAATCCAAACTCTCATGCATTTGGGAGGCTAAGAGGGTTACTTGGCATTAGCCTAAAGCTTATCTCTCTCCTTAATCAAAGCAAGCAATCATTATGAGGAATGGAATTATGTCACTCCTCACTCAAAGCTTTGGCTCCACTCTTTATCATCCAAAATTTTCAATTCCAGTAGCCTCCAGCTCATGTCAAGGATAACCCAACCTCTCCATCTATAAATAAGCCCCCCCTCCCCAGCCATTAAAATGGATTTTGAAAATCTTGAGAGCCCAAGTTGAGAGAGAGAGAGAGAGAAAGAGAGAGAGAGAGAGAGAGAGAGAGAGAGAGAGAGAGAGAGAGAGAGAGAGAGAGAGAAAGGATAATTGGTGTAGCAGAATTTGATCTAGCTGTCACATGTTCTTGGACCCTTAAAGCTTCCATGTAGAGGATTACAATACCTTTCCGAAAATCCAACAGCTCCGAGCCGAGCTGACTCTGATTAAAATGACAGCGGTGACCTGCCACATCATGTGCTAATTGGCAATGATTACGCTGCCGTTTTAGAAAAAAATGATTTAAAATCAATTTACTTAGCCAAAACTTCCAAAATTTATAGAAAATCCATTATTCCACTAAATTTGATGTTCTTAGGCTCATTGGAAAGGGTTTCATTTCTATTATATATTAAAAATAAATTAAAGTATTTTAATCACTTTATAGTGAGTTATTTGGATTTGTTTGAAATCCAAATTTTATAATTTTCTCACATTCCAGTGGTTAACATGAGCCCAAATTTTGGTGAAATGTTTTTGAACATCTTAAGCATCACCTATAATTTTCTTAGGACCAGGTGTTCAAAGAATTTATGTGAAGTGAATTTTCAAAGTAATGGATCCATTTTGGACCCAAAATTTTGAAACTTTATAACTCTTCAAATTCTTAGAATTAGGCTATATAATTGATGTGGTGTTCTTACATATGACTCAGGTTTAGATGGCAAAAATTTCAAACACATTTGAATATTAGAGACACCTAGGACAAATAATTAAGGAAAAGCTATTGCCAACTTAGAAAAATCCTAAAAAATTCTTCACACATCTAATTGGGGTGAAACTTCAAAAAATTAAACTTAGATAAATTATGTACCTTAGGTTCAAATTTCACTGGACTTAGGGGTCATTAGGTTAGAAAATTAAACAAGTCTAATTTTAGCCTTTTTAAAGTCTAGAGAATTAAAAAAATTAGAATAAATTTAAATTAAATTAAAAAATTTTAAATAATATATCAAATTAATTAGAATTCAATTCTTAATAAAATAAAATTAAAATCATTTTAATTTGACTTCATTTTTAGGATAATTTAATTTTAAGTAAAAATAAATATTTAATTATTTTAATTAATTAAAAATAATTAAAATTCCCATAAAATTTTCAAACACTTGGGAATCCTTCCGTAGGTCATTCCCGACCTTTGGAGTTGATTTCAAGGAGTTGAGAGTTCATTTGGAATAAAACCATTATTAAATAATTCAAATAAATACAAAAACTTTAAAAAATCATAACTAATTATAGAAAAATCAAAATTCAGTAAAATCAAAAGAATTTGACTTATATGAAATTAAAATATTTATAAAAAATATCAAACCTTCAAAAATCAATCAAAGTCAAAAAGTCAACATTCTGATCAAAATTCAAGTCAAATCTTTCAACCTTCATAACTAACTGTAGAAAAATCCAAATAAAAAAACCTACAGTCTAACATATCATATTAAGTTCTAATATTTTATAAAAATATTAAATTTTTAGAAATCAACCTTAATCTAAAAGTCAAAATTTTACCCCTCACTTTAATAAATAATCCAAAAAATTCTGAAATTTGAATAATCAATTAAAATCCTTGGAATTATCAATTTGATTAATAAAAATCAATCAACCTAAAATAATAATAATAATGCATTGTAAAATAAATTTTAACACATTAATATTTGAACTCTAAATAAAATCATCCTTCAACCTTTAATAAACATGAACATTAGGCAACATAAACCAATTACACGATATAGGAAATATCAAAACCACACAGCTTATTACACACACTTAGATGTTTTGCTAGGGAACCACTTATAGATCTAGGCTAGCCCAGTGTTTACTTTTCTCCTGTGTCGGGTTTTTCGAGCTTTAATTGCATGCTAATTGTTAGAATTAGATTATTGCTGTGATTGTTTATTTAATTCATACACTCTGTGATATGATTACAAATGTGGCTTATTTGATTATTTAATTTCAATATATAACGGCCTAGAATGATTTAATATTAACTGCTTAGGATAACATTGCAGGTGCTTTGAGTCTAGAATTTTCTATTTTATTATATAATTTGAGAAATTTTTTTGAGTTGTAAAAGTGATTTGAGATGGGATATAGTTGTAAAAGTGATTTGAGATGGGATATATACATATCCTACTTAAATTGCAAAGAGGAGATGACATCCCTTAGGGTAGAGTCCTCCATTTGGAAGCCTAAGTTAGGATACTTTGAGTATCTAAGGAGAAAAGATAACACCCATTTCGAGGGAGAGTTTATTTTCACTTGGATATTTAGACCAGATGGATTCAAGGGGCCTATAGAAGGACCAAAAAGTGGATAACGAGAAGACCCATTCTCAAAGTCACTTGAGTCTTAGGATTATAAATTTGGCCTTGGTGGCAGTGGTACCCGACCACTTTACTTTTCTATAATTCTGGATTGTAATATTAAAAGGCATTTGCCTATGGACATTAAAATTTAATTGATTTGTATATTAATGTTGATTGCTTGATATTGATTACAATTAGGATATGCCTGCTTTTAGTGGTTTTTTTGACGATCTTGCATGTCATATTTATTTTTGCCAGGAACCCGATCGGAGGCTAGTGAGGGTACGATAAAAATTATTCTACTTAAATAAATTAAAATCTTTACATTTACATAGAAATTCTAATGCTTTTAAGAAGTAAGCTCGGGATTGCCAAGAGTTCACATGCATACTTGTTACACTTTTCTTTCCTTTTGTTAGGCACCTCCCCGCTTGCGGATTCTAGCAGACCACCTAGCCTATGAGGATGCAGATCTATCAAGGGGAATATGTGCATTCTTTTAGGGAAAATTTTATTTTTAAGCCTTTTTTAAATTTGCTTCATTTTGATTTCAAGCATTTAATCGAGTCAATTAGCAAGCATCACATTAGTAACAAATTTAAAAGTGTCTAAATCTTTAATTGTATTTACTTAAGCATCAAATACCTAATATATATTAAGGGGCCAAATAAGAATATGCTCTAAATGTCAGCCCCGCTTTTCTCAAACTTAAATTTAATCACATGTCCCTACCACTCTTGTATAAAAAGATCAGACTCATAATTTTAAAGCGCCTAAGTGGTTTAACTGGCTCCCCAATTTAGGTCGAAGTAAGTCCAGATATTTCATTGCATTTTATAGGTTTGGGTCACTAACTTTCAATACCCAATATAGACTTAAGTTCTGAGGCAAGCTCAAGCTATAAGATCTCAACCTCTAGGAATCTAATTCAAACTTTCTAATAAAATCGACAACTCAAACTTAAATATCTTTTAATCAAATTCAAGCCCAACACTTAGGAAAGGCTAGAGTGTTTCTGAATTATTTTAGAATTTTAAAACACTCCTTATCCTTTCTCCTTTGACTCCAGAAATAAGTGTTCAACCTTAATCCAATACCTATTGAATTTCTAACCTCACCTTCCTTTGATATCAATCTTTGAAGTCTTAAATAAAATTTCTACATCTATTTTAATCTAGAATATTCGTAGGAAATTTTAGTTTCATATGATGTAATTAACTACCAGAACTTGCGCTTTAGAAACTCATATCTATTTTAAAAAAATTAGTCTTGTCAAAATTTTAATTAATTCTCTTTCGAAAAAGCAAACCAGATGATCATTATCGTCATTTTTAAATGATTAATAATAAGCGATACATTCTTCTTCTAGAAAGATATGTCATTATATTATTATGATTTTGATTATAAAATTAATGATCCTCCTATTCAGATTATTACAGTCAAATACTCAATCAAATTTAATTTTGACCCTCTGGAGTCATATATAACTCTTCCCTGAGTTTGGTTACGGTAATCAGGATGAATTCAAAGTTTTGAAATTTGAACCCATTAGAAAATGATATGTTTGCCTCCCAAGGTGATATATTGTTCATGATGGCATGTTCAATTTCAAACCTATAATTCTAGAAATTAAACTTTTCCAAAGAAAATTAATATTTTTCAAAACCACACTTTTTTTATCAAACATCAACAAGCCTAGTTGACTGGTCAAATTAGTCAACCAAGTCAAACATGTATCTTAGGTGGCTATGCCACCTTGACAACACAATCTCATATAATAATCCATACTTTCATGCATTTAGGTGGCTGGGAGGATTACTTGGTACCAAACTAAGGCTTCTCTCTCTCTCATAAATTAATGTTATAAATCATTAGAATGAAGGGATAGTTTTATACTTCACTCAAAGCTTTGGAACTACCTCACTTCTTCCAAAATTTTCAATTCCAGCAGCCTCTAATCCATTCCAGTCATCACCTAGCCTCTCTAGCTATAAAAGAAGCCCCCCAACTATTCCCCCTCCAATTGTAAAGCTTACGAACCCAATTGGAGAAGAGATAGAGAGAAAGAGAGATAAAATACATTTGTTGTAGCAAATTCCACTCTAGCCATTAAAAGCTCTTAGACTTTTCAACAGAGTTGTAGAAGATTTAATTACCTTTAAAACAAGCCTAAAAACATAAAAATACGTCCATAGGATTGTAAGATATCTCAACATTTCTCTTAAACTTTGATTTGAAATCATAGAAAATCTACAACACATGTAGCCTTCAAACTTCAAGTGTTGGAAGATTATGTTACCCTAAATGTTTGTTTCAAATTTCATCTAATTTGGAAGAGTATTTTGAAAGTTATAGCTAATTGAAGTTCTAGTTCATTTTTGAACTCTAGAATATGGCTCGATAAGAGTTGTCCAATCATGCCTTCTGCTTAATCGGATGGACAACAAACGGCCATGCCACTTAGTCCAAACTGTGGTCTTTCGTGAGGATTGAACACATGCCTCATGATTTTGATCAAGGGCCATGTGGTAGCATCCTCCCCTTCCGAGCCTTCTGTCAATGTTCCAACGACCCTAATTCAAGCTGACTTAGGGTTCATTTGGGACGGCTTTTTTATTGCTTTTTAAAACGGAGTTTTAGTACAAATTTTTTTATTTTTGTACTAAAACTCCATTTTAGAAAGCAATAAAAAAGCCGTCCCAAACGAAGCCTTAGATTGAAATGATTGTGGCGGCCTACTACATCACATGTAATCATTTCCAATCATTGTGCCGCCATTTATTAATTAAAAAAAATTATTTAAAAATCAATTTAAATAGCTAGAGCTTCCAAAATTCATAGAAAATCTTATTTTCATGAAATGGAGTATTTTTTGGCTCATTGGAAAGGGTTTGAGCCCTATTATTTATTAAAATTAAATTTTTAAGTGTTTTGATGATTGGATTATGAGTTATTTAAGTTTGTTTAAATTTCATTCTTAGCAATTTTCTCATAATATAGTGGTCAGCTTGAACCTAAATTTTGGTGAACAATAATTGAGTATCTTAGACATCCCTACATTTTTCCTAGGTCCAGATGCTCAAGGGATTGATATGATGTGAATTTACAAAGTAACGGGTCCATTTTGACCAAAAACTTTGAAAAATTTATAACTCTTTATATTGATAGAATTATGTTATCAGATTGTTCTGGTGTGCTTGCAAATATTTAAGGGTTAAGTAAACAAAGTTATAAACCTAATTGAGCATTAGTGACACATAGGAAAAATAATAAAGGACAATGTCTAGTTAACATATAAAAATTCTAAAAAATTGTACACACACCTAATAGGGGTGAAACATTATAGCACTAAACTTAGTGACATATTATACCTTAGATCCACATTTCACTAGATTTGGAGGTTATTAAGTCAAAAAATTAAGCAAGTCAAAAGTGACCCCTTTTAGGGACTCAAAAACTTCAAAAATTGTAATAAATCAAAATTCAATACAAAAATTACAAATAGTATATAAAACAAACAAGAATTTCATCCACTATTTATGAAAAATGAAAGCTCCATGAATGGACCTTTAATTTAAATTTTAGTTAAAATCAATATTTAATTAAAAAATAATTAAAAATTTCTAATATATTTTAAACACCCAAAAACACTCCCATGAGTCATCCCTAACCTTTGGAAGTGATTCCATACAGTTTAGGATGCGTTTGGATCAAAACAATCAAAATTCCTAATTAAATAATTTTAAAAATTAATTAATTAACCAAACTTTAAAAAATCATAACTAAATTTAGAAAAATTCAAATTGACCAAACTTAATGTCATTCAACTCCATTTGAAGTCTAGTATTTTATGAAAATAACAAACCAACAGAAATAGTTTAAAGTCAAAAAGTCAACTTTTCGGTCAACCATAGTTCAAAATTAGGCCAAAAACTTTGAGAGTTTATAACTTAATGTAGAAAACTCCAAATTGAGCAAACTCAAAGGCATTATACTCCATGTAAGTTCTAATATTTATTAAAAATATCAAACCATGAAAAATTCTTAAAATAAAAAAGTTAACATTTTAGTCAACTTTAGTTCAAATTTAAACTTGAACTTCAAAAATTCATAATTAAATATAGGAAAATCTTATTCTAGAAAAATCAAACCCTAATTACTCATGTTAAGGTATAGTATTTGAGAAAAATATCAAAACTCCTATGGGCTTTAAAAATTTTTCCCCGGGCTCCCTCGTTACTTTTTTTAGGGGTTTTAAAGGAATAAGTTCTTAGGTAAATTTTAGAAGGAAGATGGGTTAATAAATAAGGCACTACCCAGAGATTTTGCCCTCATTTTGTGAGAAATTTATATTTGAGTTTTGTTTTCCTATAGGCGCAAGCCCCTATAGTTAATTACCCCTCCCAATAATGAGAGTGAACTTTTGATTAAGGCTAGTCGTCAATTAGATATGTAGATATGTGTATTATTTGGTATATAGTAGCAACATGAGTTTGGGAATTTGAAGAATTTGATATTTAAAATTAAAAATTTAACCATCTTGCACTTAAAGCATATAGTAGGGGAATGGATAATGGACCCAATCAAGATCCCATGGTTTTGTCATCCCGGGCCATCGTGGTACCTGATCTAATTAGTCAGAGAAGGTAGTCAACCCAATCAGACAGAAGGATCCTTGTTGATAGCTATAAGTTGCTTCGTTCAAGGGTACCTTATAGACCCATTGGGGGGAGTGTTTATTTAAGGGGACAAATTTAAATCCACATTAGCTAACAGAGGGCTATATGCCCTATTGATTATATCTTATTGATTCATATCTCAAGGATTTGAAGCCACTAAGGAACGTATTGGCCCTGGTCATAACTTTTATCTTGTGGTGCCATTTAGCGGTAGAACAACTCAGTTCAGAGGGCTATAGTCATAATAGTTTACCTGAAGTTTCATTTGGCAGCAAAAATGTCGATCAAAGGGCACGTACCACATCCTTACTAGCAAGAGATATTTTGAGAATGAATCATAGTGATATTTTTTACTATGCATTAGCTTTATGTGAGCTAAAGTAAATTTCAATTTATCCACTCGGCAAATTAGTGCTAAGAATGAATCATCGGATTTTGCTTTAAGTATTTTATGGTTGGATTTTAATTTTAAATATTTAAATTTTGGGATTTTTTGATTTTGGACTTTCAAACATTTGGATGGTATTTGAAATATTTAAAATTAATCCCTCTTATTGATAATATTGATAATTCAAGCTTAAATATCCTTTAATCCAAAATTTAAGCTCAATACTTTAGATAGGCTGAGAAGCTTCTAAAATGTTCCAGAATTATGAAACACCTACTTTTTATCCTTTGACCTCCAGAAATAAGTGCTAAATTTTTATCATTTTCCATTTGAAATTCCAGTTTTAATCCTTTAATATTATTCCTTGAAAATTCAAAATAAAATATCCTTATTTTAATTGAGAGTATCCGTAGGGAACTCTTGTTTCCTATGATGTAATTAACTACGAGAGCTTGCACTCTTAAGGGATTTAAAAACCCATATCAAAATTTTAAAATCAAGTTTTCAAAAATTCAATTAATTCTTTTTGAAAAAAATCAAATACAATAATCATTATCATCATTTTCAAATAATTAATAATAAACAATACCTTCTTTCTCCAGGAGGATATATCATTCTATTATCATGACTTTAGTTTTAAATTAATGATCTCTTATCAAGATTGTTATAGTCAAACACTCGATCAAACATCATTTTGACCCTCCGGGGTCATATGTGGTTCTTCCTTGAGTTTGACTATGATAATCAGGATAAACTTACAAAAAACCCATTATGGAATGATATATTTGCCTCTCGGGATAATATATTATTCATAATGATGTGTTCAATCTCAAAATTGAAATTCCAAAAATTAAGTTCTCCCAAAGAAAATTAATCTTTTTCAGAACTCCAATAACTTTTTCAAACAAACACCATCCAGGTGGAAGTCTAGAAGTGGTCATCGGAAGTCTGGTGGAGGACGATATCCAGGTGGTAGTCAAGTAGCAGTCAGTGGCTAGGCGATGATTCGATAATGATATGAAAGAAGTTCGATGGTGGTCGGCACCATTGGAAGTCTGGTGACAGTCGGTAACCGGGCGGTGGTCCAATGATATTCTCATGGAAGTTCGACGGTGGTTGGTAGTTGGGTGAAAATCTGGTAGTAGGGGTGTACACGAGTCGAGTCAAGTCGAGTTTAGGCCCCCTTATCGAGCTTAGCTCGTTAGTTGAAAAGAAAGCTCAAACTCGAGCTCGAGCTTGACAGGCGAACTAGAACTCGAGTTCATCTCACTGTAAACGAGCTTGAGCTGGCTCGCGAGCCATAGACATAATTTTTAATTTTAGGAGGATTTTTAAAAATTAAATGGGATTTTTAAAACTTAAGCTGGATTTTTAAATTTTAGTCAAAATTTAGAAAAAAAAAATGAAATGTTTAACATTTAAAATAAAAATTATGTGATTTTTATTAATATTTTTTAATATTTAATTTAAATAAATAAAATTTAAATTATTTTCAAATATTATTATTTATTCGAACTGGCTCGCGAGCTCACGAGCTGAGCTGAATCAAGCTCGAACTCGAGTTATTTTTACTAAACAAGCTCGAACTCGAGCTCGAGCTCGACTCGTAAGCTTGATAAGCTCGACTCGTGAGCCATAAATGAGTTGAGCTCGAGCTGGCTCATGAGCCAGCTCGGCTCAGTTACATCCCTAGTGGTGTTGGATTTCTTGAAACCTCAAATCTCTCTTCAATCTCCATCCAAAAGATCCATGCCCCAAGCCCCACTTTATGTGAGAAGCGGTGATCTTTTTATAGATTTTTAAGAGTGACATGTCCCGTAAATATGGGAAAGATTTGGGGCAAATTCTGAGTGCTCCATCAGACAATCTATATTGATCCACTTGATTATAGAGCATTTGTCAAGAATTTATATGCCCAAATGATGTCAAAATTAAGCGATCTTTGGCTTGTTGCATTTGTCTCGTCGAGCTGCTCAAAATTATTAGAAGCATACTATATTTGGTTATCATTTAAACATCTAATTTTTGCTTTGGACCTTCCAAATGTGATTCGAGCCCCCGATTTGGACTCATTTGAACTCGAATTGGACTGATTTTTGTGTTAGTTGGTTTGTCTCTTCGAGAGATTCAGTTTAAATATAAGTTTACTGGAATTGGAGTTTGCATTAGTTTAGAATTTAATTTTGAAGAATTCTAACTTTGTTACGTCTCGAGATTCATGCCCAATTAATTCAATTTTTGGGGACCAATCAAGAATATTTATAATTTTAGTCTCTATAACATATTAAAAGTTACATAGTGAAAGTTTTACCAGTGTAAAGTTATACGTTTTTTTATAAAAAAAATATAAATTTAATTGAAAAATTAGATAAAAACTCCGAATTTTTGAAGATTAAGATGGGCATAGTGTGACTTACGTTGACATAAACAAATTTTTCAACTGGGCCGACTAAAAAAAAAAAAAAGCTATACTACCTCCAAAACTTAGTTTATCTTTCTCTCTCATATCTTTTTCTCTCATTTTGTTCTTCCAGCTCTCTTTGGGCTAAAATGTTATTTAATTAGGTTTCAAAGTATGAACTGTTAGAGATAAAGATTGCTAGAGATGGGGGGGGGGGGGGGCATAATCAATAACTTAATATTTTTTCTCAAAATTTCGGTTTGTAATTAAAATCATAAAAAATTTCTTTCAATTATATTGTAGGATTGCATTATTTTATATTATCTCCATTTTTTTGTTTTTTGGGTCAATGGGCTTTGGCATGTAATGTAACGAGCCAAATTAATGGACTTTCACTTTTAACATATTTAGCATTAGAATTTGGTGACTTAATAGTTTTTATTTTATTTTATTCTATTTGTTTTATTAATAGTTTAGCATACAAACAATTGCGACTGTTGGAGGCAAAATCACTAAACATGTTGTTAATTTTTCAATACTTTGAAAGTTAATCTTAGTTTGTGTTCCTGCGGAAGAAGTTATTTATAGACAATCTAAGATTGTGAATTGAAGAGATTGTTTAATTAATGTTTAAGGAGATGCAATAACATGATTTGGGTTGTATTGATGGGACATTAAATATAAATATGATAATGATAGTGATATTTATGACGACTAACAATTTTTTTAATGTTAATATGTGTGTTTGTCTTAATTGGTGTAAAAGTCTTAAAAAAATGTATGTTATTTATAGTAAAGCATTTCATAATCAATTTTGTGAATGAATCTTATAACATGAATAACCTATTAATGTTATCTCCAATTGAACGACATTCTCCAAACAATAGCCGCGATCGTCTAACCCTACAATAAATCAAGCGTCATTTTCGCGTTTTCAACAATGTGATGCTGATCAAAGCGGAGCAAAACAAAAAAGTACGTGTTTCTATTCGAGTTTCATGTGGAGACTTGAGGCAACTGCAAATAGGAGATGCCCTAAGTGATACATCTTTGCTACCATGTTAAACCAGGTAAGGTCTACTACCATGCCTGCTAGCTTAGATTTTTCAATGATGAACTATAAAGTTCTTTCTTCTTCACGGTTTTAAAATATCTTCTCACAAATATAGACACTTCTAAATAATTGAAACAGTAGCACTGTAATAATGTAACAACGAAGAATAAATTGATTTAAAAACTTTCAAATCTTCTCATAAAAACTGTTTGGAATCAAATATTCAGATATTATTATAAAGTCGAATTTCTTAATCTAAATCCTTTTAAAAACTTTCCGATCTTCTGATAAAATTTGTTTGCAATCAAATATTCATATATTAGTATAAAATCAAAATTAGATTTACTGACCTGTTCACAAATCTACTTATTTGCCTTAAAAATTTGAATTTCCAAAAAAAAAAAAAAAAAGAAAGAAAGAAATGTTCCTGAATGCAAAAATTACAACATTAATAATTTTTTCCTTAAAAATTTGCGAATATCACTACGGAGAAGTGACATGAAGGGAGAACGGACAAGCACAAGCCTAACAGGGTTTATCAAGTAAAGAAAAAACAACTTATCCAAATGGAGGTTTATAATATCATCTCAACAGATAACAGTACAGATTTAATTTACACTACTGTAAGTTTGTAAGGAATTTGTTTGATTTTATCCGGAGATTAATTGCACTCAAGCACTTTAAAGCAACAACTAAAACAGATTTTAGTTGAGAACAAATACCTTCTGAAATCTCAGCAAACTCAAAAATCTGCAGATTGCAATTGTCCGACATCCCGTCGCAAGCAGGGGCGGAGACGCAGTGAGCTGCTTCGGCAATCGGCCTGCAGGTTGGCGTTTTGGGTTTAAAAGAGAAAGTAGACGAAGCCTTCAGTCTGTACGCACGTTAGAACTTCCCCAGTACGCCGTCCTGTCGCAAGCAGGGGCGGAGCCACTGTGACCTGCAGCCTGCTTGCTGCTGTTTCACATTCAAAAGAGAAAGCAAAGGCGGCGCTTTGCCTTCAATGGGTAGAAAAATTATTAGGTGCGGAGTGTGCACTGTCCGCACAAGTACTGAGTACTACTCGGTACCGCTAGGCACCCAATGTTTGTTGTGGACTGTTCTCTCTGTCCGCACTCCGTACTTAATAATCTCTCCAATCCGTATGCGCGTGAGAACTTCGCTAGTCGCGTGAAAATAGGCCTTCGGTTGGGTCTGCTGCATGCGTGAAAAGGGGCAAATTATTAAGACCGGTCACCGGATCTAGAAAATAGATTCGGACATCCACTAAAAAGTTGCCACATGGACCGCGCTTTGACTGTGCTTTGGGTGCACTTTGACTGCGCTTTCACTGGGCTTTACTTGCACTTTACCTGCGTTTTACCTGCGCTTTTGGCGCGCTTGACTTAAAATTCCGCGGAAACGTGTACATTCTACGTGTCAAATTTTTAGAGGATATCCGGACCTATTTCTAGGTCCGGTGACCGGACGTAATAATTTGCCATGAAAAGGAGGGATTGAGTTGAGTGGCGCGAATCGTAAAACCAAAAAAAAAAAACATAAAATCTGCTTTTAATTGTAATTAAGTAGTCATAAAGAATTTAATTAAGCATTTATTATATAGTCAGTGTGGGCCCGTGCCCCAGGGGTCCATGGTAAATCCCTCCCTGGCTCAAAATATGTTGTTTAAAATTCGTTCTTGCATTAAATTTGAGATGCTACTATGCGTACGTTGCTCGAACAATTATTACGTCCTCCGACCGGACGTAGAAGAATGTCCGGTTGGAAGCCAAATCATGCCAAAAAACGAGAAATACTGAGCAATACCAAACAATAACGAGGAATACCATCACGTGAAGACTCAATACCGAGTTATACCGAGCTATACCGAGCAATACCGAGTTATACAAAAGATGTACCGAATTTTTCCTAGAAAAAACTCGGCATTGCTCGGTATAGCTCGGTATAACTCGGTATTGGTCTTCACAGAGCGGTATTCCTCATTATTATCAAATAATACCTAGCAATACCGAACAAATACCGAGTTTTTTGACGGCATTTTACCTCCGACCGGACGTTTCTCTACGTCCTTACACCGAACCTAATAAAAGTTCACGTTTCACACGCCTTCAAACAAATCCAACGATAGAATAATATTCTAACTCTAAAATTTACCACTTAGTTTAAATGAGTCTCCCTTCTTTTCCAAGCAAAACTCGTCCCCTCTCGAAGTCTTTATATATTGATTCTGTCTCTAATTGAAACAAACTATTCGTGCGAGCTAGCAAAAGTAGTTCAAATAAAAATGCTTTTTTAAATGAAACTGCCATCCCTCTTTCTCCTCATCGTAGCCGTAGCGCCGGCGGCGGCCGTGGACGGCCAGCTGAAGGTAGGGTTCTACAGCCAGAGCTGTCCATTGGCCGAGAATCTTGTCAAGCAGACGGTGGCATCTGCCTATGCCAACAACCCCGGCGTCGCTGCCGGCCTCATTCGAATGTTCTTCCACGATTGCTTCGTCAGGGTCTCTCTCTCTCTCCGTTATCATAATTTAGTATTTTAGATTCTTTTGAATCTCACTGCAAAGTATTTCAGTACTTTCACTGCAAAGACGGATCTTATGCCAGAGCCTCATTACTGTTTAAAATAAGTATTTTTTTAATTTCGTTATTTACCTTGCAAGATGGGTTGTATTGATAAGAAGAAGCCTACTTTCTCTTCTTTTAAAAATTTTTATTTCCGGGATGAATCTATCACTGAATGGCATTGGTTAGTGTGGCATAAACTTCATGCATTGAAATATTCCTCTTATACTTGGATTGCTCTTAATGGCGGGCTTAAAACGGCTGATGAACTCATTAAAAGGAATATTTCTGTGCAGCCTACTTGTTTACTATGCTCTAGGCATAATGAGTCTAATGCTCACATGTTTTTTGAATGCGATTATGGTTTTGAGGTTTTGAAAAATCTGGTTCCTGCTGTTGTCGAGTTCCTACTTAGGCCCAGGCTGTTACAAGTGCTTCATTTTTTGGGTGAGAGAAGCTATATGTTTAAAAACCAAAGGGAATTTGTTTTACTTTCGGTTTGCTGTGCCACGTATTACTTATGGAGGGAAAGAAATGAGAGGAGATTCAACTTCAAATTTAGAAGCATATCTACTTTATGCTATATCATTAAACGAGCTGTTGAGGAGAAGGCTTCGACCTGGAAACATAAAGATAATTTGCGAATTGCTTGGCCGGCTTAAGCATGAATTTTCATTTATTCTTTGTGGTCATTTGCTGGGTTGTTGGATTTCCCGGGTTGTTGGATTCTCTGCTTCTGCAATTCCCTTTTTTTATTGCTTCGGATGGACATCAAATCTGGTAGATGTCTTTTGGATGTACTCTCTGTTAATTTCTCTAAGCAGCGGCTGGAAGGGATGGATTTTCGATGGAGGACGATGATGTAGCTGCTAATCATCTCCTTGGAGGGCCTCTTGGGCAACCAAGAGATCCTCGACCGTTGGTTGGAACCGTTATATCCACGATTAGCAGTCTGAGTCCATTTTTGGGAGCTCAAAAAACATTTTCTCCATTTATGTCTTCATGCTGTGGATGTCCATTTATCCTTTTTTACTGTTATTTTCTTTCTAGCACTTTTGGGAGGTATAGGTTTTTGGTTTATTCTCCTATTGTTTGAGGATAAATCTTTTTATTATACCTTACTTGTAACTTTTTTTACATAGTAAAATATGGGCTCAAGCCCTCAATTTTCCCAAAAAAAAAAATTTCGTTATTTACAGGATTTAATTAAATTTTAAAAAATTTCTTACCCAATCTTTGAAAAAACTAAAAAAGAAAAACAGTTAATGATGTGGTTAGAGCTTCTCAAAATATTTTTTTTATTTCTTCATTATTTTTAAAATTTTATATGATAAGTAATTTCTAAGCTATTTTAAAAAATAATAATTTTACTGCAATTAAGGCTGTTTATAAATTTATTGTGAGAAAAAAATGTTCTTAAGAGATATTATTTGTATTAGATATTATAAGCTTTTTCTTTTGAAAATGATCGGATCAACAATATTTTTCTCGGAGGAAAAAAAATCAATATATCCTGATCAAAATTTTAGTCAAGATAGGATTTAGTCCTTCAATATATTTTAAAATTAGTATAATATATAAAATATAAATAACTAATATTACATAAATCTCAAATCAAATTTAAGAGCTTTGAGTTTCAACTGATCAATTTTTAGTCCGAATATTTTGAGATAAATATTTTTCTTAAAACTGTTATACTTTAGCTGATCTAATAATAAAAGGCCACTTTTACTCCTAAATTTTTAGTATAATATATATATATTGTTGCATCCTGGAGTATTCGCGGCGGTAGAAAAATATAAAATTTAACGTCTTAACTTTGTATGAAAATCCGTCATGCAATCAGATAAGAGTGAGGGTGTAACATCATATGAGACACCAATATTTTTTACATGGAAAACCCCTGAAAAGGGGGAAAAACCACAGGGCCTAGCCCAGTTTGAATGAATCCACTAGTATAGCAGTTGATTACAAATGAGGCCCTTCCTTGGAGGAAGGTATTAGCTTGATGTACATCGTATAGAGTACATTACATGATGTGAATACAAAAAGTCACTGTTGACATATTCGTTTGGTCGGGAGGACGGCTCGTTGGTGGACGACATAAGTCGGGAGGATCGTAGTTAGCGGGCGACGGAGGTCGGAAGGACCGTAGTCGGTGGGCGACGTAAGTCAGAAGGACCGTAGTCGCCGCGGGTGACGAAGGTCGGAAGGACCGTAGTCGGCGGGCAACGTAGGTCGGAAGGACAGTAGTTGGCGGGTGACGGAGGTTAAAAGGACTGTAGCCAATGGGCGACATAAGTTGGAAGGACCGTAGTCAGCAGGCGACGGAGGTGTAAATAACTGTTGTCTGACGACGGAGGTTAGAAGGAAGGCGTCAGGTAGAAATCTAGTGACGAGCAGAGGTACGGGAACGGGTAGAAGTCCGACGTCAGTCGGCGGCTGGGGAGAACTCTGGCGTAACATGGAGATCGGGTGGAATTCTGACGTCACTTGAAAGTCGGGTGGAATTCCCGCGTTACTTGGAAGTTGGGTTAAATTCTAGTGTTACTTGAAAGTCAGGCAGAATTCCAGCATCACTAGCGTGTCGGGCAGAATTTCGCCGTCACTGGGGCAAAATTCCATCGTCACTTGGGCGTCGGGCAGAATTCCGACGTCACTTAAGCGTAGGGCAGAATTTCGTCGTCACTCGGGCGGAATTCCGGCGGTGGTCGAGGAGGAGTTTCTTCCCTTTATCCTTCTTCTCTTCTTCTTCTTGCTTCGGACCCCTCTCAAGAAAATGAGGGATCTATTTATAGATATTCTTGAGTGGCATGGCCTGTAAATAGAAGGAGGATAAAGGAAAAATGTGGAGTGGTTCGATGAACGGCCGATGTTGAATCCCTTGATCGTGAACCATTTGTCAGACATTTGATGGTCTTAATGATATAAGAATTTGGTAATCTTGAACTCGTTGGATTTGTCTCGTTGAGCCTCTCGATTCGTCTATAAGCATGTCACGTTTGGAATCCATTTGATAATCCAAATTGTGGTTTGAACCTTTCAACAATGCTTCGGGTTGTTGATTTGGGCTCACTTGGGCTCGGATTGAGTTGAATTTGGTGTCGTTGGGTTCGTATTTCTGAGACCCTTAGTTCGACTGTAAGTTTGCTGAAAATGGAGTTCAGGTGATCCCGAATTTAATTTTTAAAATTTCCAGCTTGATTTTCCCTCAGGATTTGTGCCTGTTCAAGATAATTTTTAACGATATATCAGTTGGCCCCCTATTTTCGGACGTCGAAGCTCCAAGAGTATGAAAATATATGTGTCGACATTTCACATTGCCCGAATCGCAAAAAATTACTTTCCAAAATTTATAATTTTGCTCAAACTTAATCAGAGATGCCTCGTTGAGCTCTGAAAGTTTCAAAATTGAGTCATGAACTTCAAAAAATGTGTCCGAGGACCCCAAAAACGTCAGATTTGGACTGTCCGGGCCAAAAAACTGACCCAGACATGCATAGGCGGTCGAACCGGCCGGCCGTCGCCCACCGCCGCGCCAACGGCACACGAGCCGTGCGAACAGGAGCGCCTGTTTAGGAGCACGATTTGGTTGGCCGGCGGTTTTGATTTATTTTTTTTAATCCAAAAATTTCAAAAAAATCATAAAAATTTTCAAAAAATCCTAGAAAATTTTGAAAAAATTTAAAAAAATCTGAAAAATTTCAAAAAATTATGGAATGTTCTTTTCTTCCCAAAAGAGAAAATAAATACCCCCTAGAGTTAGGGGAAAACTTGCACATTCTTCTTTTCTCCTTCTAGCTTTCTTATAATGGAGGCATTCTGCTATTTTTTTATGTGACTTTTCCTACTTAAATTGACGCCCCTCCTCTTAACAGAAGTTAAAATTTTCTCTTCTTTCTCTTCTGTTTTTCTTCTTGCTCTAGAGGCCTTCCACTATTTTCATAGGTGATTTTCCCTACTTAAATCGGCACCCCTCTTCATTGTAGAAGAATTTTTTTTCTCCTTTTAGTATCTTCTTCTATATCAATCTTCTTACAGTCGAGGCATTCCGTTATTTTTCATAGGTGACTTTCTCTACTTAAATTGGCGCCCCTCCTCTTGTACAAGAATTAGACTTTTTGCATCCTTTCCTTTTCTTTCTCTTCCTTCATTCCAACTTTCTTACAGTTGAGACATTCTTTTATTTGTTGTAGGCGGCATCCTCAACTATAATTTTGGGCCCCTCTCCTTGTGTAAAAGTTAGAATTTTTGCTCATAGTTCTTTTCTTGCGTTCTTTTTCTTACATTGGAGGCATTCTACTATCGGAGATAGGATGTATTCCGCTATCAAGCTTCAGTGCCCCTCCTTATGTAAAACAAGATATTTTCCTCCTTATTTCTCTCTTGCATTCTTCTTCATACATTGGAGGCATTCCACTACCATAGATAGGTATCATTCCCCTATCAAACTTAAGTGCCCCTTTTTTGTGTAGAAGGAGTCGCAATGAGAGGCTATCTTCTTAATAGACAACCCTTGATAGAAGAAGATCAATTGCTGATTGTATGTGAGAGTGACTTGAGAAGATATGACGGTAATAGTATCCGGCAGGAGAACCATAAGTGATGAGTAGAAGGGAAGAATTTTGATGCTATTTGAGCCAATGTTTGTCGGCAATGGATGATCAAGCCGAAGTTCGTTGGCAGTTAACGGTCAAGTAGAGAGCTGAAGGAGAAAGTTCGAGGGTGCACTGTATGTATCAATCAAGCGATAATCCGATGATGGCTGAAGTAAAGGACCACCGGCAAATATCAGACGAAGGGCTGATGATCGCGGATGTCCAGTGGCATTTTGCTGAGGCAATATGCATCCATATTGACATGTGCAGACATCATATATTCCTTTCTTTGAAGAAGAAGTTGTAAGAGATGTTTCAATGTGCAGTAAAGAAGAGGTCAATATAATCTGCTAAAGATATTTAACCTTTTTGAAGTTGTTTGATGATTGTAACTTATACATATGATGCATAGGTACTTTTAATTTCAGCTTCTAGTGAGAATAAATGTACACTTAAATTTTGATATTATATTTATGTAACTCTATTGTATATGAAGTTAAAAATTTGTCCCTTAGAGGAAATTGATTTGTTTATGCATCTTTGAGATATACTTTGATATATTGCCCCTCATATTTTTGTGAGGGTATTTTAGACTACTGAAGTCTTTATACGAGTGATGAATTTATCAACCACATACTTTCATGGAATCTTTATAGAGAGAATGTTGTTCACTCAGAGCACTGCTCGACCTCTATGGAAGAGGTCAAGAGAATCCACCAAGGATGTAGGACCTTATCTGAGGTTGTATGTCAGAGCCTTTGCTCGATGACATTAACCTATATAGAAGAGGTTGAGATAATCCACCAAAGATATGAGACCTATCGGAGGTTGTATGTCAGAGCCCTACTAGATGACATTAACATGTATGGAAGAGATCGAGAGAATCCACCAATGACGTGAGACCTATCCGAGGTTGTATATCAGAGTCCTACTCGATGACGTTAACCTATGTGGAAGAGGTCGAGAGAATCCACCAAGGATTTGAGACCTATTTGAGGTTGTATGATAGAGCCATGCTCGATGACATTAACCTGCGTGGAAGAGGTCGAGAGAATCCACCAAGGATATGAGACCTATCCAAGATTGTATTTAAGAGCCCTACTCGATGATGTTAACCTGTATAGAGAAGGTCGAGAGAATCCATAAATGATGTGAGACCTATCTGAGGTTGTATGTCAGAGCCCTGCTTGATGACATTAACCTGTGTGGAAGAGGTTGAGAGAATCCACCAAGGATGTGAGATCTATTCGAGGTTATATGTCAAAACCCTGCTCGATGATGTTAACCTGTATGGAAGAGGTCGAGAGAATTCACCAAGGATGTGAGACCTATCCGAGATTATATATAAGAGCCCTGCTTGATGACGTTAACCTGTGTGGAAGAGGTCAAAAAAATTCACCAAGGAAGTGAGACCTATCTGAGGTAGTATGTCGGAGCCTTGCTTGATGACGTTAGCCTGTATGGAAGAGGTTGAGAGAATCCACCAAGGATGTAAGACCTATCCAAGGTTATATGTCGGAGCCTTTGTTCGACGATGTTAACCTGTATGGAAGAGGTCGAGAGAATCCAATAAGAATGTAAGACCTATCCGAGGTGTATGTCGGAGCCTTTGCTCGACGACGTTAACATGTAGGGAAGAGGTCGAGAGAATCCACTAAGGATGTAAGACCTATCCGAAGTTGTATTTCAGAGCCTTTGTTCAACGACGTTAACCTTATTGTAAGAGGTCAAGAGAATCCACCAAGGATGTAAGACCTATCTGAAGTTATACGTCAGAGCACTGCTCGATGATGTTAACTTATGTAGAAGAGATTGAATCGAATCCCCCTGGGATCAATTTTGCCTTGATTGGGAGGGGGCAAATGCTACGTGTATCCCGAACAAAAGGTGAATAATGACCTATTTTTAGACCGTTACTGCCTTTTTGAGGTTAAGATTAAAAACATGTCCAATGAGTAGAAGTCTCGTACGGGACTGTATAAAGCCTACAATTGATTAGAAGCATCCTTACATTTGCTGGGATTTTCTTGAAACATCATATTGATGCTAAAAGCATCGGAGAATCTTTTTGACCATAGTTGGAGTCAAAGTTGCCCCCCAATCTGCATCTTATTCTTATGATATTGATGTAGCAATGACTGATGCCAGAAAGTTGATAAGAGTGATCTTTTGAGATTGGAGAAATAGTTGCCCCCCAATCAAGAACCACATTCTCATAGGCGGTGCCAAACTGTTGCATTCTAGAGTATTTGCAGTAGTAGAGAAATATAAAGTTTAACATCTTAACTTTGTATATAAATTAGGAACGCAATCAGATAAGAGAGAGGGTGTAGCATTTATATGAGACACCAATATTTTTTACGTGGAAAACCCCTAAAAAGGGGGATAAACTATGGGGCCTAGCTCAGTTTGAATGAATCCACTAGTATAGCACTTGAGTACAAATGAGGCCCTTCCTGTTGCAAATCTATTTTCATGACTTATGTTTTGATGATTGACAAATACTATTGATTCTCTTGGACTGCCTATTATTTCTAACTTTCAGGAATCGAAGATCGGACGAACAAACGAATCCAGTTCAAGATTGCGTAGGTTAGGGTTGAGTCAGTCTGTAATTTGCTTTTTCTCTTCTTGAGTCTATTTGTAATGTTCATAGAGACTGATGCTAAGTAACCCTACACACACACTTGAGAGACTTAGAATTTCTATTTTTACTCACATCGGCCAGGACGATATCTTTATCGGCCTGGATGATTTAGTTTAAAACAGAGATTCTATTCGGGATTCTTAATTAAGGCAGCCGTCATTAACAGACCGTCCTGGATGATACGTGTATCAGCTAGGACGATAAGCTCAAAACAGAAAGAAGTTATCACCATAAACAATTAAGGTATTTTGTAATTTTTGATAATCGGCCAGGACGATCTTGGATCGGCCTGGACGATATTCACAATTATGCCTTAATTAATCAGACAAATCAAGGAAGTAATTAAGGATGATTGATATGATCATATCATCCTGGACGATCGAAGGATCTGCCAGGACGATCTATTCAAAAACCTTAGTTACTTCTGGAAGATAAATATCGGTCAGCACTAATTCAGGGCGTTGCTCTAGACGATTTTCCTTTGATTTGAACTGATCGGCATGGACGATCAAGGCAATTTTAAATCGTCCAATTTGCATTCAGGGCGATGCTCTGGCCGATCTTCTGAGATTTGTACTGATCGGCTAGGACGATGTCCATATCGGCCTGGATGATATTGTCGGCAACTTGCAATTAATGAGCTCCTTTGAAGCGCTTCTATTTAAGAGCTCTTGTTCAACATTTTGAACAATCTTTTGCTGGTGCCTTGACCTGAGAAGACCTTGAGGAGAGAAAGAGAGAGAGGGAGAGAGAGAGAGGATCTTATAAGGGGGAGCTTGTGAGGGGATTCACAAGGGTTGCTTCAAGGATCGCTCTGCTTCTTCTTCGTCTAGAGTTTCTCATCCATGGAAGAGTCGGTAGAGGTAAGGATTCAGCATCTGATTGTGGTTCTTTGCCAGCTTCAGGAGGAAGTAAAAGGAGATAGATTCTCTGCCTTGCCGGGGTGGCAAAAAGAGGTTCTTTGTAAAGGCTTCTCCGCCTAGCCGTGGGGGCTAAAGGAGAGTCACGATTGTAGTGCAATACTTGGAGGGCGCCTCCGGGGAGTGGACGTAGGTAGAGTTGACCGAACCACTATAAATCTCTGTGTTCTTGTTTCTTGCTTCTGCACTTAAATTTTCGCGCTTATTTTTTGTGGTGTGATTTTGGTTTATGTGATTTTACTTCTTTGTGAAAAGAAAATTTTTAAAATACCAATTCACCCCCCCTCTTGGTTAGCTTGGGCCAGTTCTATAGGGCTTAACATCCCTAACAAACTTTCAAGTGGTATCAGAGCGGGATTCATAAAAAATTAGTTTGAAAACTTTTTGAATTTTGATCCATGGTTAACCTTGGGAATTGTAACACTACGGAAGGGTATTATATTACCCGACCTCCCCTGTTCGATAACCTACCTTTTGATTTCTGAAAAACCCGCATGTCGATGTTTTTACAATCTACTAATTATCGCATGTGGATGCTTATCAAAGAAGGTTATTCTCCATATTCTTGTGAAATTAATGGTGTTAAAACTGAAATTGCTTTTACTGAATGGACTTTCGATGAAAGAGATTTAGCCCAATTAAATGCAAAATATTTGAACTATTTTTTCTGTGCTTTAAAATCTGAGGATTACATACGTGTCTCCACTTGCAAAACTGGTAAAGAAATTTGGGATAAATTGTATATCACTTAAGAAGGCACTAATGAAGTTCAACAATCTCGTTTGAACATGCTCTTGCATGACAACGAACTTTTTCGTATGAAACCTCATGAATCAATTTCTGACATGTATACTAGGTTTACTCAGATAGTTACTTCACTGCATGCACTAGAAAGAGAACTTTCAAACTTTGAAAAAGTAAACAAGATTCTGAGATGCTTGCCTTCGTCGTATGATGCTAAAATCACTGCAATCACGGAATCTGATTTGAACACTTATTCTATTGATAACTTACTTGGCTCACTCATTGTTTACGAGCAAGGGGTGAATCAAAGAAATCTTGATGTAGGTGAGAAAAAGAAGGAGAAAACAGTTGCACTGAAGGCGCACAAATCAAATTCTGAAACTTTCGGGTCTAAAAGCGATGGAGTTGCCTTCATCACAATAAAATTCAAAAGCTTTCTAAGGAAGAAGCAAAAGCATCATTGGAGAAAAGGTAAGGATCATAAACATTCGAAAGGATCTTCTGATGTCATTTGTTATGAATGCAGGAAACCAGGACACGTGAAAACTGATTGCCCTACACTTAAAGATCACTCAAGCAAAGGAAAGGGTGAGGAGAAACCTAAGCTAAGGAAGGACAAGATGAGAGTACAAAAAGTATTTTGGGCGGATTCTGCATCAGACTCATCGGAGATGGAACTAGAAGATGAGACATCGAAATTATGCTTGATGGCTGACGACAATCTTGATCAAGAAGAGGTATGTGAACTTTCCTATGATCAACTTCTTGAAGTTTCAGAAAAAATTCATGCATCATATAGGAAATTAAAGAAAACATATGCCAGCTTGAAATTAGAATTTTTGAATCTACAAAAGAGCATGAAATTTTGACTAAAGACCATCAAACGATTGATTCAAATCATATGACCTTACTTGATGAATTTGATGAGTTAAATAAAAATCATTGTGAGTTAGTTGAAAAGCATGATGCATTAAAAGTGTCACACACATCACTTGAATCTGATTTTAAAAGGTCTAAAGAGATGGAAAAAAATTTGAGGATTGAAAATGAGGTCTTAAAGAGCACTAATTTGAGGATTCAAAATGAATTAGAAACATGTAAGAAGATTAGGATGACACCTACTTTTGATCAATTTCCAAAACCTAGGAAGAGGCATTATAACTCAAATCACTTAAGAAATTCTTTTCCTAGAGTTAGATGTTTTTCATGTGGCATGCTAGGACACATCTCACACACTTGCAAAGTTCACCATAATACACATTGGGTGTGGATACCAAAGGTGCATGATCCACAGCATATCACACATGGATTGCATTCTACTTTTCATAAGGAGGAACACAAACCTGTTTGGGTTCCTATATCTAACATTTGATAATTTTGTAGGAGGGCTCTCACAAAAGGCCTCGTGAGAGTATGTGGTACCTGGACAGTGGATGCTCTCGACATATGACTGGTGATGCCAACCAGTTTGTTGTACTAGAGTCCAGGACTGGAGGCAAGGTTTACTCTTGGAGACAACACCACCAAGAAGGTGGTAGGCGTAGGTATAATTGGTAATTCCAAGAACCTTATGATTGAAAATATTTTGCTTGTAGATGGATTGAAGCACAACTTACTCAGCGTCAGTCAACTCTGTGACAAAGGCTTCATCGTGCAATTCTTTACAAATTCATGCATTGTAAGTTTAAGTAACAACACTATTTTGCAAGGAAAGATGATCAACAACGTCTACATGCTTGATTTAAATAACATTGAATGTGATGCTTCATTTTGCTTAAAAACAGTGATTGATGATTCATGGTTGTGGCACCGGAGACTTTGTCATGCAAGTATGAAAACCCTTAGGAAAGTGACCCAAAAAGACCTAGTTAGAGGTGTCCCCAAACTCAAGTTTTCAAAAGACCACTTTTGTGATGCCTGTCAATTAGGAAAGCAAGTCGACTCCACCTTTCACCCCATTAAGGACATTAGCACCTCTAGACCTTTAGAAGTCCATCACATGGATTTGTTTGGACCCATTAGCACTGCCAGCATGGGAGGAAAAGTTTATGGATTTATGATTATTGATGACTACTCAAGGTTCACTTGGACTAGATTTCTTTCACATAAAAATGAGTCTTTTGAGGAGTTTAAAACATTTTCTACTTGGATTCAAAAAAAGCTAGGTTGTGAGATTTTGACCATCCATAGTGATCATGGGGGAGAATTTGAGAATGAAAGATTTGGAGATTTTTGTGAGGACAAGGGGATTAGCCACAATGTTTTAGCTCCTAGGACCCCTCAGCAGAATGGGGTAGCTGAAAGGAAGAACCGGACCTTAGTAGAAGCCGCTAGAGCCATGCTTGCTGAGTATTCACTTCCAAAATACTTTTGGGCTGAAGCGGTTAACACAGCTTGTTATGTGTTGAATAGGGTGAATGTTAGAGCCAAATTAGAAAAGACACCCTATGAGATCCTTAAGGGTAGGACACCCAATCTTTCCCACCTTCATGTCTTTAGTTGTAAGGTTTTTATTCACAACAATGGGAAGTCTCACTTGGGAAAATTTGATCCTAAATCTGATGAAGGAGTATTCTTGGGATATTCTAGTGTTGGGAAGTCTTTTAGGGTGTTTAACAAGAGAACTTTGATGGTGGAAGAGACAACCCATATAGTATTTGATGAGTCTGATCCTAAGAAACATGGAGTTGAGAATGATGATGATATTGGAGAGATTACTAGTGGTGTAGAAAATTTGGGGAAGGGGGTAGAACACCAAAGTAATGAAGGAGTAGGAGAAGTCACCCAAGGAGTAGAAAATATTGATTTGGATGAAAAGGTTGGACCTTCTTACACTTTTCCTAGAGATTGGAGATACTCTACAAGTCACCCCAAGGATTTGATCTTAGGAGACCTTTCTAGTGGAGTTAAGACTAGACATGGACTTAGGAAGGATGTGAACCACTCTGCCTTTATCTCAATGACTGAACCCACCACCATTAACCAAGCCCTTACTGATGAGTTTTGGATTTTAGCAATGCAAGAAGAATTCAATCAATTTGTTAGGAATGATATTTGGAAGCTTGTAGAAAGTTCTAAGGGACAAAGTGTAGTTGGGTCAAAGTGGGTTTTTAAGAACAAGGTGAATGATTCAGGAGTGGTGGTTAGGAATAAAGCAAGATTGGTGGCTAAGAGGTATAACCAAATAGAAGGGATAGACTTTGAGGAGACTTTTGCCCCTGCAGCTAGATTGGAAGCTATTAGAGTGCTATTAGCCTTTGCATGTTATAAAGGATTTAAGCTTTTTCAAATGGATGTCAAGAGTGTCTTTTTAAACGGGGAAATAAAAGAAGATATGTTTGTAGAACAACCCCCAGATTTTGAAAGTTCCCAATTTCTAAATCATGTTTTTCAATTAAAGAAGGCTTTATATGGGTTAAAGCAGGCACCAAGAGCTTGGTATGAGAGGCTTAGCACATTCTTACTAGAGAGGGAGTTTATCAAGGGGAGCGTAGACACCACCCTTTTTCTTAGGAGAGTTGGAGATGACTTACTCATTATTCAGATTTATGTGGATGATATATTCTTTGGATCTTCTAATAAAAAATTGTGTGATGATTTTTCTAAAATAATGAGTAGAAAGTTTGAGATGAGTTTGATGGGAGAGTTGTCATACTTTTTGGGGTTTAGCATAAAACAATTGGAGGATGAAACCTTTTTAAATCAAACAAAATACATAAAGGATATTTTGAGGAAATATGAGATGGACAAAGCTAAGCCAATTAACACTCCCATGACTTCTAGTGCTCCATTGGATAAGGACCCAAGTGGTAAGTCTGTTGATCAAAAGAAGTATAGAGGCATGATTGGATCTTTACTTTACTTGACTGCGAGCCGACCTGATATTATGTTTAGTGTTTGCCTTTGTGCTAGATTTCAAGCTGACCCTAAGGAGTCCCATCTGACTGCAGTTAAGAGAATTTTTAGATACCTTTTAGGGACCCAAGGCTTAGGGATTTGGTACCCTAGACACAACACTTCTTTTGAGATTATTGGATTTTCTGACTCTGATTTTGCAGGATGCAAGGTGGATAAAAAAAGCACTTCAGGAACTTGTCAATTCATAGGACAGTCTTTGGTCTCTTGGTCTAGTAGGAAACAAAATTCTGTTGCACTTTCCACTGCTGAAGCTGAGTACATTGCTCTTGGAAGTTGTGTGGCCCAAGTCCTTTGGTTGAAACAACAGGTATTGGATTTAGGATTACCTGTAGGCACCATCTCAATCTTTTGTGACAACACTAGTGCCATATGCATCTCTAAGAATCCTATCCAATATTCAAGGACTAAGCACATTGACATTAGGCATCACTTCATTAGAGATCATGTGATTAAGGGAGACATTGAGTTACACCATGTAACAACTGAAAATCAACTGGCTGACATCTTTATTAAACCACTGGCCTTCGACACTTTCAGTTCTTTAAGGACCAGATTGGGTGTGATTGACATAAATGCATGAAACTTGATCTTTAAGTTACTTTCTTTTACTTTTGTTTTTTATTTGCTCTTAGTTTTTGGTGTGTTTTACTTTCTTTTGTGTTTTTTTAAAGCTTAGTTGTCAAAATCATCGCTGAAATGATATCATATTTCTTGTCCTTATTTTTGAAAATTTGTAGTCAATGTATTTTTCATCTCTTAATCTCTTAGATGGTAAAAATATTTTGTGATTGTGTCTCTTTCTCTAACCTATTTTAGTGGCATAGTTTTCTTTTCTAATCAAAAATCTATTTCAAATTAAAGATTGTGTATTAAATTAAGATCTTTTTTTAAACTTGCTTAAGCAAATCTATCTTGTATTTATAATGATTAAAGTTTTTTTTGTCACATCAAGATCCCTCGTTACTCTTGTCTTTGATTATTGATTCTGTTTGTGATAATTCTTCCTTATGTTAGAGAGAGAGCTCCTATTCTCTAATATCTAAGAAGATATACTCACAACTAAGATTTTTTTAAGAGATTATAAAAGAAAATGTAGCTTGCAAAAAAAAAAAAATTGGCCAATGATGCCAACAAAAGAAGCGCAAAGACGCCAAATTGAAAATCTATAAAAAAAAAGATGTGCAAAGCGCCACTCAAATTGATAAGAGGCATAAAATGAGCCCACTCAAATGCAAGCTATTCTCTCTTTTTAAATCTTTTAGAACTTAGAAGTTTTGATTCTCAAAGACTTGGTTTCGATTGCTTTGCGATCGTGACAGAGTTACTTTGGTTCATTATTTTATAAAGATATTTTTTCTTGAACCAAGTGATGGATGGATTCTTTTTCTCATATCCAATTAATTCTTTGAGTTAGGTCATTGATTTCAAAAGATGATTCTACCCTAAGAAAATGTCTGAGCTAAGGGTAACCATGACCGGATATTCTACCATTCTTTGGATTGTTGAGATTATTAACTCATTAACCCACAAGTTTTTAAATCAATCACATGGAATACTACATCATTTTCATGCCTTGGTTAAAAAAAAAATTGTGATTTGCTATTTTTTTTCTTTCTGTTCTCTCCTCCTTTTTGATATGTCAAAAGGGGGAGAAGTTTATGATGTTCTTACACTTGTCGATCCCAAAATTTTACTGCTGATTGTCTTCGTAGTATTTTGCCATCATAAAAAAGGGGGAGATTGTTGCAAATCTATTTTCATGACTTATGTTTTGATGATTGACAAACACTATTGATTCTCTTGGACTGCCTGTTATTTCTAACTTTTCAGGAATCGAAGATCGGACGAACAAACGAAGCCGTTCAAGATTGCGTAGGTTAGGGTTGAGTCAGTCTGTAATTTGCTTTTTCTCTTCTTGAGTCTATTTGTAATGTTCAAAGAGACTGATGCTAAGTAACCCTACACACACACACTTGAGAGACTTAGAATTTCTATTTTTACTCACATCGGCCAGGACGATATCTTTGTCGGCCTGGACGATTTAGTTTAAAACAGAGATTTTATTCGGGATTCTTAATTAAGGCAGCCATCATTAACAGATCGTCCTGAACGATATGTGTATCGGCCAGGACGATAAGCTCAAAACAGAAAGAAGTTGCCGCCATAAACAATTAAGGTATTCTGTAATTTTTGGTAATCGGCCAGGATGATCTTGGATCGGCCTGGACGATATTCATAATTATGCCTTAATTAATCAGATAAATCAAGGAAGTAATTAAGGATGATTGATACGATCATATCGTCCTGGACGATCGAAGGATCGGCCAGGACGATCTATTCAAAAACCATAGTTACTTCTGGATGATAAATATCGGCCAGCACTAATTCAGGGCGATGCTTTAGACGATTTTTCTCTAATTTGAACTGATCGGCCTGGAAGATCGTGAGATCGGCCTGGACGATCAAGCCAATTTTAAATCGTCCAGTTTGCATTCAGGGCGATGCTCTGGCCGATCTTCTGAGATTTGTACTGATTTGCCAGGACGATGTCCATATCGGCCTGGACGATATTGTCGGCAACTTGCAATTAATGAGCTCCTTTGAAGCTCTTCTATTTAAGAGCTCTTGTTCAATGTTTTGAACAGCCTTTTGCTGCTGCCTTGACCTGAGAAGACCTTGAGGAGAGAAAGAGAGAGAGGGAGAGAGAGAGGATCTTGTGAGGGGGAGCTTCTGAGGGGATTCACAAGGGTTGCTTCAAGGATCGCTCTACTTCTTCTTCGTCTAGAGTTTCTCGTCCGTGGAAGGGTCGGTAGAGGTAAGGATTCAGCATCTGATTGTGGTTCTCTGCCAGCTTCTGGAGGAAGCAAAAGGAGATAGGTTCTCTGCCTTGCCGGGGTGGCAAAAAGAGGTTCTTTGTAAAGGCTTCTCCGCCTAGCCGTGGGGGCTAAAGGAGAGTCACGATTGTAGTGCAATACTTGGAGGGCGCCTCCGGGGAGTGGACGTAAGTCGAGTTGACCGAACCACTATAAATCTCTATGTTCTTGTTTCTTGCTTCCGCACTTAAATTTCCGTGCTTATTTTTTGTGGTGTGATTTTAGTTTATGTGATTTTACTTCTTTGTGAATTTTTTTTTAAAATACCAATTCACCCTCCCTCTTGGTTAGCTTTGTCCAGTTCTATAGGGCTTAACATCCCTAACGAACTTTCACTTCCTTGGGGGAAGGTCTTAGCTTGATGTACATCTTATAGAGTACATTACATGATGTGAATACAAAGAGTCACTGTTGATGTGTTCGTTTGGTTGGGAGGACCACTCGTTAGTGGACGACGTAAGTCAAAAGGATCATAGTCGGCGGGTGACGGAGGTCAGAAGGACTGTAGTCAATGAGCGACGTAAGTCAGAAGGACCGTAGTCGGTAGGCGACGGAGGTCGGAAGGACTGTAGTCGGTGGGTGACATAAGTCAGAAGCACTATAGTTGGTGGGTGACGAAGGTTGGAAAGACTGTAATCGGTGGGCGACGTAAGTCGGAAGGACCGTAGTCGGCGGGCAACAGAGGTCGGAATGATTGTTGTTTGAGGACGAAGGTCAGAAGGAAGGAATCAGGTAGAAATCTAACGACGAGAGGAGGTCTGGAGTCGGGTAGAAGTCCGACATCAGTTGGAGGCCAGGGAGAACTCCGGCATGACTTGGAGATCGAGCGGAATTCCTGCATCACTTGAAAGACGGGCAGAATCCGGGAGTTACTTGGAAGTCGGGTGTCCGGCGTTACTTGGAAGTAGGGTGGAATTCTGGCATCACTTGGGCGTCGGGCATAATTCCAACGTCACTTGGACAGAATTCTGGCTTCACTTGGGCGTCGGGTAGAATTCCGGCTTCACTTGGGCGTTGGGCGGAGTTCCGGTGGTGGTTGAGGAGGAGTTTCTTCCCTCCTATCCTTCTTATCTTCTTCTTCTTGCTTCCCCTCTTCTTCTTCTTGCTTCGGCCCCCTCTCAAGAGAAATGAGGGATCTATTTATTGATATTTTGGAGTGGCATGACCTATAAATAGGAGAAGGATCAAGGGCAAATGTGGAGTGGTTCGATGGATGGCTGATATTGAATCCCTTGATCGTGAACCGTTCGTTAGACATTTGAAAGTTTTAATGATATCAGAATTCGACGATCTTGGGCTCGTTGGATTCGTCTCGTCGAGCCGCTCCATTCGACTATAAGCATGTTACGTTTCAAAACCGTTTGGTAATCCAAATTGTGGTTCAAACCATCCAACAACGCTCCGGGTTCTTGATTTGGACTCATTTGGGCTCGGATTGAGTTGAATTTGGTGTCGTTGGGTTTGTATTTCCGAGACGCTTAGTTCGACTGTAAGTTTGCTGAAATCGGAGTTCAGGTGATTCCGAATTTAAATTTTGAAGTTTCCGGCTTGATTTTGCCTTGAGATTCGTGCCCGATCGAGATAATTTTTTATGATATGATATATATATATATATATATATATATATAATTGCTAATTGAATTACAAAATAATGCAAAAGCTATCTAAAATATATTCTAACAGATCTGACTATTAGAAATAATAGTTCTGACTATCAAAACACCCAGTAAATCGAGAGATTATTTCGTGCGCGTCGGAAAGCTAAGTTAGATTTTTGTGTGTGCAAAATAAAATCAGAGTTGTGAATAATAACTATTCTTTTATTACTATTTTGATTTTGCTACGCGGACTCATAAAAATCAGATAATCTTGTCATCCTAACTCCACAGGTAATAATCTCTCCTCCAAATCCTACTTATGTATGCCTTATTCATTAAAAAAAAACTCTCGTGACAAAAAAAATCTATAATAAAATAAAAAAAAGTATGCCAAACTCAGCCGAAATTCTACTTTACATTAAAAAAAAAAAAATTTACAGACCACGCGCCTTCCTTGGATCTAAATTAATTTATAAATTTCATTTCATTTCATTTAAACATGCAATACAAACAGGGCTGCGACGCCTCAGTTCTAATAGACTCGACCAGCAGCAACTTAGCAGAAAAAGACGCTCCCCCTAATAACCCAAGCCTCCACAGCTTCGGAGTAATTGACGCTGCCAAATCCGCCGTCGAAGCTACATGCCCCAACAACGTCTCCTGCGCCGGCATCATCGCCTTCGCCGCCCGAGACTCCTCCGTCCTCACCGGCAACATTTCCTACGATATCCCCTCCGGTCGCCGCGACGGCAACATCTCCTTATTCACCGATGCTCTCGCCAATCTCCCCTCCCCTCTCTCCAACGCCTCCACTCTCATTGAAGCCTTTGTGGCCAAAAACCTAACCTCCAATGAGCTCGTTACGCTCTCCGGGGCACACTCCATCGGGGTTTCCCACTGCTCATCTTTCAGAAACCGGTTGTATAATTTCAGCGCGACTAGTCAAACGGACCCCACATTGAGCACGTCGTACATGCAGATGATGCAATTGGTTTGCCCTTTCAATAGTTCCTTGTCGGGAAATACAATGGTGGCGATGGATGTTATGACGCCGGCAGTGCTGGACAATGCATATTACGTGGGGGCTCAAAGGGCGCTTGGGCTATTCACATCGGACCATGCGTTATTGACCCAGTCTAGTTTAAGCGAACTTTTATTCGGTCCAGTGAACCTACACTCCTCTACGTTCGGCCACCAATGTTTTAGCGCGACGTAGCATGAAGAAAAGTCGCCGACCCAACCCGCTGTTTTTTGGGTTCTCTCACGTGTGTTTTTTTAAATTCTTGACGAGCCGAACAACATCCCATCACCTTTTGGATATATTTCAAATACCTAGCAATACCGAGCAAATACCGAGTTGTACCTAGTTTTTTCTAGCAATACCGAGCAAATACCTAGCAATACCGAGCAAATCCCTAGCAATACCGAGCAATTCTTGAGCAAATACTGAGTTGTACCGAGTTTTTTCTAGCAATACCGAGCAAATACCTAACAATACCGAGCAAATCCCTAGCAATACCGAGCAAATCCTGAGCAAATACCAAGTTGTACCGAGTTGTAGAAAAACTCGGTACAACTCGGTATTTGCATGTTTTGGTCTTCACAAGCGGTATTTCTCGTTTTTTGCAAAGCAATACCTTGCAATACCGAGCAAATACCGATCATACTGAGAAAATCGCGAACATAGCATTCCCGGTTCCGCTACGGTCAATCGTCGGGCCGCGTGGTAAAGATATAAGAGCACGTGGCGACATGTTATGGCGGCCGAACGTAGCTCTACATCCGGTCAGAGGACGTAATAATTTGTCAGTTTAAGTGCGTGGTGAATGATAACGCGTGGAATAGAGTAGGGTGGACTGCCAAATTTGCAAGGGCGATGGTGAGATGGGAATACTGAGGTGAAGAAGGGGCAAATTATTGCATCCGGTCACCGGACGCGGAGAATAGGTTCAGACATCCAATAAAATTTTGCCACGTCACCTGCGCTTTTGACTTGCGCTTTAGTTGCGCTTTGACTGCGCTTTTGACTGCGCTTTGACATGCACTTTACCTGTACTTTAGCGCTTTACCTACGTTTTAATTGCGCTTAATTTAAAATAATATTTTATTAATATCCAGATCTATCTCTGTGTCTGGTGTCCGGATGCAATAATTTGCCGAAGACAGGACAGTAGGGTGAGATCAGAAAGAATTATCACGTCGTGAATACTGTGAGTACTCATTGGAATAAAGCAGCGGAGAAACAGGAGTTGGAGTCTTTGGTGGGAGAAATTATTGGGTACGGAGTGCGGACGTAGCTCTGTGTGTGCAAACGAATTGGTTCGCGCCACGTGGAGCCCACCTTGACCCCACCGACTTGAAGAGAACGTGTGCTCTGTTTACCCGATAACCCGATAACACGAACCATCCGAACTACTTGATGCATTCTGGAGGCGAAGTTTTCCACTGATCTGGACTCTGACCACTGGTTCTCCCATTCTCATAATATTTTCCCTCATGAGATGAGTTGTAATAATCTTTCTCCTCCAATCCTGGAAGAATTTGGCTAAAAGGGAACACTAAGTGTTAATTTAGGCCCATCTCACCTCCTCCCAATTTTTTCATGGCATTGTCTCTTTCTCTCTTGATTCTCAATTCTCTTGTCTGTGGTATATCGACCAACACCCAATCTGATAGAACTTCTCTATGGAATCAGCTAGCTTCTTTGGCTGACAGTATTTCCTCCCCGTGGCTTATTATGGGAGATTTTAGTCAACTTTAGTTCAAATTTAAACTTGAACTTCAAAAATTCATAATTAAATATAGGAAAATCTTATTCTAGAAAAATCAAACCCTAATTACTCATGTTAAGGTATAGTATTTGAGAAAAATATCAAAACTCCTATGGGCTTTAAAAATTTTTTCCCCGGCTCCCTCGTTACTTTTTTAGGGGTTTTAAAGGAAAAGTCTTAGGTAAATTTTAGAAGGAAGATGGGTTAATAAATAAGGCACTACCCAGAGATTTTGCCCTCATTTGTGAGAAATTTATATTTGAGTTTTGTTTTCCATAGGCGCAAGCCCCATAGTTAATTACCCCTCCCAATAAGAGAGTGAACTTTGATTAAGGCTAGTCGTCAATTAGATATGTAGATATGTGTATATTGTTATATAGTAGCAACATGGTTTGGGAATTTGAAGAATTTGATATTTAAATTAAAAATAACCATCTTGCACTTAAAGCATATAGTAGGGAATGGATAATGGACCCAATCAAGATCCCATGGTTTGTCATCCCGGGCCATCGTGGTACCTGATCTAATTAGTCAGAAGTAAGTAACACCCAATCGACAGAAGGATCCTTGTTGATAGCAATAAGTTGCTTCGTTCAAGGGTACCTATAGACCCATTGGGGGGAGTGTTTATTTAAGGGGACAAATTTAAATCCACATTAGCTAACAGAGGGCTATATGCCCTATTATTATATCTTATTGATCATATCTCAAGGATTTGAAGCCACTAAGGAACGTATTGGCCCTGGTCATAACTTTTATCTTGTGGTGCCATTTCGGTAGAACAACTCAGTTCAGAGGGCAAGTCATAATAGTTTACCTAAGTTTTTGGCAGCAAAAGTCAGTCGATCAAAGGGCACGAACCACATCCTTACAAGCAAGAGATATTTTGAGAATGAATCATAGTGATATTTTTTACTATCATAGCTATGTGAGCTAAAGTAAATTTCAATTTATCCACTCGGCAAATTAGTGCTAAGAATGAATCATACGGATTTTGCTTTAAGTATTTTATGGTTGGATTTTAATTTTAAATATTTAAATTTTGGGATTTTTTTATTTTGGACTTTCAAACATTTGGATGGTATTTGAAATATTTAAAATTAATCCCTCTTATTGATAATATTGATAATTCAAGCTTAAATATCCTTTAATCCAAAATTTAAGCTCAATATTTAGATAGGCTGAGAAGCTTCTAAAATGTTCCAGAATTATGAAACACCTACTTTTTATCCTTGACCTCCAGAAATAAGTGCTAAATTTTTATCATTTTCCATTTGAAATTCCAGTTTAATCCTTTAATATTATTCCTTGAAAATTCAAAAATAAAATATCCTATATTTAATTGAGAGTATCCGTAGGAACTCTTGTTTCCTATGATGTAATTAACTACGAGAGCTTGCACTCTAAGGATTTAAAAACCCATATCAAATTTTAAAATCAAGTTTTCAAAAATTCAATTAATTTCTTTTTGAAAAAAATCAAATACAATAATCATTATCATCATTTTCAATAATTATAATAAACAATACCTTCTTTCTCCAGGAGGATATATCATTCATTATCATGACTTAGTTTAAAATTAATGACTCTTATCAAGATTGTTATAGTAAAACACTCGATCAAACATCATTTTGACCCTCCGGTCATATGTGGTTCTTCCTTGATTTTTGACATATGATAATCAGGATAAACTTACAAAACCATTATGGAATGATATATTTGCCTCTCGGGATAATATATTATTCATAAGATGTGTTCAATCTCAAAATTGAAATTCCAAAAATTAAGTTCTCCCCAAAGAAAATTAATCTTTTTCAGAACTCCAATAACTTTTTCAAACAAACACCATCCAGGTGGAAGTCTAGAAGTGGTCATCGGAAGTCTGGTGGAGGACGATACCAGGTGGTAGTCAAGTAGCAGTCAGTGGCTAGGCGATGATCGATAAATGATATGAAAGAATTTCGATGTGGTCGGCACCATTGGAAGTCTGGTGACAGTCGGTAACCGGGCGTGGTCCAATGATATTCTCATGGAAGTTCGACGTGGTTGGTAGTTGGGTGAAAATCTGGTAGTAGGGGTGTACACGAGTCGAGTCAAGTCGAGTAAGGCCCCTTATCGAGCTAGCTCGTTAGTTGAAAAGAAAGCTCAAACTCGAGCTCGAGCTTGACAGGCGAACTAGAACTCGAGTTCATCTCACTGTAAACGAGCTTGAGCTGCTCGCGAGCCATAGACATAATTTTTAATTTTAGGAGGATTTTTAAAAATTAAATGGGATTTTTAAAACTTAAGCGGATTTTTAAATTTTAGTCAAAATTTAGAAAAAAAAATGAAATGTTTAACATTTAAAATAAAAATTATGTGATTTTTATTAATATTTTTAATATTAATTTAAAAATAAAATTTAAATATTTTCAAATATTAATATTATTCGAACTGGCTCGCGAGCTCACGAGCTGAGCTGAATCAAGCTCGAACTCGAGTTATTTTACTAAACAACTCGAACTCCGAGCTCGAGCTCGACTCGTAAGCTTGATAGCTCGACTCGTGAGCCATAAATGAGTTGAGCTCGAGCTGGCTCATGAGCCAGCTCGGCTCAGTTACATCCCTAGTGGTGTTGGTTTTTGAAACCTCAAATCTCTCTTCAATCTCCATCCAAAAGATCCATGCCCCAAGCCCCACTTATGTGAGAAGGTGATCTTTTTATAGATTTTTAAGAGTACATGTCCCGTAAATATGGGAAAGATTTGGGCCAAATTCTGAGTGCTCCATCAGACAATCTATATTGATCCACTTGATTATAGAGCATTTGTCAAGAATTTATATGCCCAAATGATGTCAAAATTAAGCGATCTTTGGCTTGTTGCATTTGTCTCGTCGAGCTGCTCAAAATTATTAGAAGCATACTATATTTTGGTTATCATTTAAACATCTAATTTTTGCTTTGGACCTTCCAAATGTGATTCGAGCCCCCGATTTGGACTCATTTGAACTCGAATTGGACTGATTTTTGTGTTAGTTGTTTGTCTCTTCGAGAGATTCAGTTTAAATATAAAGTTATACTGGAATTGGAGTTTGCATTAGTTTAGAATTTAATTTTGAAGAATTCTAACTTTGTTACGTCTCGAGATTCATGCCCAATTATTCAATTTTTGGGGACCAATCAAGAATATTTAAATTTTAGTCTCTATAACATATTAAAGTTACATATTGAAAGTTTTACCATGTAAAGTTAATACGTTTTTTTATAAAAAAAATATAAATTTAATTGAAAAATAAGATAAAAACTCGAATTTTTGAAGATTAAGATGGGCATAGTGTGACTTACGTTGACATAAACAAATTTTTCAACTGGGCCGACTAAAAAAAAAAAAAGCTATACTACCTCCAAAACTTAGTTTATCTTTCTCTCTCATATCTTTTTCTCTCATTTTGTTCTTCCAGCTCTCTTTGGCTAAATGATTTAAATTAGGTTTCAAAGTATGAACTGTTAGAGAAAAGATGCTAGAGATGGGGGGGCATAATCAATAACTTAATATTTTTCTCCAAAATTTCGGTTGTAATTAAAATCTAAAAAATTTCTTTCATTATATTGTAGGATTGCATTATTTTATATTATCTCCATTTTTTTGTTTTTTGGGTCAATGGGCTTTGGCATGTAATGTAACGAGCCAAATTAATGGACTTTCACTTTTAACATATTTAGCATTAGAATTTGGTGACTTAATAGTTTTTATTTTATTTTATTCTATTTGTTTTATTAATAGTTTAGCATACAAACAATTGCGACTGTTGGAGGCAAAATCACTAAACATGTTGTTAATTTTTCAATACTTTGAAAGTTAATCTTAGTTTGTGTTCCTGCGGAAGAAGTTATTTATAGACAATCTAGATTGTGAATTGAAGAGATGTTTAATTAATGTTTAAGGAGATGCAATAACATGATTTGGTTTTGTATGATGGGACATTAAATATAAATATGATAAGATAGTGATTATATGACGACTAACAATTTTTTTAATGTAATAGTGTGTTTGTCTTAATTGGTGTAAAAGTCTAAAAAAATGTATGTATTTATAGTAAAGCATTTCATAATCAATTTTGTGAAGAATCTTATAACATGAATAACCTATTAAGTTATCTCCAATTGAACGACATTCTCCAAACAATAGCCGCGATCGTCTAACCTACAATAAATCAACGTCATTTTCGCGTTTTCAACAATGTGATGCTGATCAAAGCGGAGCAAAACAAAAAAGTACGTGTTTCTATTCGAGTTTCATGTGGAGACTTGAGGCAACTGCAAATAGGAGATGCCAAGTGGATACATCTTTGCTACCATGTTAAACCAGGTAAGGTCTACTACCATGCCTGCTAGCTTAGATTTTTCAATGATGAACTATAAAGTTCTTTCTTCTTCACGGTTTTAAAATATCTTTCACAAATATAGACACTTCTAAATAATTGAAACAGTAGCACTGTAATAATGTAACAACGAAAGATAAATTGATTTAAAAACTTTCAAATCTTCTCATAAAAACTGTTTGGAATCAAATATCAGATATTATTATAAAGTCGAATTCTTAATCTAAATCCTTTTAAAAACTTTCCGATCTTCTGATAAAATTTGTTTGCAATCAAATATTCATATATTAGTATAAAATCAAAATTAGATTTACGACCTGTTCACAAATCTACTTATTTGCCTAAAAAATTTGAATTTCCAAAAAAAAAAAAAAAAAGAAAGAAAGAAATGTTCCTGAAGCAAAAATTACAACATAATAATTTTTTCCTTAAAAATTTGCGAATATCACTACGGAGAAGTGACATGAAGGAGAACGGACAAGCACAAGCCTAACAGGTTTTTATCAGTAAAGAAAAACAACTTATCCAAATGGAGGTTTATAATATCACTCAACAGATAACAGTACAGATTTATTTACACTACTGTAAGTTTGTAGAATTTGTTTGATTTATCCGAGATTAATTGCACTCAAGCACTTTAAAGCAACAACTAAAACAGATTTTAGTTGAGAACAAATACCTTCTGAAATCTCAGCAAACTCAAAAATCTGCAGATTGCAATTGTCCACATCCCTCGCAAGCAGGGGCGAGACGCAGTGACTGCTTCGGCAATCGGCCTGCAGGTTGGCGTTTTGGTTTAAAAGAGAAAGTAGACGAAGCCTTCAGTCTGTACGCACGTTAGAACTTCCCAGTACGCCGTCCTGTCGCAAGCAGGGCAGCCACTGTGACCTGCAGCCGCTGCTGCTGTTTCACATTCAAAAGAGAAAGCAAAGCGGCGCTTTGCCTTCAATGGTGAAAAATTATTAGGTGCGGAGTGTGCACTGTCCGCACAAGTACTGAGTACTACTCGGTACCGCTAGGCACCCAATGTTGTTGTGGACTGTTCTCTCGTCGCCGCACTCCGTACTTAATAATCTCTCCAATCCGTATGCGCGTGAGAACTTCCCTAGTCGTGTGAAAATAGGCTTCGGTTGGGTCTGCTGCATGCTTGAAAAGGGCAAATTATTAAGACCGGTCACCGATCTAGAAATAGATTCGGACATCCACTAAAAAGTTGCCACATGGACCGCGCTTTGACTGTGCTTTGGGTGCACTTTGACTGCGCTTTCACTGGGCTTTACTTGCACTTTACCTGCGTTTTACCTGCGCTTTTGGCGCGCTTGACTTAAAATTCCGCGGAAACGTGTACATTCTACGTGTCAAATTTTTAGAGGATATCCGGACCTATTTCTAGGTCCGGTGACCGGACGATAAAATTTGCCATGAAAAGGAGGATTGAGTTGAGTGGCGCGAATCGTAAAACCAAAAAAAAAAAAACATAAAATCTGCTTTTAATGTAATTAATGTAGTCATAAAGAATTTAATTAAGCATTTATTAATATCAGTGTGGGCCCGTGCCCCAGGGTCCATGGTAAATCCCTCCCTGGCTCAAAATATGTTGTTTAAAATTCGTTCTTGCATTAAATTTGAGATGCTACTATGCGTACGTTGCTCGAACAATTTATACGTCCTCCGACCGGACGTAGAAGAATGCCGGTTGGAAGCCAAATCATGCCAAAAAACGAGAAATACTGAGCAATACCAAACAATAACGAGGAATACCATCACGGAAGACTCAAATACCGAGTTATACCGAGCTATACCGAGCAATACCGAGTTATACAAAAGATGTACCGAATTTTTCCTAGAAAAAACTCGGCATTGCTCGGTATAGCTCGGTATAACTCGGTATGGTCTTCACAGAGCGGTATTCCTCATTATATCAAATAATACCTACAATACCGAACAAATACCGATTTTTTTGACGGCATTTAACCTCCGACCGGACGTTTCTCTACGTCCTTACACCGAACCTAATAAAAGTTCACGTTTCACACGCCTTCAAACAAATCCAACGATAGAATAATATTCTAACTCTAAAAATTTACCACTTAGTTTAAATGAGTCTCCTTTCTTTTCCAAGCAAATCGTCCCCTCCGAAGTCTTATATATTGATTCTGTCTCTAATTGAAACAAACTATTCGTGCGAGCTAGCAAAAGTAGTTCAAATAAAAATGCTTTTTTAAATGAAACTGCCATCCCTCTTTCTCCTCATGTAGCCGTAGCGCCGGCGGCGGCCGTGGACGGCCAGCTGAAGGTAGGGTTCTACAGCCAGAGCTGTCCATTGGCCGAGAATCTTGTCAAGCAACGGTGGCATCTGCCTATGCCAACAACCCCGGCGTCGCTGCCGGCCTCTATCGAATGTTCTTCCACGATTGCTTCGTCGGGGGTCTCTCCTCTCTCCGTTATCATAATTTAGTATTTTAGATTCTTTTGAATCTCACTGCAAAGTATTTCAGTACTTTCACTGCAAAGACGGATCTTAGCCAGAGCCTCATTACTGTTTAAAATAAGTATTTTTTAATTTCGTTTATTACCTTGCAAGATGGGTTGTATTGATAAGAAGAAGCCAACTTTCTCTTCTTTTAAAAATTTTTATTTCCGGATGAATCTATCACTGATGGCATTGGTTAGTGTGGCAAAAACTCAGCATGAAATATTCCTCTTATACTTGGATTGCCTTAATGGCGGCTAAAAAACGGCTGATGAACTCATTAAAAGAATATTTCTGTGCAGCCTACTTGTTTACTATGCTCTAGGCATAATGAGTCTAATGCTCACATGTTTTTTGAATGCGATTATGGTTTTGAGGTTTTGAAAAATCTGGTTCCTGCTGTTGTGAGTTCCTACTTAGGCCCAGCTGTTACAAGTGCTTCATTTTTTGGGTGAGAGAAGCTATATGTTTAAAAACCAAAGGGAATTTGTTTTACTTTCGGTTTGCTGTGCACGTATTACTATGGGGGAAAGAAATGAAGGAGATTCAACTTCAAATTTAGAACATATCTACTTTATGCTATATCATTAAACGAGCTGTTGAGGAGAAGGCTCGACCTGGAAACAAAAAGATAATTTGCGAATTGCTGGCCGGCTTAAGCATGAATTTTCATTTATTCTTTGTGGTCATTTGCTGGTTGTTGGATTTCCCGGGTTGTTGGATTCTCTGCTCTGCAATTCCCTTTTTTTATTGCTTCGGATGGACATCAAATCTGGTAGATGTCTTTTGGATGTACTCTCGTTAATTTCTCTAAGCAGCGGCTGGAAGGGATGATTTCGATGGAGGACGATGATGTAGCTGCTAATCATCTCCTTGGAGGGCCTCTTGGGCAACCAAGAGATCCTCGACCGTTGGTTGGAACCGTTATATCCACGATTAGCAGTCTGAGTCCATTTTTGGGAGCTCAAAAAACATTTTCTCCATTTATGTCTTCATGCTGTGGATGTCCATTTATCCTTTTTTACTTGTTATTTTCTTTCTAGCACTTTTGGGAGGTATAGGTTTTTGGTTTATTCTCCTATTGTTTGAGGATAAATCTTTTTATTATACCTTACTTGTAACTTTTTTACATAGTAAAATATGGGCTCAAGCCCTCAATTTTCCCAAAAAAAAAAATTTCGTTATTTACGGATTTAATTAAATTTTAAAAAATTTCTTACCCAATCTTTGAAAAAACTAAAAAAGAAAAACAGTTAATGATGTGGTTAGAGCTTCTCAAAATATTTTTTTTATTTCTTCATTATTTTTAATTTATATGATAAGTAATTTCTAAGCTATTTTAAAAAATAATAATTTACTGCAATTAAGGCTGTTTATAAATTATTGTGAGAAAAAAATGTTTCTAAGAGATATTATTTGATTAGATATTATAAGCTTTTCTTTGAAATGATCGGATCAACAATATTTTTCTCGGAGAAAAAAAATCAATATATCGATCAAAATTTTAGTCAAGATAGGATTTAGTCCTTCAAAATATTTTAAAATTAGTATAATATATAAAATATAAATAACTAATATTACATAAATCTCAAATCAAATTAAAAGCTTTGAGTTTCAACTGATCAATTTTTAGTCCGAAATTTGAGATAAATATTTCTTAAAACTGTTATACTTTAGCTGATCTAATAATAAAAGGCCACTTTTACTCCTAAATTTTTAGTATAATATATATATATTGTTGCATCCTGGAGTATTCGCGGCGGTAGAAAAAATAAAATTTAACGTCTTAACTTTGTTGAAAATCCGTCATGCAATCAGATAAGAGTGAGGGTGTAACATCATATGAGACACCAATATTTTTTACATGGAAACACCCCTGAAAAGGGGAAAAAACCACAGGGCCTAGCCCAGTTTGAATGAATCCACTAGTATAGCAGTTGATACAAATGAGGCCCTTCCTTGGAGGAAGGTATTAGCTTGATGTACATCGTATAGAGTACATTACATGATGTGAATACAAAAAGTCACTGTTGACATATCGTTTGGTCGGGAGGACGGCTCGTTGGTGGACGACATAATTCGGGAGGATCGTAGTTAGGCGGCGACGGAGGTCGAAGGACCGTAGTCGTGTGGCGACGTAAGTCAGAAGACCGTAGTCGCCGCGGGTGACGAAGGTCGAAGACCGATATCGGCGGGCAACGTAGTCGGAAGGACATTAGTTGGCGGGTGACGGAGTTTAAAAGGACTGTAGCCAATGGGCGACATAAGTTGGAAGGACCGTAGCAGCAGGCGACGGAGGTGTAAATAACTGTTGTCTGACGACGGAGGTTAGAAGGAAGGCGTCAGGTAGAAATCAAGTGACGAGCAGAGTGTACGGGAACGGGTAGAAGTCCGACGTCAGTCGGCGGCTGGGAGAACTCTGGCGTAACATGGAGATCGGGTGGAATTCTGACGTCACTGAAAGTCGGTGGAATTCCCGCGTTACTTGAAGTTGGGTTAAATTCTAGTGTTACTGAAAGTCAGGCAGAATTCCACATCACTAGCGTGTCGGCAGAATTTCGCCGTCACTGGGGCAAAATTCCATCGTCACTTGGGCGTCGGCAGAATTCCGACGTCACTTAAGCGTAGGGCAAATTTCGTCGTCACTCGGGCGGAATTCCGGCGTGGTCGAGGAGAGTTCTTTCCCTTTATCCTTCTTCTCTTCTTCTTCTTGCTTCGGACCCCTCTCAAGAAAATGAGGAGATCATTTATAGATATTCTTGAGTGGCATGGCCTGTAAATAGAAGGAGGATAAAGGAAAAATGTGAGTGGTTCGATGAACGGCCGATTTTGAATCCCTTGATCGTGAACCATTTGCAGACATTTGATGTCTTAATGATATAAGAATTTGGTAATCTTGAACTCGTTGGATTTGTCTCGTTGAGCCTCTCGATTCGTCTATAAGCATGTCACGTTTGGAATCCATTTGATAATCCAAATGTTGGTTTGAACCTTTCAACAATGCTTCGGGTTGTTGTTTGGGCCACTTGGGCTCGGATTGGTTGAATTGTGTGTCGTTGGGTTCGTATTTCTGAGACCCTTAGTTCGACGTAAGTTTGCTGAAAATGGAGTTCAGGTGACCCAATTTAATTTTAAAATTTCCAGCTGATTTTCCCAGGATTTGTGCCTGTCAAGATAATTTTTAACGATATATCAGTGGCCCCCTATTTTCGGACGTCGAAGCTCCAAGAGTATGAAAAATATGTGTCGACATTTCACATTGCCCGAATCGCAAAAAATTACTTTCCAAAATTTATAATTTTGCTCAAACTTAATCAGAGATGCCTGCTGTGTAGCTCTGAAAGTTCAAAATTGAGTCATGAACTTCAAAAAATGTGTCGAGGACCCCAAAAACGTCAGATTTGGACTGTCCGGGCCAAAAAACTGACCCAGACATGCATAGGCGGTCGAACCGCCGGCCGTCGCCCACCGCCGCGCCAACGCACACGAGCCGTGCGAACAGGGACGCCTGTTTAGGAGCACGATTTGGTTGGCCGGCGGTTTTGATTTATTTTTTTTAATCCAAAAATTTCAAAAAAATCATAAAAATTTTCAAAAAATCCTAGAAAATTTTGAAAAAATTAAAAAAAATCTGAAAAATTTCAAAAAATTATGAAAGTCTTTTCTTCCCAAAGAGAAAAATAAATACCCCCTAGAGTTAGGGGAAAACTTGCACACTTTCTTTCTCCTTCTAGCTTTCTTAAATGGAGGCATTCTGCTATTTTTTTATGTGACTTTTCCTACTTAAATTGACGCCCCTCCTCTTAACAGAGTTAAAATTTTCTCTTCTTTCTTTCTGTTTTCTTCTTGCTCTAGAGGCCTTCCACTATTTTCATAGGTGATTTTCCCTACTTAAATCGCACCCCTCTCATTGTAGAAGAATTTTTTTTTCTCCTTTTAGTATCTTCTTCTATATCAATCTTCTTACAGTCGAGGCATTCCGTTTTTTTCATAGGTGACTTTCTCTACTTAAATTGGCGCCCCCCCTCTTGTACAAGAATTAGACTTTTTGCATCCTTTCCTTTCTTTCTCTTCCTTCATTCCAACTTCTTACAGTTGAGACATTCTTTTATTTGTTGTAGGCCATCCTCACTATAATTTTGGGCCCCCTCCTTGTTAAAATTAGAATTTTTGCTCATAGTTCTTTTCTTGCGTTCTTTTTCTTACATTGGCATTCTACTATCGGAATAGATGATATCCGCTATCAAGCTCATGCCCCTCCTTATGTAAAACAAGATATTTTCCTCCTTATTCTCTTTGCATTCTTCTTCATACATTGAGGCATCCACTACCATAGATAGGTATCATTCCCCTATCAAACTTAAGTGCCCCTTTTTTGTGTAGAAGGAGTCCAATGAGAGGCTATCTTCTTAATAGACAACCCTTGATAGAAGAAGATCAATTGCTGATTGTATGTGAGAGTGACTTGAGAAGATATGACGTAATAGTATCCGCAGGAGAACCATAAGTGATGAGTAGAAGGGAAGAATTTTGATGCTATTTGAGCCAATGTTGTCGGCAATGGATGATCAAGCCGAAGTCGTTGGCAGTTAACGGTCAAGTAGAGAGCTGAAGGAGAAAGTTCGAGGTTGCACTGTATGTATCAATCAAGCGATAATCCGATGATGGCTGAAGTAAAGGACCACCGGCAATATATCAGACGAAGGGCTGATGATCGCGGATTCCAGTGGCATTTTGCTGAGGCAATATGCATCCATATTGACATAGTGCAGCACATCATATATTCCTTTCTTTGAAGAAGAAGTTGTAAAATTTTTCAATGTGCAGTAAAGAAGAGGTCAATATAATCTGCTAAAGATATTTAACCTTTTTAAGTTGTTTGATGATTGTAACTATAACATATGATGCATAGGTACTTATTAATCAGCTTCAGTAGAATAAATGTACACTAAATTTGATATATATTTATTTAACTCTATTGTATAGTGAAGTTAAAATTTTTCCCTTAGAGGAAATTGATTTGTTTATGCATCTTTGAGATATACTTTGATATATTGCCCCTCATATTTTGTGAGGGTATTTTAGACTACGAAGTCTTTATACGAGTGATGAATATATCAACCACATACTTTCATGGAATCTTATAAGAGAGAATGTTGTTCACCACAGAGCACTGCTCGACCTCTATGGAAGAGGTCAAGAGAATCCACACAAGGATGTAGGACCTATCTGAGGTTGTAGTCAGAGCCTTTGCTCGATGACATTAACCAATATAGAAGAGGTTGAGATAATCCACCAAAGATATGAGACCTATCGGAGGTTGTATGTCAGAGCCCTACAAGATGACTTAACATGTATGGAAGAGATCGAGAGAATCCACCAATGACGTGAGACCTATCCGAGGTTGTATATCAGAGTCTACTCGATGACGTTAACCTATGTGGAAGGAGTCGAGAGAACCACCAAGGATTTGAGACCTATTTGAGGTTGTATGATAGAGCCATGCTCGATGACATTAACCTGCGTGGAAGAGTCGAAGAATCCACCAAGGATTGAGACCTATCCAAGATTGATTTAAGAGCCCAACTCGATGATGTTAACCTGTATAGAGAAGGTCGAGAGAATCCATAAATGATGTGAGACCTATCTGAGTTTGATGTCAGAGCCCTGCTTGATGACATAACCTGTGTGGAAGAGGTGAGAGAATCCACAAGGAGTGAGATCTATCGAGGTTATATTCAAAACCCGCTCGTGAGTTAACCTGTAGGAAGAGGTCGAGAGAATTCACCAAGGATGTGAGACCTATCCGAGATTAAAAATAAGAGCCCTGCTTGATGACGTTAACCTGTGTGGAAGAGGTCAAAAAAATTCACCAAGGAAGTGAGACCTATCTGGGTAGTATGTCGGAGCCTTGCTTGATGACGTTAGCCTGTATGGAAGAGGTTAGAGAAATCCACCAAGGATAAGACCTATCCAAGGTTATATGTCGGAGCCTTGTCGACAGTTAACCGTATGGAAGAGGTCGAGAGAATCCAATAAGATGTAAGACCTATCCGAGTGTATGTCGGAGCTTTGCTCGACGACGTTAACTTAGGGAAAGGTCGAGAGAATCCACTAAGGATGTAAGACCTATCCGAAGTTGTATTTCAGAGCCTTTGTTCACGACGTAAACCTTATTGTAAGAGGTCAAGAGAATCAACCAAGGATGTAAGACCTATCTGAAGTTATAACGCAGAGCACGCTCGATGATGTTAACTTATGTAGAAGAGATTGAATCGAATCCCCTGGGATCAATTTTGCCTTGATTGGAGGGGGCAAATGCTACGTGTATCCCAACAAAAGGTGAATAAGACCTATTTTTAGACCGTTACTGCCTTTTTGAGGTTAAGATATAAAAACATGTCCAATGATTAAATCTCGTACGGGACGTATAAAGCCTACAATTGATTAGAAGCACCTTACATTTGCGGTATTTCTTGAAACATCATATGAGCTAAAAGCATCGGAGAATCTTTTTGACCATAGTTGGAGTCAAAGTTGCCCCCCAATCTGCATCTTATTCTTATGATATTGATGTAGCAATGACTGATGCCAGAAAGTTGATAAGAGTGATCTTTTGAGATTGAGAAATAGTTGCCCCCCAATCAAGAACCACATTCTCATAGGCGGTGCAAACTGTTGCATTCTAGAGTATTTGCAGTAGTAGAGAAATATAAAGTTTAACATCTTAACTTTGTATATAAATTAGAACGCAATCAGATAAGAGAGAGGGGTAGCATTTATATGAGACACCAATATTTTTTACGTGGAAAACCCCTAAAAAGGGGATAAACAATGGGCCTAGCCAGTTTGAATGAATCCACTAGTATAGACACTTGAGTACAAATGAGGCCCTTCCTGTTGCAAATCTATTTTCATGACTTATGTTTTGATGATTGACAAATACTATTGATCCTCTGGACTGCCTATTTTTTCTAACTTTCAGGAATCGAAATCGACGAACAAACGAATCCAGTTCAAATTGCGTAGGTTAGGGTTGAGTCAGTCTGTAATTGCTTTTTTCCTTCTTGAGTCTATTTGTAATGTTCATAAGACTGATGCTAAGTAACCCTACACACACACTTGGAGACTTAGAATTTCTATTTTTTACTCACATCGCCACGATATACTTATCGGCCTGGATGATTTAGTTTAAAACAGAGATTCTATTCGGGATTCTTAATTAAGGCAGCCGTCATTAACAGACCGTCCTGGATGATACGTGTACAGCTAGGACGATAAGCTCAAAACAAAAGAAGTTATCACCAAAAACAATTAAGGATTTTGTAATTTTTGATAATCGGCCAGGACGATCTGGATCGGCCTGGACGATATTCACAATTGACCTTAATAAATCAGACAAATCAAGGAAGTAATTAAGGATGATGATATGATCATATCATCCTGGACGTCGAAGGATCTGCCAGGACTACAATTCAAAAACCTAGTTACTTCTGGAAGATAAATATCGGTCAGCACTAATTCAGGGCTTTGCCTAGACGATTTCCTTTGATTTGAACTGATCGGCATGGACGACAAGGCAATTTTAAATCGTCCATTTTGCATTCAGGGCGATGCTCTGGCCGATCTTCGAGATTTGTACTGATCGGCTAGGACGATTGTCCATATCGGCCTGGAGATATTGTCGGCAACTTGCAATTAATGAGCTCCTTTGAAGCGCTTCTATTTAAGAGCTCTTGTTCAACATTTTGAACAATCTTTTGCTGGTGCCTTGACCTGGAGAGACCTTGAGGAGAGAAAGAGAGAGAGGGAGAGAGAGAGAGGATCTTATAAGGGGGAGCTTGTGAGGGGATTCACACAGGTTTGCTTCAAGGATCGCTCTGCTTCTTCTTCGTCTAGAGTTTCTCATCCAGGAAGAGTCGTAGAGGTAAGGATTCAGCATCTGATGTGGTTCTTGCCAGCTTCAGGAGGAAGTAAAAGGAGATAGATTCTCTGCCGCCGGTGTGCAAAAAGAGGTTCTTTGTAAAGCTTCTCCGCCTAGCCGTGGGGGCTAAAGGAGAGTCACGATTGTAGTGCAATACTTGGAGGGCGCCCTCCGGGAGTGGACGTAGGTAGAGTGACCGAACCACTATAAATCTCTGTGTTCTTGTTTCTTGCTTCTGCACTTAAATTTTCGCGCTTTATTTTTTGTTGTTGATTGGTTATGTGATTTTACTTCTTTGTGAAAAGAAAATTTTTAAAATACCATTCACCCCCCCTCTTGGTTGCTGGGCCAGTTCTATAGGGCTTAACATCCCTAACAAACTTTCAAGTGGTATCGAGCGGGATCATAAAAAATTAGTTTGAAAACTTTTTGAATTTTGATCCAGGTAACCTGGGAATTGTAACACTACGGAAGGGTATTATATTACCGACCTCCCCTGTTCGATAACCTACCTTTTGATTTCTGAAAAAACCCGCATGTCGATGTTTTACAATCTACAAATTATCGCATGTGGATGCTTTCAAAGAAGGTTATTCTCCATATTCTTGTGAAATAATGGTGTTAAAACTGAAATTGCTTTTACTGAATGGACTTTCGATGAAAGAGATTTAGCCCAATTAAAGCAAAATATTGAACTATTTTTTCTGTGCTTTAAAATCTGAGGATTACATACGTCTCCACTTGCAAAACTGGAAAAGAAATTTGGATAAATTGTATATCACTAAGAAGGCACTAATGAAGTTCAACAATCTCGTTTGAACATGCTCTTGCATGACAACGAACTTTTTCGTATGAAACCCATGAATCAATTTCGACAGTATACTAGTTTACCAGATAGTTACTCACGCATGCACTAAAAGAGAACTTTCAAACTTGAAAAAGTAAACAAGATTCTGAATGCTTGCCTTCGTCGTATGATGCTAAAATCACTGCAATCACGGAATCTGATTTGACACATATTCTATTGATAACTTACTTGGCTCACTCATTGTTTACGAGCAAGGGGTGAATCAAAGAAATCTTATGTAGGTGAGAAAAAGAAGGAGAAAACAGTTGCACTGAAGGCGCACAAATCAAATTCTGAAACTTTCGGGTCTAAAAGCGATGGAGTTGCCTTCATCACAATAAAATTCAAAAGCTTTCTAAGGAAGAAGCAAAAGCACATATGGAGAAAAGGTAAGGACATAACATATCGAAAGGATCTTCTGATGTCATTTGTTATGAATGCAGGAAACACAGACACGTGAAAAATGTTGCCCTACACTTAAAGATCACTCAAGCAAAGGAAAGGGTAGGAGAAACCTAGCTAAGGAAGGACAAGATGAGAGATCAAAAAGTATTTTGGGCGGATTCTGCATCAGACTCATCGGAGATGGAACTAGAAGATGAGACATCGAATTATGCTTGATGCTGACGACATCTTGATCAAGAAGAGGTATGTGAACTTTCCTATGATCAACTTCTTGAAGTTTCAGAAAAAATTCATGCATCATATAGGAAATTAAAGAAAACATTATGCCAGCTTGAAATTAGAATTTTTGAATCTACAAAAGAGCATGAAATTTTGACTAAAGACCATCAACGATTGATTCAAATCAATATGACCTACTTGATGAATTTGATGAGTTAAATAAAAATCTTGTGAGTTAGTTAAAAAAAGCATGATGCATTAAAGTGTCACACACATCACTTGAATCGATTAAAAGTCTAAAGAATGGAAAAAAATTTGAGGATTGAAAATGAGGTCTTAAAGAGCACTAATTTGAGGATTCAAATGAATTAGAAACATGTAAGAAGATAGGATGAACACTCATTTTGATCAATTCTAAAACCTAGGAGAGGTATTATAACTCAAATCACTAAGAAATTCTTTCCTAGAGTTAGTGTTTTCATGTGGCATGCTAGGACACATCTCACACACTTGCAAAGTTCACCATAATACACATGGGTGTGGATACCAAGGTGCATGATCCAGCATATCAACAATGTTTGCATTCTACTTTCATAAGGAGGAACACAAACCTGTTTGGGTTCCTATATCTAACATTTGATAATTTTGTAGGAGGGCTCTCACAAAAGGCCTCGTGAGAGTATGTGGTACCTGGACAGTGGATGCCTCGACATATGGTGATGCCACCAGTTTGTTGTACTAGAGTCCAGGACTGGAGGCAAGGTTTACTCTTGGAGACAACCCACCAAGAATGGGTAGGCGTAGGTATAATTGGTATTCCAAGAACCTTAGATTGAAAATATTTTGCTTGTAGATGGATTGAAGCACAACTTACTCAGCGCAGTCAACTCTGTGACAAGGCTTCATCGTGCAACTTTACAAATTCATGCATTGTAAGTTTAAGTAACAACACTATTTTGCAAGGAAAATGATGACAACAACGTCTACATGCTTGATTTAAATAACATTGAATTGTGATGCTCATTTTGCTAAAAACAGTGATTGATGATTCATGGTTGTGGCACCGGAGACTTTGTCATGCAAGTATGAAAACCCTTAGGAAAGTGACCCAAAAAGACCTAGTTAGAGGTGTCCCCAAACTCAAGTTTTCAAAAGACCACTTTTGTGATGCCTGTCAATTAGGAAAGCAAGTCGACTCCACCTTTCACCCCATAAGGACATTAGCACCTCTAACCTTAGAGTCCATCACATGGATTTGTTTGGACCCATTAGCACTGCCAGCATGGGAGGAAAAGTTTATGGATTATGATTAATTGATACTACCAAGGTTCACTTGGACTAGATTTCTTTCACATAAAAATGATTCTTTTGAGGAGTTTAAAACATTTTTACTTGGATTCAAAAAGCAGGTTGTGAGATTTTGACCATCCATAGTGACATGGGGGAGAATTTGAGAATGAAAGATTTGGAGATTTTTGTGGGACAAGGATTAGCCACAATGTTTTAGCTCCTAGGACCCCTCAGCAGAATGGGGTAGCTGAAAGGAAGAACCGGACCTTAGTAAAGCCGCTAGAGCCATGCTTGCTGAGTTATCACTTCCAAAATACTTTTGGGCTGAAGCGGTTAACACAGCTTGTTATGTGTTGAATAGGTGAATGTTAGAGCCAAATTAGAAACCACCCTATGAGATCCTTAAGGGTAGGACACCCAATCTTTCCCCACTTCATGTCTTTAGTTGTAAGGTTTTTATTCACAACAATGGGAAGTCTCACTTGGGAAATTGATTCCTAAATCTGATGAAGGAGTATTCTTGGGATATTCTAGTGTTGGGAAGTCTTTTAGGGTGTTTAACAAGAGAACTTTGATGGGGAAGAGACACCCATATAGTATTTGATGAGTCTGATCCTAAGAAACATGGAGTGAGAATGATGATGATATTGAGAGATTACTAAGTGGTGTAGAAAATTTGGGGAAGGGGGTAGACACCAAAGTAATGAAGGAGTAGAGAAGTCACCCAAGGAGTAGAAAAATATGATTTGGATGAAAAGGTTGGACCTTCTTACACTTTCCTAGAGATGTAGATACTCTACAAGTCACCCCAAGGATTTGATCTTAGGAGACCTTTCTAGTGGAGTTAAGACTAGACATGGACTTAGGAAGGATGTAAACCACTCTGCCTTTATCTCAATGACTGAACCACCACCATTAACCAAGCCCTTACTGATGAGTTTTGGATTTTAGCAATGCAAGAAGAATTCAATCAATTGTTAGATGATATTTGGAAGCTTGTAGAAAGTTCTAAGGGACAAAGTGTAGTTGGGTCAAAGTGGGTTTTTAAGAACAAGGTGAATGATTCAGAGTGGTGGTTAGAATAAAGCAAGATTGGTGGCCTAAGAGGTATAACCAAATAGAAGGATAGACTTTGAGGAGACTTTGCCCCAGCTAGATTGGAAGCTATTAGAGTGCTATTAGCCTTTGCATGTTATAAAGGATTTAAGCTTTTCAAATGGATGTCAAGATGTGCTTTTTAAACGGGGAAAATAAAGAAGATATGTTGTAGAACAACCCCCAGATTTTGAAAGTTCCCAATTTCTAAATCATGTTTTTCAATTAAAGAAGGCTTTATATGGGTTAAAGCAGGCACCAAGAGCTTGGTATGAGAGGCTTAGCACATTCTTACTAGAGAGGGAGTTTATCAAGGGGAGCGTAGACACCACCCTTTTTCTTAAGAGTTGGAGATGACTTACTCATTATTCAGATTTATGTGGATGATATATTCTTTGGATCTTCTAATAAAAAATTGTGTGATGATTTTTCTAAAATAATGAGTAGAAAGTTTGAGATGAGTTTGATGGAAGAGTTTTCATACTTTTTGGGTTTAGCATAAAACAATTGGAGTGAAACCTTTTTAAATCAAACAAAATACATAAAGGATATTTGAGGAAATATGAGATGGACAAAGCTAACCAATTAACACTCCCATGACTTCTAGTGCTCCATTGGATAAGGACCTAAGTGGTAATTCTGTTGATCAAAAGAAGTTATAGGCAGGTGATTGGATCTTAACTTAACTTGACTGCGAGCCGACCTGATATTATGTTTAGTGTTGCCTTGTGCTAGATTTCAAGCTGACCCTAAGGAGTCCCATCTGACGCAGTTAAGAGAATTTAGATACCTTTTAGGGACCCAAGGCTTAGGGATTTGGTACCCTAGACACAACACTCTTTTGAGATTATTGGATTTTCTGACTCTGATTTTCAGGATGCAAGGTGGATAAAAAAAGTACTTCAGGAACTGTCAATTCATAGGACAGTCTTGGTCTCTTGTCTAGTAGGAAACAAAATCTGTTGCACTTTCCACTGCGAAGCTGAGTACATTGCTCTTGGAAGTTGTGTGGCCCAAGTCCTTTGGTTGAAACAACAGGATTGGATTTAGGATTACCTTTAGGCACCATCTCAATCTTTTGGTACAACACAGTGCCATATGCATCTCTAAGAATCCTATCCAATATTCAAGGACTAAGCACATTGACATTAGGCATCACTTCATTAGAGATCAGTGATTAAGGGAACATTGAGTTATACCATGTAACAACTGAAAATCAACTGGTGACATCTTTATTAAACCACTGGCCTTCGACACTTTCAGTTCTTAAGGACCAGATTGGGTGTGATTGACATAAATGCATGAAACTTGATCTTTAGTTACTTTCTTTACTTTTGTTTTTTATTTGCTCTTAGTTTTTGGTGTGTTTTACTTTCTTTTGTGTTTTTTAAAGCTTAGTTGTCAAAATCATCGCTGAAATGAATCATATTTCTTGTCCTTATTTTTGAAAATTTGTAGTCAATGTATTTTTCATCTCTTAATCTCTTATGGTAAAAATATTTTGTGATTGTGTCTCTTCTCTAACCTATTTTAGTGGCATAGTTTCTTTTCTAATCAAAATCTATTTCAAATTAAAGATTGTGTATTAAATTAAGATCTTTTTTTAAACTGCTTAAGCAAATCTTACTTGTATTTATAATGATTAAAGTTTTTTTTGTCACATCAGATCCCTCTTTACTCTTGTCTTGATTATTGATTCTGTTTGTGATAATTCTTCCTTATATTAGAGAGAGAGCTCCTATTCTCTAATATCTAAGAAGATATACTCACAACTAAGATTTTTTTAAGAGATTATAAAAGAAAATGTAGCTTGCAAAAAAAAAAATTGGCCATATGCCAACAAAAGAAGCGCAAAGACGCCAAATTGAAAATCTAAAAAAAAGATGTGCAAAGCGCCACTCAATTGATAAGAGGCATAAAATGAGCCCACTCAAATGCAAGCTATTCTCTTTTTAAATCTTTTAGAACTTAGAAGTTTTGATTCTCAAAGACTTGGTTTCGATTGCTTTGCGATCGTGACAGAGTTACTTGGTTCATTATTTTATAAGATATTTTTTCTTGAACCAAGTGATGATGGATTCTTTTTTCTCATACCAATTAATTCTTTGAGTTAGTTCATTGATTCAAAGATGATTCTACCCTAAGAAAATGTCTGAGCTAAGGGTAACCATGACCGGATATTCTACCATTCTTTGGATTGTTGAGATTATTAACTCATTAACCCACAAGTTTTTAAATCAATCACATGGAATACTACATCATTTTCATGCCTTGGTTAAAAAAAAAATTGTGATTTGCTTTTTTTTTTCTTTCTGTTCTCTCCTCCTTTTTGATATGTCAAAAGGGGAGAGAGATATGATGTCTATACACTTGTCGATCCCAAAATTTTACTGCTGATTGTCTTCGTAGTTTTTGCCATCATAAAAAAGGGGAGATTGTTGAAAATCTATTTTCATGACTTATGTTTTGATGATTGACAAACACTATGATTCTCTTGGACTGCCGTTATTTCTAACTTTTCAGGAATCGAAGATCGGACGAACAAACGAAGCCGGTTCAAGATTGCGTAGGTTAGGTTTGAGTCAGTCTGTAATTTGCTTTTTCTCTTCTTGATTCTATTTGTAATGTTCAAAGAGACTGATGCTAAGTAACCCTACACACAACACACTTAAGACTTAGAATTTCTATTTACTCACATCGGCCAGGACGATATCTTGTCGGCCTGGACTGATTATTTTAAACAGAGATTTATTCGGGATTCTTAATTAAGGCAGCCATCATTAACAGATCGTCCTGAACGATATGTGTACGGCCAGGACGATAAGCTCAAAACAAAAAGAAGTTGCCGCCATAAACAATTAAGTTTCTGTAATTTTTGGTAATCGGCCAGATGATCTTGGATCGGCCTGACGTATTCATAATTATGCCTTAATTAATCAGATAAATCAAGGAAGTAATAAAGGATTATGATACGATCATACGTCCTGGACGATCGAGAGATCGGCCAGGACGATCATTTCAAAAACCATAGTTACTTCGGGATGATAAATATCGGCCAGCACTAATCAGGGCGTTGCTTTAGACGATTTTTCTCTAATTTGAACGGATCGGCCTGAAGAACGTGAGATCGCCGGACGATCAAGCCAATTTTAAATCGTCCAGTTTGCATTCAGGGCGATGCTCTGGCCGATCTTCTGAGATTTGTACTGATTTGCCAGGACGATGTCCATATCGGCCTGGACGATATTGTCGGCAACTTCAATTAATGAGCCCTTTGAAGCTCTTCTATTTAAGAGCTCTTGTTCAATGTTTTGAACAGCCTTTTGCTGCTGCCTTGACCTGAGAAGACCTTGAGGAGAGAAAGAGAGAGAGGGAGAGAGAGAGATCTTGTGAGGGGGAGCTTCTGAGGGGATTCACAAGGGTTGCTTCAAGGATCGCTCTACTTCTTCTTCGTCTAGAGTTTCTCGTCCGTGGAAGGGTCGGAAGAGGTAAGGATTCAGCATCTGATTGTGGTTCTCTGCCAGCTTCAGGAGGAAGCAAAAGGAGATAGGTTCTCTGCCTTGCCGGGTGGCAAAAAGAGGTTCTTTGTAAATGCTTCTCCGCCTAGCCGTAGGGCTAAAGGAGAGTCACGATTGTAGTGCAATACTCGAAGGGCGCCTCTGGGGAGTGGACGTAAGTCGAGTTGACCGAACCACTATAATCTCTATGTTCTTGTTTCTTGCTTCCGCATTAAATTTCCGTGCTTATTTTTTGTGGTGTGATTTAGTTTATGTGATTTTACTTCTTTGTGAATTTTTTTTTAAAATACCAATTCACCCTCCCTCTGGTTAGCTTTGTCCAGTTCTATAGGGCTTAACATCCCTAACGACTTTCACTTCCTTGGGGGAAGGTCTTAGCTTGATGTACATCTTATAGAGTACATTACATGATGTGAATACAAAGAGTCACTGTTGATGTGTTCGTTTGGTTGGGAGAGACCACTCGTTAGTGGACGACGTAAGTCAAAAGGATCATAGTCGGCGGGTGACGGAGGTCAGAAGGACTGTAGTCAATGAGCGACGTAAGTCAGAAGGACCGTAGTCGGTAGGCGACGGAGGTCGGAAGGACTGTATTCGTGGGGACATAAGTCAGAAGCACTATAGTTGGTGGGTGACGAAGGTTGGAAAGACTGTAACTGCGTGGGCGACGTAAGTCGGAAGGACCGTAGTCGGCGGCAACAAGGTCGGAATGATTGTTGTTTGAGGACGAGGTCAGAAGGAAGGAATCAGTAGAAAACAAACGCGAGAGAGGTCTGGAGTCGGGTAGAAGTCCGACATCAGTTGGAGCCAGGGGAACTCCGGCATGACTAGATGATCGAGCGGAATTCCTGCATCACTTGAAAGACGGGCAGAATCGGGGAGTTACTTGGAAGTCGGGTGTCCGGCGTTACTGGAAGTAGTGTGAATTCTGGCTCACTTGGGCGTCGGGCATAATTCCAACGTCACTTGACAAGAATTCTGGCTTCATTGGGCGCGGGTAGAATTCCGGCTTCACTTGGCGTTGGGCGGAGTTCCGGTGGTGGTGAGGAGAGTTTTCTTCCCTCCTATCCTTCTTATCTTCTTCTTGCTTCCCCTCTTCTTCTTCTTGCTTCGGCCCTCTCAAGAGAATGAGGGATCTATTTATTGATATTTTGGAGTGGCATGACCTATAAATAGGAGAAGGATCAAGGGCAATGGGAGTGGTTCGATGGATGGCTGATATTGAATCCCTTGATCGTGAACCGTTCGTAGACATTTGAAAGTTTAAGATATCAGAATTCGACGATCTTGGGCTCGTTGGATTCGTCTCGTCGAGCCGCTCCATTCGACTATAAGCAGTTACGTTTCAAAACCGTTTGGTAATCCAAATTGTGGTTCACACATCCAACAACGCTCCGGGTTCTTGATTTGGACAATTTGGGCTCGGATTGAGTTGAATTTGGTGTCGTTGGGTTTGTATTCCGAGACGCTTATTTCGACGTAAGTTTGCTGAAATCGGAGTTCAGGTGATTCGAATTTAATTTTTGAAGTTTCCGGCTTGATTTTGCCTTGAGATTCGTGCCCGATCGAGATAAATTTTTATGATATTATATATATATATTATAAATATAATATAATTGCTAATTGAATACAAAATAATGCAAAAGCTATCTAAATATATTCTAACAGATCTGACTATTAGAAATAATAGTTCTGACTATCAAAACACCCAGTAAATCGAGAGATTATTTCGTGCGCGTCGAAAGCTAAGTTAGATTTTTGTGTGTGCAAAATAAAATCAGAGTTTGTGAATAATAACTATTCTTTTATTACTATTTTGATTTTGCTACGCGGACTCATAAAAATCAATAATCTTGTCATCCTAACTCCACAGGTAATAATCTCTCCTCCAAATCCTACTTATGTCCTTATTCATTTAAAAAAAAACTCTCGTGAAAAAAATCTATTATTAAAATATAAAAAAAGAAGCCAAACTCAGCCGAAATTCTACTTTACATTAAAAAAAAAAAAAATTTACAGACCACGCGCCTTCCTTGGATCTAAATTAATTTATAAATTTCATTATTTCATTTAAACATGCAATACAAACAGGGCTGCGACGCCTCAGTTCTAATAGACTCGACCAGCAGCAACTTAGCAAAAAAGACGCTCCCCCTAATAACCCAAGCCTCCACAGCTTCGGATGTAATTGACGCTGCCAAATCCGCCGTCGAAGCTACATGCCCCAACAACGTCTCCTGCCCGGCATCATCGCCTTCGCCGCCCGAGACTCCCCGTCCTCACCGGCAACATTTCCTGATATCCCCTCCGGTCCGCCGCGACGGCAACACTCCTTATCACACCGATGCTCTCGCCAATCCCCCCCTCCCCTCTCTCCAACGCCTCCACTCTCATTGAAGCCTTTGTGGCCAAAAACCTAACCTCCAATGAGCTCGTTACGCTCTCCGGGGCACACTCCATCGGGGTTTCCCACTGCTCATCTTCAGAAACCGGTTGTATAATTTCAGCGCGACTAGTCAAACGGACCCCACATTGAGCACGTCGTACTGCAGATGATGCAATTGGTTTGCCCTTTCAATAGTTCCTTGCGAAAATACAATGGTGGCGATGGATGTTATGACGCGGCAGTGCTGGACAATGCATATTACTGGGGGCTCAAAGGGCGCTTGGGCTATTCACATCGGACCATGCGTTATTGACCCAGTCTATGAAGCGAACTTTATTCGGTCCAGTGACCCTACACTCCTCTACGTTCGGCCACCAATGTTTAGCGCGACGTAGCATGAAGAAAAGTCCCGACCCAACCCGCTGTTTTTTGGGTTCTCTCACGTGTGTTTTTTTAAATTCTTGACGAGCCGAACAACATCCCATCACCTTTTGGATAATTCAAATACCTAGCAATACCGAGCAAATACCGAGTTGTACCTAGTTTTTTCTAGCAAAACCGAGCAAATACCTAGCAATACCGAGCAAATCCTAGCAATACCGAGCAATTCTGAGCAATACTGAGTTGTACCGAGTTTTTTCTAGCAATACCGAGCAAATACCTAACAAAACCGAGCAAATCCCTAGCAATACCGAGCAAATCCTGAGCAAATACCAAGTTGTACCGAGTTGTAAAAAAACTCGTACAACTCGGTATTTGCATGTTTTGGTCTTCACAGAGCGGTATTTCCGTTTTTGCAAAGCAAACCTTGCAATACCGAGCAAAAACCGATCAATACTGAGAAAATCGCGAACATAGCATTCCCGGGTTCCGCTACGGTCAAGTCGTCGGGCCGCGTGGTAAAGAATAAGAGCACGTGGCGACATGTTATTGCGGCCGAACGTAGCTCTACATCCGGTCAGAGGACTTATTTTGTTCAGTTTAAGGCCTGGGTGAAGATAACGCTGGAATAGAGTAGGGTGGACTGCCAAATTTGCAAGGGCGATGGTGAAGATGGGGAATACTGAGGTGAAGATAGGGGCAAATTATTGCATCCGGTCACCGGACGCGGAGAATAGGTTCAGACATCCAATAAAATTTTGCCACGTCACCTGCGCTTTTGACTTGCGCTTTAGTTGCGCTTTGACTGCGCTTTTGACTGCGCTTTGACATGCACTTTACCTGTACTTTAGCGCTTTACCTACGTTTAATTGCGCTTAATTTAAAATAATATTTATTAATATCCAGATCTATCTCGTGTCTGGTGTCCGGCAATAATTTGCCGAAGACAGACAGTAGGGTGAGATCAGAAAGAATTACACGTCGTGAATACTGTGAGTACTCATGGAATAAAGCAGCGGAAAACAGGAGTTGGAGTCTTTGGTGGGAAAATTATTGGGTACGGAGTGCGGACGTAACTCTGTGTGTGCAAACGAATTGGTTCGCGCCACGTGGAGCCCACCTTGACCCCACCGACTTGAAGAGAACGTGTGCTCTGTTTACCCGATAACCCGATAAACGACAACCATCCGAACTACTTGATGCATTCTGAGGCGAAGTTTTCCACTGATCTGGACCTGACCACTGGTTTCTCCCATTCTCAAAATATTTTCCCTCATGAATGAGTTGTAATAATCTTTGCTCCTCCAATCCTGGAAGAATTTGGCTAAAATGGAACACTAAAGTGTTAATTTTAGGCCCATCATCACCTCCTCCCAATTTTTTCATGGCATTGTCTCTCTTCTCCTTTGATTCTCAATTTCTCTTGTCTGTGGTATTTGCGACCAACACCCAATCTGATAGAACTCTCTATGAATCACTAGCTTCTTGGCTGACAGTATTTCCTCCCCGTGGCTTATTATGGGAGATTTTAATTATTACAGAACAGCCAAAGAAAAATTTGGTGGGCTGGCACCACAACATAGCCAACTCAATGAAATGAATAGCAAAATTTTGACACTGGGGTCCTGGAATTGGCTACACTGGTTTTAACTTCACTTGGTTCAATCAACGGTTGCTGACCCAATTCATTTAAATTGGATGAATGTTGATATTTTGGCTTGGTTGGAAGCTTACCCCACTTCTTTCTACAAAGTTGATGCTCCTAGTTGCTCTGACCCTCACCCTTGGTTCTTTTTTCTGGAGTCCCATGGCTTTAGGTGTGAGGTCTTTATTTAAAAACTACTGGTGAATATGGATGGTTACTGGGATATGGTTATTTCTGCATTTGCCAAGCATTCTATGCTAGTCTTATTGCCAACTTGTACTATAAATTGAAATGTCTAAAAGGCATCTGAAGCACCATATGTGGAATAACTCATCCTCCTAAGGATAAAATTGAGTCTCTGAGCACTCAACAGAAGATTTGTCTTGAACTGATCAATTCCAATCCACTTGACTAGACCCTAACAATTCTCTTAAGCTCATCAATTCTTCCTTGATCCATTTCCAAAAGGCTTGGGCTTCCTGGACAATTCAGCGGGCTAAACCCAAATGGCTGTCCCATGGGGAAGATGACTTGGGTTTTTTTGTATGCAAGGATAAGAGTAGAGGCAACGTTAATCACATTAGGGAGATTACTACCCGGATGGCCACTTAACTCTCCCAGCACAGTGGATCAAGCTTTGACTAGGCATTTCAAGGCTTTTAATAGCCTACATTCCTATATCTGTAAGGGAGGCTCACCTTTGGTTCCTCCATTCCTGCAAATCATGCTGACTCCCTATTGCTCCTATTTTTGATGCTGAGTCAAAGATGTGGTTTTTGCGGGTGCCTCCTCATCCTCCCCCTGGGCTGGATGGTTTCACCTTCACTTTTACAAAACCTCTTGGAATATTACTGGTCATTATATTTGTCAGGCTGTCAAAAACTTTTTTAATACTGGGATTCTTCAACCTGTGCTAAAGCTACTGCCTTGTTCAATATCCCAAGCAACCCATGCCTCCAACATTTAATTATTTAGACCCATTCTCTTTGCAACACTTTTTATAAAATCATTGCAAAATTTTTGGCAAATAGGATAAAGGAATCATGCCTCTTATCATTAATGAAAGTCAGCGGCTTTTATTCAGAAAAAGGATTGCCTCTGACAACATCATCTTGGCTCCAAATTCTTAGAGATTTCAATTGGGGTCTTTAAAGACTATTTTGTGCTAGATTGGACATCAAAAAGCTTTCGATATGGTTTTCTAGGGAATTTCTCTTGAAGTGGATGGAGGAGAGGGTTTTCCTTATAGGTCATTCTTGGATCAAGGTTGTATAATGGATGTTTCTTCTCTATAGGTGTTAATAGTGTTCTGGAGGGGTTTTTAATTCTACTTCTGGGTTGCGTCAAGGATGCCCCTCTCCCCCCCTGCTGTTTTCCATCATGGACGCCCTTTTGTGCCTTGGATGCGGGCTATATTTCAGGGCATTACTAGAGGCAATAATGTGTACAATCACCTACTTATGCCAATGATTTGGTTTTGGCCTGCCTCTATTTCCAATGCTCATGCCCTTAATAATACTTTGAATACTTTGTTGATCAGGCGGGCTCTCTATTAAAAAAGTAAATTTTCTATCATTCTATCATGTAATCCCACCTTGCCACTGATATCAAGCTATTCTTGGCTATCCTTTTCGTGGACTTTTTGAAATATCTTGGCCTTCCCATTGCTATTAAGAAACTTTCCCCTTCTCACTTCAAACCACTACTGAGTAAATTTCTACTCTACTTGCTGGTTGGAAAGTTAAGTTTTTGTCTTTTGCAGGTAGGATACAGTTTTGAAATTTATAATTGCCAACAATAGCTTACTGTATAAGAGGAGCGATTCTACCTAAAGGCTATTGTAAACAGATTGACAAACTTTGCTCTAAGTTCTTATATCATGGCTCTTCCACTGAGAAAAAACTTCACCTAATTGTTTGGCATAAAACCTGATCCCTACTTGCATATAGGGGTTAGGCATCCCGGACATCCAGTCTCTTTATTTTGTCATTGTGCAACCTCATCTGGAATTCTAAATTGGAGTAGAATTTGGAAGCATTGGCCTGGGGTGGTTTGTAAGGGGAATTATATCTCATCTTAACCAAGAGAAGAGGAAAATTTCTTTAAGTTTCAAGTGACGAATGATAGCTCGCAATCTTTCATGTTTTGGGACCCGTGGTTAAATGCAATCTCTTCTATTTAACGTCTCGTAGTCCTGCTGGATTTATGAGCGTTAATGAATTTATTTCTGAGGGCAGTTGGAATTGTTTTGAGGCTGTTTACCTCAGGTTGCCCAGGCTATTACGACTATTCCCATTACTATTGGCTCCAGTTGTATTTCATGGCTGGGTGAGGGCGTGCCGTGTTTCAAAATTTTTAAAATGGTATACTATTCTAATCTTACCAAAGTTAGCTGGTATAATTTCATTGGCATAAGAGGGTCGCTTACGGTACTCTCGGCATTGCTTGGTTAGCGTGATGAGGGGGCTTAAAACTGTGGAGGGTGCGGCTATTAGGAACATTTTCATTCCCCCTACTTGCCCTTTATGCTCTGCTGAGATGAAAGTATATAAACCATCTTTTCTTTCATGTGATTTTTCATTCCAGACATTACAATTGCTTTTGCCTAGTAATCAGGTACTCCTTTCTAAGGCCGATTTGATGCAGCTTTTGGAATTTTTTTGAGGGGGATCAAGGGCTTAATTCTCAAAAAATAAATTTTGTTATTTTGTTATTTATTGTTTGCTTTATTTCATTTGGCGTGAACGAAAGATAGGAGATTTTCGAGGAAACTTTGCTCTCCTTTCACCATCTATTACCGGAGCACTTCTGCCATTTTGTCAAGGCCAGATTTTGGAAAGAATTTTAATACTTTATGCAGCACCTTTCCTCAATGTTTCTCTTGCCAAATTTAGCTCTGGGAAGGTTTTGGGTTGTCTCCTGGCAATGATGAGCCGACTGGGTTTGTTGCCTACTACCCGGATGGCCTCATTATCTGCTTGGCTTCTTCAAGTACTTGGCCTGGCTTTTTGCACCCTGTTGGACTTTCTTGTGCATTTATGATGGCAACCGGGTATCGTATATGAGGCTTTGAGTGGCTTTGGTGAATTGTTTGCCTTCTCCAAGTCCGTTATCCTGAGCCTCGATGGAGACATCCTTGTTTTTGATTTGGTATTGTATTTTTGTTTTCAGCTCATATTTTACTTGTAAATCTTTGAGTTGATAGTTTCTTCATGTAATTTGCAAAAAAAAAAAAAACAATATCTGATAAAAAAATATTTTTATTTTTTTCCCCTGGTCGCGCCTTCTTGGAACCCAAGCTTCCTGCTTCGCGTGCAAGTAAAGTAACAAGAGGCCTTATTTAATTTATCATCGATTCCTGCAATATAGAGAAATCAGAGAAAGAGGATTTCAAATTGTAAGAAAGCATGGCGGAGCACAGAATCTTTTCCAGATCTCGGCGAGCACTGCCAATACGACGACTGCAACCAACTTGATTTCCTTCCCTTCACCTGCAACGGCTGCCGCAAGGTTTCATTCATTCTCTAATTATGGCTTTGAGCCGGATTCCAAGATCAAATATCGAATTAGATGTATGATTCATAATGTTTTTTAGTGTTTAGCTATTTTAATGGTTGATTTAGTTTCTGGTGTTGTTGATTTGGGATTTGGTTTCTGTTGGTGTTTGAGGAATTTTCCGATTTTAGGGGACTTTATATATGCTGTGGAATATAGATATATTTTTCCTTTTTTAATGATTTCAGTGATGTATTTTGCGGAACTTTGTTGAAAGTTCGTTCTGTTCATTTTGTAATTATCTGATATTTAAATCGATCGGTTTTTGAGCGAGCTCGAATATTATTTCATTAAGCAAATGAGAAAAAAAGTTTTGTTTGTGTTTCGTCGTTAAATTGTTATGCCGATGGGTAGTATTCGGCTTAATAAATTTCTTTTTTCTACAAAAAAATAACTTTGTTAGGCCGATTAATCATATATAAATTCCGTAGGTGTTCTGCTTGGAGCATAGAACTTATAGATCCCATACCTGCCCAAAAGCAGATCACAGCAGCAGAACTGTTTGCCTCTGCGATATCTGCTCGGCTCAATAGAGAAGAAAGCCAATGAGGACGATAAAGACAGCCTTTCCCGGCACGAGAAATCCGACTTGCGATCCATCAAAGAAACGTAAGCCTCGATGCCCTGTGCCGAGGTGCAAAGAGATTCTTACCTTTTCCAATCAAAGCGCATGTAAGGTTTGTAACGTTAAAGTCTGTCTCAAGCATCGCTTCCCGTCTGATCATTCTTGTCGGATGCTAAATTGGCTGCGAGAACTGGCCTTAATGCAAAAGAAGAAGCAGAGAATCGTGCTATCCTCCTCCTCTATCAAAGCATTTTGAAAATTGTTTGGCGAAGTTGTATTTGCTTTCTTGATTATTATTTATTTTTTTGTGGTGCATGGCGTTATAACTGAACAAATTAGTAGATGTTACCTTAATGTGATTCTCTTCAGATTTAAAACACTTATGAATCGTGAGATTTCTTTAGGTGCTGTTTGGTAGCATGCTTTAAGCAGGATATAACCTAAATCCTAACTTGCTGCAAAAACGACTAACTTTAAGGGTGCTATTTGGATGCAGTAGGATTTAGCAAGCCTGTAAATCAGGATTACTAAATCGTGAGAATGTAAAATTCTGAGAATTGTTTGACAAGACAATATTAAATCTTGAGAAATTATTGATAATGCTATTAAGAATTTAAGGTGGTCTATGGAATTCAAAATTTTATCTTGACATCTTATTTTATAATTATAAGACTAAAGAAAGGCTACATCTAAAAGAAAAAAATAAAAATATGATATGACAAATATAGAATGGCATGGGCACATGGACTAGGTTGAAATGTACACATGTGACCTTGCCTAAGATGATGTACACATGTGACCCTTTGCCTAAGATGTGTCCAAGTTGCCCATGTTGACTTCCTTGTGGTGAGTCTTCTGAGGTATCTCGTGTGAGTACTCAAAATGATTGCTTTGTGAGTTGAGTGACAGATCTCCTTTTGTGAATATTGAAGGGGAAGGGGGGAGTTAGATCCCATAAAGGTACTATCTAGCTAAGAGAATAGTTTAGAAAGTTGGATCCTCCTATAGAGAATAATTGACAAAGGCGTCCCTATCTGTGGGCGCCTTTTTAGGTTGAGGGCTTAATGAGATGAGTCTCTAGTCGATCTTGTTAGGCATATTTGTGGCTTGGTATGTCTATGCCTTATTTAGTTAGGAATTTGATATCTCTAATGATGGCTTTACCTAAGGAGAATAACTAAGAAAGTTGAGTCTCTTTATAGAGAATAGTTGAGAAAGGCGTGTCCTTCAATGAGTGCCTTTTTTTGGTGAAGGTTGAATGAAATGAGTCCTCAGTGTGAACTAGGTAGGCATATTCGGGCTTGGTATGTTCATGCTTTTATTTAGTTAGGAATGCAATATTGTCATGATGGCTTTTCCTAAGAAGATATCTAAGGAATTTGATCCCCTTTATAATGAACATTTGAGAAAGCGAGTCTGTTGGAATTCAGGAGCTCGAATTTATGATTTAATGATAATAAACCTAATTGGATTGTATTCACTTTCTAATATAATTTTTATTGTGTATATAATTTTGTGGAGGTAACGTTTCAGGTTAAGCATACACCAGGCATTGTCAAAGGATTGAGCTCAAGATTGGGTAGTATAAATTGATGTTTTCAAGAGTCAGTAATTTTATCATTTATGAGTTTTGTTTTGTAAATGACATTTTTATAGCTTAGCAACTGTGCACAAACACAGGGGAGTGAAATTAAAATTATAAATAGTTTAATTTTTTATGAACTATATTTTATGATTAATATTGTACTTATTATCGATTGCTACACAAAAAATTTAAAACTTTATTAATTGAGAAAATAATTTTGAAATAAAATAACCATACAGTATGACATCACATTGTACGGACAAATATGTTGTAATAAGAAACCCCATTATTAATAAATTAGGCAGTAATTTAAATTTTGAACTTTTGTTATTTGTATAGACAAATGTGATCGTATTGTACAATGTATAAATCATACATTATTTAATCACGTGATAGTAAAGTAAATCAAGTATTAATTAATATGGCTACTCATACAATATGATGTCGATCGTATCGGACATGACATATACAAAATTTGGTCGTCCAGGCGATCACCTAGAAAAAACTTTAATTTTTAAACTAATCGATAGTATACATGTAAATCTTACAAGACGAATGACAAGATGATTTCCAATCATCATGGAGTTCGATTTGTTATGCTGAACAATATTGAACTAATCATAACATACGACGATCAAGATACACAGTACAATACAACAGCTATTTTGAACAATATCGAACTAATAATATCATACAGATTATACTAAGTCTGTCTTCAACAAAACGAATTGCATTTTGAACTAATCAACAATACGACTTTCTGAAGCATCATATAAGCTTTCTTATAAGACTTTGTAAGCTTTTTAACAGTCATTGGATTGTTTCTTTTGAGAGAAATCTTGAAGAGAGAGGCTAGATGGGAGAGAAATGATGAAGTTTGAGAGAAGTTCCTTCTGTGATAGGGAGTTTTACACATTTACTCCGATGAACATTCACCTAGTTCCTCAATGTGCAAGCTTTGTCTTGAGGGGAGTTTTGAGAATACCCCTTTGGCTACTCCACTGCATCGGTGAAGTGAAAGTGTATTAGTTCCTGCTTTCGTCAGGAGGGTGAAAAAGGGTCAATATTCTTTGCTTTTATCAGGAGATGATAAAGGATTTGAGATTCTCTACTTTCACCATAAGGGTGAAAAAAGATTCGAGATTCTCTCTTCATCAAAGGCTGTAAAGTTATTCAAGGCTCTCTTTCTCATCAAGAGGGTGAAAAGAATTTTGGTACTCTACCACAACGGGTTGGTGGAGAGATTATGTGAAGGGATGAAAGTTCTGTGTAATTATTTGACCTTATTGAACCATCCCAAAATATTTCATGGATTTTCAAAAATTGTCTATAAAAAATTTAGCAACAATCATTAAGTATGCATTGTTTATATATATTTATCTCAAAAGATTTGTCAACCACATAACTATAGTGCGAAAATATAAAACATAGAAAAATAAAAGTGAACATTAAACACCAAATTTATAGTGGCTAGGTCCCAACTAACCTATCTCTCTACTCTGGAGACTCATTCTCTAAGTATTGCACTAAATTGAAGTGCCTCTCCTTTGCCCCAACCGCAAGGCGGAGAAAGCCTTACAAACTCTCTTCCACTATCTGGGGGCAGAGTACCGATCCTTTTTCACCTCATAGTGAAGCAGAGAACCTTCATCCTTCTTACCCTTCTAGTGACACCAGAGAACCTTCATCCTTTTTTATCCTCCTGGTGAAGGCATATAACTTTCGTCATTTTTACCCTCCTAAAGGCAGAGTACCTCACCTTTTCATCCTCTTGGTAAAGACTATATAACGACACAATGTATGATGGTGTGAATATCTTCTTTTGAAAGCTCTAGAGAGATGGGCAGAAATTTGAAGAAGATAAAGAGATATTCGCTTTAGGGCAACCTTGTGAATCCTTCACAACTCCCCATCACTTGATCTCTCACACATCACTCTCACAATCTCTACCAAATACTCACACTCAATGGTTACTCTCAAGCAAAAATCGTAACAAAGGTATTGACTGATAGTTTTAGGACACTTTTATAGAAAACATAAGAAAACCATCTAAAAATTTGGAAAGAACAAGTGATTCGACTTAAGATCATATATGTACGATCGTGGATCGTTATACAAATAGTTCAAAAATCTAGGTAAGATCTTATACGAACCTTATTTTGTACACTGTCAGTCATCTATAGAACTGACATCATACTGTCGACAATTCAAAATTGAATGTGTTCATTGTATGAACCTTATTTCGTACACTTTAGTCATATTATGAAATAATATCTTATAGTATAAACGTTAAAATAAATCATGCTCATTTGGTTTGAACTGGCGACCCCAATTTCGTACACTATTAGTCGTCTATATAAACAAACTTCATATAGTATAAACCGAACAAAAACAAATGAATTCGTTTGGGACAAAATGGTAGCACCAATTTTGTACACGTCAATCGTCTATACAACTAACTTCATACATTATGAACAATACAAAAATAAATGAATTCTTTGGATGAACTAGTACGCACTCGATTTCATACACTGTCAGTCGTCTTACGAACTAACTTCATATATACTAATAGTACAAAAGTACAAGTCATGATTTGCTAAACTGCTTTTGGAGGAAAAAATAAAACAAATCGAATAAAACAATTAGAAGTCGTTATAGTATAATTAGTTTTAAATTCTAAGTTTTGACTCTCTCCCCCGTGGTGTTGCGCAAGGTTACCCAATTATAAATCACACTAGCTCAAATTTAAGAAAATAAAAAAAGGATTTACAGACTTCGTGTATGAAAATCCTAATCTACTATGTCTTGAAGTCTTCAGCGTTCTGGAGTATGATTTCCTGAAATGCTAGAATAACACAAATACAAACAGAAATATCCAGTACACCTCGGAGAATAAAATAAAATTAACAGAATAATAATATTTTGGCTATAAAAAAAAATCACATTCTTAATCTAGATGTCTGATTTGCAACAATATCCCCTTTCGATGATTGTAAAAAAATATTTGAATTATAAATAAAGTTCTTTTATCCTAAAACTCCATCAATGAAGTTAAAAATAAAAATCATGGGTCTTTTTAATTTTGGTTTTATAAACAAACAGAAAATAAGCTATTACAACAGAAATCACAAGAAAAACCACAAGAAAACCAAATTCAATAAACATGCTCCCTTAAAAGCATTATGTCATAAAACATAAAACATAAAATCTAAACAAACTAACAATAAAGTAACAATATAAAGCCCAAAAAAAAAAAAAAAAAAACCAGAAGATTTCAAACAAATAAATAAAACCTCCCCCTTTTTTATCATCCGAAAAAAAACTCTGAAAAAGTAAGTTTCTATAGACAAATCTAATTGATGATAAAGAAGAAATTTTACCCTTTTTCAAACATAATATTAAAGTTCTGATTGGGAAAGAAAGACTCAAATTTTAAATTAAAGAACAACTTAGATAACAAAGTTGAACATATTTAATGTTCGCTCTAGAAAGAAAAAATATCAAATAAAAAAATCACGCAAAATTAATTGAATAAATTCTTATAGTTTCAAATTTAATAGTGAAAATTATCGTTTAATGCAAGGATTTTTCTAATATTTAAATATATAGAAGAAATAACTAAATTTAGTGTGGGCTCATTTTATGTCTCTTAATAAATAAGAATTATTGAGTGGTGAACATTACACATCTTTTCATTTTGGGTTCATGTGCATCTTTTCAAATTTGACGAAAATTACGTATCTTTTAATGTGGGCTCATTTTTTACTCTTTTCAAGTTTGACATACTTTGTGCATCTTTTGACATTTCATTCTTTCCACAACCTACCCTATAAATCTTAGCTTGTGTGATTATCTTTCAAATAAAAAAAAAATCTTCTTGTATAAAGAAGAATAATCCACAAAACAAAATCATATTGTTAAAAATAAAACAACACATGAATGAGAAAATAAAAGGAAAAATAAGTTACCAATTTGCAACAATAATAATTATAAGATATATATTTGTTAGAACATTGACATGATCTTATATTTACATCTAATTTGTAAATTGATTTAAAGTTAAGTAGATAAAAACAATTTTGCTAGGAATTTAAATTGTAGTGCAAAATTTTAAAATTTTCTCTTAGATCAACATTGTAATTTGAATAATAAAACTCAAAAACAATTTAAGAATTAACACCAACATAAGACAAGCATTTCATAAAACATATAATGCAAATACAACTTGAAACATATATACAAAACATCTCAATCCATCACATAAAATAATAAAGAGAAACAAAATATACATTAATTGTAATAGAAAATAAAAAAAAAATGCTGGAGATCCTAATCTGAGGTGGCTGAGAGGAAGAACATGGTAAAGTAGCTATTAATGGTAGCGACTTGAGTGTGATAGAATTAAACTGTCCTCTGACCCAGGACATATCTTCTTTGTGTATGACATCTTGATGGTCTAAGCTAGTTTTAAATTATATCAAATGTTTGATCAAAATGAAACTCAAAACAATCAAAATGTTCGACCATTTCCTCTAAAAAAAGATGATTCATGTCCAGGAATAGGTGCAGTGCAGGTTCTTCTCCTTCTCATAATTTCATCTCTTTCATCCCCTTGATCTCGGTGAAATAGCGAACGAAAGGAAGCATTAATGAAATAGATTGGAAATGTAATAAGTGGATCATGATGAATCAATTGAATTTCTTTTCGAGGATATATTGACTAAGTTACCTAAAGCCACATTCTTCTTCCTTTTAGCATTAGGAAGTCTAATGTCATAAGATATATGATGTAGTCCAGAATCAATTGAGCTATCACAAAAGTTGTATGACATAATATAAAATGAGACAATAAAAAGCAAAGGAGTGGTTGATACGACACTAGCTTTAGAAAAATGAATGTTTTAAAAGGTGTGAACGATCCTCCATTTTGGTTCAAAAAGGTACATGAGATTGGTGATAAATTGAAGTTACACATCTAAGGGTTTTGATTATAGAGTCAGTCAAAATTATCTCTTGAAGTTATATTGTGTGCCTTCAACCCCTTCAGTCTAAGATATAGGAAAGTCCCTAAACCTCCATAGTAATTTCTACCCTCTTTTTAAGACTTATGAAGATATTTTCGTAGGCTTTCTCTCATCTTTATATAGCAAAGAAAATAGTAAAATTTCAGAATGAAATGCATAGATTAAGTGAGAATGAAGGAAATAGGGTAGAATCAAAAAGAGGCATTACAAAAAAGTTGATATCTTCTTGGATAAAAAAGACGTGATGCAGTATTTCACCTCAAAGAAATGTTGATAGGCTTCTTCATTTTCTATAGAAGAAAGTCATAGTCTAGTTGACTAGAACTAATAGAAGAGCCTCTGACTGTGAGCCCGCTTGCTGCTGCTACTAACCATTGGAGAGTTAAAAACACAAGATGATTTGGTGATTAAAAGATTTTGTGAAGAAAACTCAATGAATACATTTCAATTTAAGGAAATCGGCACGATCAATACAGTACGAAAAATGGTTCATACGTATAATTTTGATTTCATACGGTTCTAAAAATTTTCGTACATACAAATAAAACAAAAAAATTGAATGATTGTACAAATGATAGGTGTTTCATCCGGGACCAATAGAAAATATGATCGTACTATGGTAGTTAGGTTCATCCATATGCAAGTTGACAACAAGATCGTACAACAACGAACATGTCGTTGCAGGAGATCTTAAAAAATGGCACTTCAAATTCTCTCTCTATTCATACAATAAAAAAATGAAACGTCATACAATGCGATGGCATATTTATACAATACGATATGTTTAATAAAAACACATTTTGGTATTAGAAACTTAAAAAAATTATCATGCAAATTCTATTGATTTCGAACAATATAAAAGTGGTTCGTATAGTACGACTAGAAAATGAATTTTAGATTTACACATGATAATCATGATCCTTTCTAAAAATAAGTTAACCAAGATCCATAGACAATAAAAACAAAATAATATAAAGGAGAAATCAAAACCAAAAACAAAAAATCAAACAAAGACAAATAAAAAATAATGAACAAAATATAAACATCAACAATAAGATATTCACAAATGTAATTGCTGAATTACAAATCTCAAGCATGAATATCAATAATACTCAATATGGTTCTTAAGGTGCTAAATGTTTCAAAAGCAAGTGGTTTATGAAAAGTGCTATAAGTTGATTCTCATCTACATGATGTAGCTCAATTTCTCTTTTAGTGATATGATCTCTAATGAAGTGATGTCTATATCATATGATTGATTCTAGAGTGTTGAATATAATTCTTTAAATGCATATAATATATTATATTACTACAAAAAAATTGGAATTGTGTCAATTGAAAATCTTAAATTCGTAAGTTATTATTTTAACCAAAGAACTTATGCCACACAACTACCTAAGATAATATATTTTACTCAACATAGAAAGTGCTACTATATTTTTTTTTTTGCTAGATCAAAAACTAAAGAATTTCTATTGAATTGACAAGTTTTAGAATTACTTTTTTTTATCAACCCTACACTTTATAAAATTTGAATCAAAATATCTATGATTTCAAGAATAGCTGAGGCCTAGAATACTATACCCATAAGTTTTGAGTTCGAAAAGATATCTTAGAATTTTTTTAAAAGTAATCAAATGGGATTCCTTTGGATCAACTTGAAATCTAGCACAATGATAAACTATAAACATGATATCTAGTATTTAAGTAAAGTAATAATTCTAATTATTCCTCTAAATTTTTTTTTATCAACATATTTTTTTAGTCTTTGTCCAGCAGCACTGAAGAGCCATTGGTGTATCTTTGGTTTATATTTTTATTCATTTTATATTTTTAAGGATATCCTTAATATATTTTAACTAACTAAATAATGTGCCATCCTCTCTCTAGTTATGCTAAAAATAAGAAAGTAACTCAAGTATCTCATCAAACTCATTTCAAATTCACTACTTATTATTTTTAAAAAATAATCACAAAGATTTTTATTAGTGGATCCAAGCAAGATACATCAACATATATTTGAATAATGAGTATACAATCTCCTACTCTTTTCAAGAAAAGTGTTATGTCTATACTTCCATTAACAAATGATCTTTATATTATGAACGACTTAGACTTTCATACCATACCCTAGATGTATGTTTTAGTCTATAACAATGTCTTTTAATTTAAACACACTTAGGAAACTGAAAATTTTCAAAACCTTAAGGTTTCTCAACAATAACATCCTCTTATATCATCCCATTAAGAAAGACACTCTTAACATCCATTTAAAATAATTTAAAATATTATAAAACAGGTTAGTAGCACCATTATCATTTTAAGTCTGGCTATTCGCAAAAGTTTCCTCAAAATCAAAGCATTCTATTTGATTTACCCCTTAGCCACCAATCTTACTTATTTCTAACCACGACACATGAATCATTCATCTTATTTTAAAAACCCACTAGTTCAACAATACTTTGATTTAATTTCCCATCCACCTCCTTAATCGAAATCCCTAATCCCTTTTATTTAATTTGTTTCAAAGAGATTTCCTTAATTTTGGAAACAAATTAAACCCCTCCCCCTCATCAAAGCCGCCGGCCCCTCTCCATACCCGCCTCTCTCTCTCCTCTCTCTCTCTCTCTCTCTCTCTCTCTCCTCTCTCTCTCTCTCTCTCTCCTCTCTCTTCCCTCTCTCCAATCTTCCCCTCTCTCATTACTTCTTCACCGGAATTTATGATTAAAACTTCCTCCTAATTTCTCATCTTCAAATTCTCTAAATCTGAATTTATTCAGATTTTTGGAAAGGAAAATTCCTCCTTGCTTCGTCCCTACTTCAAGTTGAAGAGAAACTTCTTTCTCTTGAATGACCGTGAAGACTACTTGCAATCCTTGGAAACATTGGCACGGTACCTATGAATGGCCGATCCCGATAATGATTACGGACTCGAGTACGACGAACACGGCTTCGTGCACATCCTCAATCAACTTTCTTCGACGTCAACCCAAGAATCGATCACACCATCAAAGATTATATGAAACGCATCTTGGATACTTTGTTGGAAGCTATGAAGAACAATTAGAGATCGTCGATGGAGAATCGTCGCTGATCCTTAATGGAGGTTTATCTATTCTCCCCTTCGTGTATTTCTTAAGCCTAATCTTTCTTGTGAGTGATTGTATCACGAAGGACACCTCCACCTACTCTGCGAGCTTAGTAAACTAGGGATTTGAGTGTACCCTTTGTTCTAATTCTTATTGTTAGACTAGAATTTTTGGAG